>CM038707.1:14418351-14803351 GCA_021613375.1 Megaleporinus macrocephalus | reverse complement strand
TGATATAGGATTGGGTTTCGGGACACACCCCCAAATTTAACCGAGAATCTGCTCAGACTGAACCAGCGAACTCAGTGAGGATCTACAGCTCCGGACAACAACGGAGTAATAACAGCGTCTGCTGTAAAAACCAGAACACACACACACACATACACACACCAAACACACACACTCACACACACACACAATAAACACTCACACACTGTGTTCAGCAGAAAGGGTGAGGGGTTTTTATACATCCACTCCAAATCCAATCTGCTGCCTTTTAAGGACAATGGCATGCAGCCCCCCTAAGTCATTCTATCTCTCCATATATTTTTTTCTCTCTGTCTCCCGTTTTATTTACCTCTCCCACTTATTCTCTCTCTATATCTCTTATCCTCTTCTTTTCTCTTTCTCCTCCCACTGTTCTTTCTCATTTAGCCGCTCTCACTGTTTCTCTTCTCTGTCTCCCCCTCTATCTGTCTGTCTTTCTATTTCTGCAGTACTACTGCTGTGGGTTTTAAGTTACAGTCCAAACAGAAAGTAGAAATCTCTCAGTTACGTCATTCACAGATAAAGCCTTGTGTAGTTTTAGTCATGTTACTGCATGCGCTGTGCAGCTAAAGCACATTACATATGCGAGGTGTAGACCTTTTCTGTACATTTGAGTGACACACCACGTGGGGCCCACCACCTACCTCAGACATATTATTTTACATGCAAGAATTAAAAAAGAATTAATTTACATGTTTATCCTGCTTTTCTTGCATTTCCAGGGGCAAATTGTTTGTATATATTAGAGATGGAAGGATCGTTTGGCTATGTATCGGTATTGGCCGATTTTTAATCAAAATATACGATCGGTGATCAGCCGATATTTCTCCAATTTAGCTGATCCCGAGAGCCGATCAATGGCGTTAAACAAATGAGCTTAACCCCCTCTGGCCAGGTCCTTGCAAATTCTACCTGAACCGCATACCCTTTAATTTTCAACAGACTGACTAAAGCGAGGCGCCTCGCGAGAACAGTTTTCCTTGCGTTGCGTCGCGTCCGTCTGGCAGCTTGTTGCCGTATGTGACACAGACTCATCCAGAGCGTTTTTAAAATCTGTAAAATTAACCGTGTCTCGTTGGGGAACCAAGACAATGACAACAGCAGAGCTAGTACTAAACAGATAACCCAGAGAACGGTGCAGACCAGATCTGACCGGTACGAACAGTACAGCAGCAACAATTCAAGATCTACATTTAATAATTGCAGTTTTTAGTTTAAAATGATCGAGAGTCTGCGTTCAATGACTGCAGTTTTTACTGCATTTATTTAATTAGCTTTTTACGTTTTAAATTAAGGGTCTAAATTTACTGATTGTAGTATTGGCAATATTTGTTTGATTAACTTTGTTTATTTACTGATAATTTTGTTAAAAATATTATGCTGTTTCACATGAGCTCGTTAAAAATGATAATAAACCAGTTTAGACCATGTTTCATGACTTGCTTGCGCTAATAAGTACATGTAGCCTTGCCGTGGCATATTGCCCCGCCCTCGATCGGTATCGGCTATCGGCCGATCGTGTTGAAAGGTGATCGGCAATCGAAATCGGCCTCAAAAACGCTGATAGGTCCATCTCTAATATATATAATCACCAAAACAAATTATGAAAAAATAAATAAAATAAAAAATAATCAATCTCAGGGCTTCTCAGTCATAAGAAAATTCTACATAAGAAGTGGAGTAAAGATATAAAGATAGTACAGTTTCACTTTCTTAACTCAGAATTCCAATCTGTTCCAGAATTTTATCAATGATGTATATCATTCAAGGCATTTCTGAGTTCTTTGCAGTGCTGGTGATAGGAACCAGGGGTCACCATGTCTAATACACAAATACAGTAGTGCTGAAAAGTTTGTGAACCCTTCAGAGATTAAGTAAAGGCCGATGGTCTAGAATGTGAGAACACACAGGAAACCGGTTGGTTGAGCGGAAGGAAACAGGTAAGATAAGAAAGTTTGACTGAACGTCTTGGTCAGGGCTCAGTGAGATTCATCACCTAGGAAACCAGCACATTCATTGGATCTGGAGCATGACCTCACACACACACACACACACACACACACACACACACACACACACACACACACACACAGGTGCACAAAGACACACTCATAGAGGGACTCTTTGTCCTGGCTTTCACAAACAGCATAGTGTAAGGTGAGTATCTGCTTTAAGGTCCAGTCACACTGACTGAGACTCTGATCAGCAAGTTCGAGTCAAGTCTGGAGTCCTTTCTACTTTTCTCTCTTCTCACAAATGATAAACACAACAGACTCAGAGTCTCTGAAGTGTGAGTCCAAGCTGAGTCCCAAGCCTCTGGTGTGGAAATCTGGGTTAAGTCTTGTGTCTCTGGGGTGCAAGTGCAACTTGAGTCTACAGTTATTCATGTGAGAGTCTCAGTATCGAGTCTCTGGAGTATGAGCTCCCAAATTTTTGGAGGGAAAGATCCAGTTTATTCTCATGTCTTTGAAGTGACAGTCTGAGTTGAATCTTGAGTCTATGGGATGCAAGTCTGAATTAAGTCTTAAGTTTCTGTATTGTGAGTCTGAGTCGAGTCTTGTGTCTTTGGAGTGACGGTCTGAGTTGAATCTTGAGTCTATGGGATGCAAGTCTGAATTAAGTCTTAAGTTTCTGTATTGTGAGTCTGAGTCGAGTCTTGTGTCTTTGGAGTGACGGTCTGAGTTGAGTCTAAAGACTCTGGAATGAAAGTCCGAGTCGAGTTTTGTGTCTTTGGAGTGACAGTCTGAGTTAAGTCTCAAGTCTTTGGAATGAGAGTCCGGGTTAAATCTTGAGTCTCTGAGGTGCAAGTCTGAATTAAGTCGAGTCTCTGAATTGCGAATCTGAGTCGAGTCTTGTGTCTTTGGAGTGATGAATTGAGTCTCGGGTCAGGTCGGAGTTGAATCCTGAGTCTCTGAGGTGCAAGTCCAAATCGAGTCTTGAATCTCTGAAGTGTGAGTCCAAGCTGAACCCCAAGTCTCTGGTGTGGAAATCTGGCTTGAGTCTTGTGTCTCTGGGGTGCAAGTGCAAGTGGACTCTCGAGTGTCTGGAGTATAAGTCCAACTTGAGTCTACAGTTAAATCATATGAGAGTCTCAGTATTCAGTCTGTGGAGTATGAACTCCCAACTTTTTGGAAGGCAAATCTAAGTTTATTCTTGTGTCTTTGGAGTGACAGTCCTGAGTCTATGGGATGCAAGTCTGAATTAAACCTTGAGTCTCTGTATTGTGAGTCTGAGTCAAGTCTTGTGTCTTTCTGAGTTGAGTCTCGAGTCCCCGACGTGTGAGTCGGAGTTAAATCATGTGTCTATGTTGTGCAAGTCGAGTCTTGGAACTCTGGAGCACAAAACTAAGTCTCTGAGATCCAACTTGACTCTAGATTCACTAAGATGAGAGCCTCAGCTATCAGTCTTGACTCTCTGTAGCAGGAGTTCAAGTTGAATCATAAGTCTTTGCGGTGCGAGTCCAAGTTGACTCTTACACAGTGCAAGTATATGACTCTGGGTGATAAGAATGCCAGTAGTATCTGCTCACCCACTCAAACCACAGCACAAAAACTAAAAATCACCATCTGGGTATTTCTACAGACACACATCACACACTCTGGTTCTGCTGTCTGGGCTGTGTGTGTAATTTATATCACTATAATAATATGAGGCAGACAAGCAGGAAATGAGTCAAACTATCTGCATATCACATGTACTACTGCGGGACGCCGATGGCTAGCAAGCATCCAATGTTTTCACGTTGCTGTTCCGCCTTAGCGGTCATGTTTTTGGAGTGGTCCAGGGAAGCAATCTCTGTCTCTCCTAAAATCGGTGGTCTGGGTGTGATCGGCTGTGCGTGTGGAAGCTATCAACTCCCAGCGCCATGTGAGGGTTTGATTTCATGACTGTTTCGGCTTATTGTGTTACTTCCCTTTGCAGGGTTTGTGATTGTGTTGTGGACAAAAAAAATGGAATTGCGCAACTGATCCACAGTTCGGATGAAATTCTTGTGTGTGAAAGTAAACCAGTGAAAAGAGCCAGACTCACCATAGAGCTCAGAACAGGTGTGAATATGCCCTAAAATATTTATTTTTGTTTGATGTTACTTTTGTCTTTGTGTTTTATATAATGGAAATTACATGTTTAGATTATTTACATAAATGGCAGTGTATACACAAATTAAACCAGTAAAGTGATGCAGATAACAGATTAAAATAGGTATTTAATTGCTTTTTGAAGGCAGCTGTAATTGGCGATTGGAAAAATTGATTGACACGTCTCTCAGCCACCCGTCCCTTAGTGATACATCCTCTGACAAGTAAAGTTCAGCACATTAAGAGGCCCGTAATACGTATATACAACTTCTTTCTCTGTGAGCACTGAGAATGCACGGCTTACTGATGCTGCGTACCGACATCCAGCAATGGCTAGGAGGCGCAACTGGACGATGGTACATTGCATATTATATCACAAGACACTGTGCTTTGTCAGCAACTTCAGTGTTTACTCTCATTCCGAAACAAGAGGATTAACAGGGGAGTTACTCTTGAAAATTAAAGATAACATTGAGATAACATCACAAACCTGCAAGGTTCTCATCAAGGAACACAAAGGAAACCAGCTCTGCAGGCCCGATCAATGTAGCCTTGTTTATCTTTCCCCCCCCACACACATACACTGTGCCCTTTCACACTGTTGCAGGACCTGCTCCACTTACGCAAACCACATATCAGGAGAAAGGGCTTCTCTCTCTCATGAGTCTACAAAGCCAAGCCACAATCCTTTATCACTGTTTATCTCCGTGCATAGTGCAGTTGTTTAAAGGGTAAGTCGCAACTGTTCACAGTGGTGATGATGGAAACCAGACGTCTAAAAAAAAGACTTAGAATGCTATTACATGAAATTGTTATAGTGATGCCTGTGATGATACATAATAACAGAAGTTTTGAGAAGCTTTTGGCCCCAATTTTTTTTAATCATCAACAGACGTGAAGGCTCACTGGTCCTTTTGGTAGAAACCAAATATATATGTATCTATATGTGTTGAAGACATTGTGACTTCAGTTCCTACCAGTACTACCATAAAGAATTATGCAGAACTTTTGATAAATCCCCTGTAATGTTTGGAATAGATGTTAAAAGATTTTCATCTGCATCCTAAACCTCAAGACTTGCTTTTTCTAGTTTTACACTTGGGCTACAAAGATAAATGTAGCAAACCAGTAAGGAAAGCGTACATAATAGAAATCCTAAATAGGCCTGCTTATGTAGACTGGAAACGTGTCTATACATCTATAAACAAAGAAAAAGTACACTGTGCTTTGCAGAAGCTGCCTAAAATATGTCCATATATGTGATTTCCTTGTTATCACCATTTTGAGTTTTGGAGACCTCTCTGGCAGAAATGTGTAATTGCATGTAATATGTCATGTGTTGTAAAATGGTTTGAACTTTGGCCCCCTTTCCCAAGCAGATGAATCTAATGATTGAAAGAGAATTCAGAGACCAAACTTGGTGAAGGGTGTGTCTTCTAAGGATGTGAGTGAATTAGCTATTACTGTTATAATGTCTTCAGCAGTTCAATGTTGATTTTGTTTTTGAGAACTAAACTTTAAACCAAGTCTGTGTGTGTGATGCTAATACATAATACTTGATGCCTTTGACTGTCAAAGGGTTTACAGGGCAACTCACAGCCCTGTATCATTCCAAAGTCACATATCATTACAAAGTGAGGAGAATAAAAATAGGCAAACATTTTGTGAGTGTGCACTGCTGTGAGTGCAGTGCAGCTTTAAATGAGATGTAACAAATTCAAGATATAATAAACAAGGCTTATGATTCCATATACGCTCTTCTAATGATGCTATGCAGGCTGTAATATGTCTACATTGTTTCTGGGGTCTGTCGAAGAACAGGGTCTTTTTCCTTTTAATATTTAGTGTCTAGCAGCCTCTAGTGGCCATAGTGAAAGTGATTTTGCCATGCTCTTCTTTTTTGCCATAATCTACATGTCAATCACTGGGATTACTATTTAAAAAGAAATAACTTCGATTGCAAGATTTGATTAATCAGTTCTAGATCACTCTAACTCATCCTAAAAGTACTGTATGGAGCTCCACCACTCCAGAGAACACAGTTTCACTGCTCCACTGCAGTGTGGTAACCATAGGCTCATGTACTCCAGAGCATCCCATAGTATTAGTGAACGCCTACATCAGCAGTGGGCGCTTCTTAAAGTAGCTGAATTCACTAAATAGCAGGAATGTCTGGCTACTTGTGGACATCAGGTGGGCTTTATGATGTGTTCTTTTAAATGTTTGACTGAAATGTGTGATTGTTGTGTTTAAGAAAAAACATAATCTAATAATCTGGTCATTGTATGTATAGGTACATGTGAATGTATAGGACTGTAAGAAAGAGAACTCACCACAGGTATATATGACACTAAGATATTTCCTTGTGCCGGAGTAACAAGGATCTCCAAACTCCTGAGTAGAGGCACGGATCACACATGCCCGTTTCCCCTGGCACTGTGACGTCAGCACCTTAAGTGCCACCTCGGACTGACAGTCTGTAGAGAGAGAAGAACATGTTATAGTGTGTATGTACAAACACACACAAACCATACATAGATATATACACACACACACACACACACACACATATATATATATAATTTTCGAGAGTATATATAAGTCGCTGTTCAATGAAAAAAACATACTTTACTTTCAAGGTAAGTCAATGGAACCAGATTTTTTTTTCAAGCTATTTTGGAGGAATTCTATTGGTTCAATTTTCACACAATGTAAACGACCACTGGTGTGTTCGATAGGTTTGGAAAGCTCAAAATCAAATAGACAAAAATAAAGATACGTGTTTTTAACTGGACTGCGACATATATATATGTGTGTGTGTGTGTGTGTGTGTGTGTGTGAGTGAGAGAGAGAGAGAAAGAGAGAGTGAGAAATATGAAGAAACCCCCCCCTCTGCAAGTAGTTTTGGGTCGTTTCCTTTGGTCCATTCATCATGAAGCGCACACACAACATAAAAGACCTGAGGCAATTTCAAATCAAGTCAAAAACTGAAAAATGAAATGGAGATGCAAAACAAAAATGGAGATAAGAATTTTGCTCCAAAATATTATTCTCTCTCTCAAAGTCCTGTTTATCTCGTGGGACAGTTTTGGTGGTCGGTAGTGCACGTGTTTAATCTGTGCATGTTCAGACATCGTTCAACAGACTAGTGTTTTGTTTCGGGGACATTTGATCTTACACAGAAAGCAGAACCACACGCCTGTCACAGTGATTGATTGGCCATTGCAGCAGACCATGCACTTACCATGTTCACACACACACAGACTTATACATATACGGAGCATGACATGGACACGGTCTCTGACCTCCAAACCAGTTTTTCTATCAAAAAGGTTGTGAGGCCTTCGCTATTAGTTGCACCTCATTATTATTATTACTTGGATTTCCTCTTTATTCTTGCACTGCTTTAGAATTCTCACTAAATACACTCTAGTAAAAGGTGACGGCGACAACATTTCTTAGCTTAAATGAGATGTGATCTCTACTGTCATCAATAATAAATCAGCAGTCCAACACTGCCCTCTAGTGAGCAAGATGGCAATGCAAATCAAGCAACTGTAGTAGATTTTTAAACAAACAAAACTTACTAATCAAGCTAAAAGTTTTGAATTAACTAGATATCATTTATTCTATCCCTACAGAGGGACTGAGTGGGGATTATACATGAGGACCATAGACATGCCACCAATTTCAGTGCAATAATGTAAATGTTAGACTTTATTGTCATTGTAGTTACCCAAACTTCTCTCTAGTTTACTAAAGACATGTCCCCCTACTGGCCAAGTCTTTCAATAATATACGATTCTAACAAGCTGGACGGGTGAGGGATTGCATGTCCCATTTATTTTTACATCCTGTATTTGCATAACACATCCAGGAGGCTAAAGCTAACTACACAAAACAATTCAAACCTAGAATTGTGTAAACAAAGTACACTTGAAATAGCAGTCAGGATACTGACATCTCATGTTTTATATGTCAATATTCAATCCCAAAACAAAAAAATAATATTGGAAATAATAATAATAATAATATCATACACAGTGCTGCTGTTAGAACAAATTCTTGTATCTCCAAAATGATAACTTTACAGGAGAAGAAAAAAACAAACAAACATATTTTACTTTTAATGTAGGTCAATGGAACCAGACTTTCATCAAAGATTCTTTTGGTCCACTCACCATGAAATTTGTACACAATGTAAAGGATAACAGGCGATATTCATTATAGGTATGCTGATACAATTACTTCTGAAAAATACTCCAATTTCAAACATCCTGATAGGTGAGAAGAACTTCATTATTATTAAGGATTATTAATCATTACTGACAAAAACAAAACATCAATTTATTTGGGGTTTAAAATTGTAATTGACAACCACATAATAACTGAAATCAGACAGATCTTTCTCAACCCAGCCTTTTGCTTTACTCAACAACCACCCTGTGAGCCCCAAAACAATCTCACGAAGTTTCTAGATTTGCACCAGTGCTGGTAAATGTATGTGTCAGTAGGTGATGTGAGTGGATGTACTTTGGGGCACTGATGGATGGTATAGACGCAGGGTGGCTGTCTAACTGCTTCCCCAGACCAGAAGAACAGCCGCCCAGTCTCCGGTTCCCCTGAGGGGGTTTAACCTGCCGGTGTCAGGCTGAAATTCTTCCCCCGGGAAGGAAGTGGGATAGAGACAAACACAGACCCCATTAACCTGGCCTTTGAGTGCGGTCACCACGGTGATTAGACAAGCTAGGGACCTAAGGCGACTATCTCTCTCTCTCTCTCTCTCTCTCTCACACACACACACATACAGGTTTGTTTTTATAGTTTATTAGAATGTGGGGTAATGATATAACACCAGATTTTTAATATCATCACAGTCTGAAGAAAACTTTGTGTCTTCTGCAAACTAACTATAAAGGAAGATGAAGCAACACCCATGACTTTTAATAGCAGTCAATGCAACCAGATTATACACTTTATTATTATTTATTTATTTATTAGAACTTTATTCTTGAAGCTCTACAGCATTTCCAGTAATCTACATCTTTGTTATGCAGGATACATTTACAATGTCTTCCTTTTTATAGCCCTAATTAATTAATACTTACATTTGTACAGGACTCATCTGTTAGAATAATTTTATACATTTTAGTTACAACTCTGGTTTGATTGTATTTAAAGCATTATTTCCAAATTTTTAAAAATGGGTTCTAAACTTCTTAGAAATGTGATTCTGATTGTGTTTAATGCTGAGCACATTTTTTAATAATATTGATTTAATAATAACTGATTGCAATTTTTCCAACAGTGATTTAAACCTTTTAACAGTGATTCCAATTTTCTGAATAATAATTCGAAACTTCTAAACAGGGATTTTGATTTGGCAATTGCACACTGATGGCAAATGTGTGAACATTTGTGAAGATTTTCAAGCTTGTGAACATTAATTATAAACATTTGAGCATTCTTTGCAAACTTTTGAACACTGATGTCAGACTTTTATACAGGGAAACCAAACTTTAAATACTGATGCCAAACTGGTTTAAAATAAATACACATATGATCACATGAGAGCAGCTAAATGCTTTCCTTGTGACTCATACCGCAACATACAAACCACCCTTTCAGGAGTGCGTAGTTGAGCATAGTGTGTATAGTGTCTCCAAAACAGTGGATGTGACACACACACACATACATCCTTTTCATTACCTTCTGTTTGTGTGTGTGTTTGTGTGTGTGTGTGTGTGGTGTGTCTGTGTGTGTGTGTGTGTGTGTGTGTGTGTGTGTGTGTAAGATAAGGAATTCCAGTAGAACTCCAGGATGTGTGTTTTTGTTAGGGAGTTACACAGTGTTTTCAATGCGTAGGTGTGTTTTCATGCCAGCTGATCTCATCTCCTATTACAGACCTTAAGGATCCTTTGGAAAATTCCACCTTTCCTCTGTACTGTATTAAACTGTATCAGGAACAAACCAATTGTTATTTATAATGACCTAATATGATGTAAAATAAAATCTTAATTTTTATTTTAAATTAAGTTTTTTTTTCTGCTTCACTTCTTGTTGCTGAGCAAAAAAGTATATATATATATATATATATATATATATATATATATATATATATATATATATATATATATATATATATATATATATCAAAGTTGAAAAGATCAATAAAATTAGTCACTTTTGTCTTTACTAACAACCCTACTGACTTTCATCATTCAGCACTGTACTTATTTCTGTAATACAGCCATCATGTTGAGAAAACCAAGCTATTTTTTATCTTTTCATTTATAATGACTTCATAATGAAAAAGGCTGAGTATATAGTGTGTAGTATTTTCACAACATGCACATTTAGTAATATGCTTTCGATGGTTCCTATTTCACAATGCAATGCACAGAGGAAACAGAGGACACAGAGAAGGTAAAAGTTTTGTATACATGGCAGATCACCATGTTGGTACTTAGTAGGTAGCTAGCTAATGAGATCAAGCTGAAATTCACATGTAAGTTTTCCCTGACAGTGGATTCCACAACTAAATGAGACGCTGGACAGACAGTAAGAGGAGTATCTGCCACACAGGTTTACGCTTCTATACACCTGATCACTTTCTCGATTTTCTGAGGCTGTACTGAAATTGTTAGACCCATGTTTAGTGTTGTTTGTGTTTGCTACACACATCATATATTTGCAAAATGTATTGTACTCAAATCTAAAACCAAAAAAGAGATCATGTCTGAGTGCACTTACCCACAGACAACGCCCTCCTGTGGTGCGGAGGGCACTCCAGCGTTCCCTGCTGCGTTCGCCCGAACATGGCCGAATACACAGCAATCTGCATCCCATTCTTACAGCTCAGCCTCAATCGCTCCCCCTCGCAGACCACCTTACTCTTATACTCATCTACAGGAAGGAGGGAGAACAGTACACTTCAGAGAAAACTCTCTCAGTCTGAGGTACTTCAATTAACAGAAATGTTTCAGTATCTACTGAGTTACTCAGTAAAAACAATTTATTCATTATCTAGTATATATTACTTATTATCCATATTTAGTATATAATATAAATTGTTCAATATCTTCTTTATAATATTGAGTATTTATTAAAATGTATTCAGTATCCATAAGAAAGTATTCATTATCCACTATTTATCAGTCAATATCTACTATAAATACTATGAATTATTCTATGTACAGTAGAAATTATTCAGTATCCACCATAAATGATTTAATATCTACTGGAAATTATTCAATATCTTTTTTTAAATATTCAGTATCTATCAGAAATTAGCCAGTATCCATTAGTAACCACAGTAACATATTCAGTAGATGAAATAAGTACAATGAAATACTCACTAGGTCTACATTTGTACTGTAGCGTGAGGGACTTGCTGATGGATGGACACGGATCTGTTCCAAATAAACGACTGTTGACCACCAGCTCACAACTCCTCCTGTCCTGACATTCATCTGACATCTTCTACAGAGAGAGAGAGAGAGAGAGAGAGAGAGAGAGAGAGAGAGAGAGAGAGAGAGAGAGAGAGAGAGAGAGACAGAGAGAGAGAAAGAGAGAGAAAGAGAGAGAAAGAGAGATACTTACATTTTGCTGCTTTTGTGTCTCCAAAGGAACAACAATGGTATAAGACCTTATTTCAAACAGCTTTTCTGAATTTCTGTTAAACCATTTATTATAAAACGTTGACAAACTGTAAAGGGCAGTTGGTGTCTTCAATTAAAAATTGACAATTATAGATATACAAGCTTTTTGTAACAATAACAAAAATATGGGCTATTATTATTATTATACAATGTCAGACAAAAGAATTCAGCATGTTGTCGGAAATAAGTAAACACTTGGAAGACTCTGATTTGATAACTACTGCAGTAATTAATACGTACATATAACAATTGTTTTAGCTCTAACTGATGCAGTGAGTAGCTTCTCATTCCTGAAACAACCATATGGGAAGACACATCCGAAGCTTGTGAAAAAAGATGATTAAGTTAAAAGTCAAATAACTGTATTATCTATTATCAGCGTATTATTAGAACCTGGAAGTGGAGCAGAGAACCTGCAACCTTACAGATGAAATGTGGTGAGTATGACGAGAGATCAACAGCTACATGGACATAAGAAAGCCATTAGCTACAGAGGCTAATCAGCTTTGATTTGCTAGAGAGCAGAAAGACTGGACTTGACAATGGACTGGAGACTGGACAGTGAAAAATGGTCATATGGTCTGATGAGTCCAAATTGACCCTATTGACCCACAGCAATGGGAGTGTCAGTGTAAGAAGGGAGGTGTATGAAATGATGCCCCATCATGAATAGTTCCCACTAGCCTCTGCAGGGAGTGTTATACTGTGGGGGGCTTCAGTTGGTCAGGTGAAGGCTCAGCAACAACATGTGGTAATAAAATGATAATATAAATGCAATGAATGACCAGGTTATCCCATTAGTGAAGCTTCTCTGTCGAAATATTCCAGGTTGACAACGCCGAGATTCATGGGGCTCAGACTATGAAAGAGTGGCTCAGGGAACATAAAAAAAATCATAAACTGGCAACAACAGAGACCTCAGTGAAAGTCTTAACGGAGGGGTTCTACTCCCCCATCATCAATACAAGACCCCGGTCAAAAATTCAGAAATAAAATAAATGTAATGACGTTGCATAAGGTTGTCGAAACAATGCTACAGTAGAGTCAAAGCCAAAGGTGGACCAAAAAATATTAGAGAAGTAACTACTTTTTGGCCAGGCAGGGTATATAGGAACATTACTTATGTGTGACCCCATAGTATAATAATAAACTTATGTGTGTGTGTGTGTGTGTTCTCTGGTTGCACTGAGGATTTGTTTTGATCCAGGTGAGCACATTCCAGAGTGTTCATTTCTCCCACACTAAATTCCTATCCCTCCAGGCATGCACACACACACACACACACACACACACACACAGATACCTGCAGGTAAAGAAAGTATTTGTGTGTGTGTGTGTGTGTGTCTGTTAGACAGAGAAAAAGTGAAAAGGTGTGGTTAGGATATGGATGCTCATTTTTCATGTGTGTACAGCACGTGTATGATCATTAATCACATGTAATCACTGGCAGAGACAGCAATGTTCAAACATGACACTGCCATGTCACACGCCACAACTGAAACTGAATATCTGGCGCACATACATACACAATTCATTAGATATGAATACGTGCAGTGTGTGTGTGTGTGTGTGTGTGTGTGTGTGTGTGTGTGTGTGTGTGTGTGTGTGTGTATATATATATATATACACACACACACACACACACACACACACACACACACACACACACACATATATATATATATATATATATATATATATATATATATATATATATATAGTGATGCAGACTCAACCAGGGTGTTTAAAATCAGCGGCTGAATCGTGCTGCAAGGTGATCAGCAAACGGAATCACCCTCAAAAACGGTGATCGGACCATCTCTAATATATATATATATATTAGACTACAGGCAATTATCAGTGCAAGCAAGTCATGAAACATGGTCAAAACGTGGTTATCTAGCGCTATAAACTCAGTCACTTTGGCTGTGATTGCTTTTGCTGCTGCTGTTCTGTTCGTACCAGTCAGATCTGGTCTGCATGGTTTTCTGGGTTGTTTGTTTTGTGCTAGCTGCGCGTGCTAGCTCTGCTGTTTGCTGATACTCACTGTATTCAGCCGCTGATTTTAAACACCCTGGTTGAGTCTGCATCACTTAACAAACTGTCCACTTCCAGTAGAGGGCAGTACGAAGAAAATCAAACATGGCGACGGTGGAAGAGCTCGTAGTTCTGTATTTACTGAAAATGCAACGCAAAACAAGTGTTTGTCTCTGTGCCGCGGCGAACTTACATCATGGTTAAAACTTCTAACCAACTCGCACAACCAATCAAAACGTCTTTGTCGTGTTCGTATGGAAGTTGCCGTGTCTTGCAATGCCCCTTAATCTGCAGCGGTATTGCTCCGTCCCGTCCGATAACAATATATCCTTCCATGGATCCTTCCATCTCTATTATATATATATATATATATATATATATATATATATATATATATATATATATATATATATACATACATATATATATATATATATATATATATATACATACATATATATATATATATATATATATATATATATATATATATATATATATATACATACATATATATATATATATATATATATATATATATATATATATATATATATATATATATATATATATATATATATATAGGGTTTTTTTCAGACAAAAGTTTTTCTCCCATTGGATTATGGCAATTACACATATTTTGTTATACATATGTTTTCTTTTCCCTTTGTGTGTATTGGAACAACACACAAAAAAGCAACTTTGAAAAGGTGCCAATAATTTTGGGTGGTTTGCATAAATTTATGTCAAAATTGTGGGTAAATAACTTTGTTACATGCATTTGACGTACTTTTAAACTCACCTGTGCCAAGTAACAGTTGTGGGCAATATAAAAATCCCACCCGATACCAGATAAAGCTTGTGTGTGTGTGTGTGTGCGTGTATATGTATGCATCTATATGTATGTGGGTATATGTGTTACCTGCAGTGCTGTTGATACATGACAGGGAGTGTCATCGCTCAGTAGGTCTAGCCCATCAATACTGTAAGAAAGTGGACACTGCAGAGAGTGGGCTGAGCTTCTTCTGCCATAGAAAGCTGACTGGACAGTGATGGTGGTCCTTGGCGGGCACTTTACAGTCAGGATGTCTCCGTCACAGGCTTCTTCAGTGTAATTTCGCAACACACGTGACAGGTAACCTGGGCAACAGAAAAGCAGCAGTATAAATATCTGACCCCACTTTAATTCAGTTCTTTAAGTTTTATTAGGAAAAAGATTCAGGGAGTCAAATTATATGCCACCATGATTGAATTTCCTAGATATTATTCTTTAGTAAACAACATTTCACCATCAATAAATTCAAATATGATGCTTTAGAAAAGGACATGCGTCACACGATATTTTACAATGAATCAATTTAATTATGATGCTTTAGAAAATTATAAAGCAGCATGAGAAACTTCACCATGTTTCAACACAGTCATCGTTTGTGAAACACTTCAAGGCATCATTAAATATTTCACCATCAATCCAGTGATGACTGTTTATGAAGTGATTTAATGCATCGTGACATCATGCTTACAAGTTTATTAGTGTTTGGCCTGTGCTGCGTTCTGCTGTTTTTAGCATGATACAGAGTTGTGTTGTGGTCACTAATAGTCGAGTCCACTTCACTACAACAGGAAACTGTGAAGGACAAAGCAGCGGGGTGTGTTCATCCTGAAAGACTTTATTTATAACTTTATTTAGAACTCCTTCATTCAGAGCTCCACACAGGCTGATTGTTCACTCTCTCTCTCTCTCTCTCTCTTTCTCTCTCTCTCTCTCTCAACCCCCTACCCCAACCCCCCCACTCCATACACACACGCACACACGGAGCTTGCCATGGCTTGTCATGTCATGTGTGTGTGTGGCCCACCTGAAAGAGAAACATAGATTGGCATCCCCCACTCCTTTAGTTTAAAGCAGACAAAGTAAACAAAACTGGATTTTGTTTGCCAGGATATCTGCAATTACTGTAATTAAATACCATTCAAGCCAGGCACAGGTCAAGCTATCGGCCAACATTAGGCAAATATTGGGTAGGCCCTTAATTGGCTAACTTTTTTTGGGTGGTCAGTGATTTTATCACAACATATTACACAAAGCCTAGGCAGCCCCATCGCCGTGTTGGACCACCGTCTTTTCCTACAATTTATTTTGCTCAGTTTTCCACTATTTAAAATGTTATATGAGCTGCTGAGCTGCACCTGTAAAACAGAGTAAACCCAAGAAGTGTATATGCAACTAGTGGTAAAGTGGTAAACATTAGCCCAGCCAGCTAACGGTATCTGGCTCTCAACTTTTACCAAACATAATATAAAGCATATGTTCATAGTGTACATAGTTCATAGTTCACATCACACTTTAAATGTAGAAACTTCTTCTGATCCCCACTATGATAATGCCAATTCCTGCTAGCTATGGTATTCAGTATCTCGGAGATCTGCAATGTCATGATAGCGCCAAGCTAAGGCTTGTCTAACTTTACATTCACTTTTAACTATTGAGTTCACGGGTAGCTTACACTCTGATTTGTAGAGCCTGTGAACATGGCATGTAATAGCTATGCTTTAGATATTGCAGGTTTTCAATGAATCCTTTAGTAAATACTTCAATGTAAAACTAGATTGAGCATTATTACAAGAGCATTTCAGTCTGTTAGCTTTGGAAAGAGCAGCTAAAATAACTAAAATTATACTGAACTTTTACCTCTGTATTTAGGATACTATTTGGCAATTGACTTATTCAGCAGGTTCTTTTTGTTGATGTCTGTGGGCAAACTGGACCATTTTCTGCTCCTCACTAGAGTAAGCCGGACATATGGCTAAGCTAAAAGGCTGTCAGAGACAAGCTGTGAGTATAAAGCGTTTATATTCTATTTTTTTTATTGCGTTTGAATTTTTAATGTATAGAAGCTTACAGTGCTGAACATGTGTGGTCTCTCTGAACCATGTGTGCCTAAAGTGTGGCCCAACCCCTCACACAATACCTTTTAATATGTATTTCATGTATGTATATTGTCTAATGTTAAAAAAATACACTGATAAAACCGACTTTTTGGCCCTCGGCCCACCACCATGTTCAGGCATCACTGCTCTACAGTTGTGCTCTGCAGCAGCCACATTTAAGCTGTCTCCCAACGCAAGATGACCAAACTACTAACCTAACCTCCTTTACTGAGATGGCCAGTGAGTACACTGGTCATTCATATATTTTATATATATATATATACACACAAATTCAGATCCCACAAACTGACAAAGCTAAACACATCGCACAAAGAATGTTATTTGTTTTAAAGTTTTTACAGGTGCCTTTTCAAAGCCCGCAAGGCAGTCCATTAAACTGATAAGAAAAAGAGTAAAATAGACCCCCTTTAAAACTTAATTTATCTCACAACCACACAGATGGCTTGGCAGGACACAGCTCTTTCTTTGTCAATTGGGCATCAGGACAAGTCCAAACAGAGACAGCAAGAAAGAGAGAGAGTATGATGAAAGAAAAAAAAGAAGATGCTATCAATCAAGGCTGCAAGAAACTAACAAAACCTCCTGGCTGTCTCTGGAAAAGGAAAAGAAAACGTCATGTTTTCTTTTTATGTACCGCCACAACCCATCCCTTGCTTTTTCCCCCCTTTTCTTATGATTACTGAGAATATGGCTTAAGTGTTTCAGCCAGAGGGGCTGACAGGGAAAAAAAAAGAAAAGGACTTTATGTTTAATAATGTCAGTAAAATGCAGTCAATTCTGCAACTTACGATTAAAGAGGACAATTATAGCAAGAATTAACACACACTTGTATTTTATACTTAATAAAGTAGTGTGTGTCTGTGTGTGTAAATATATATATATACATACACACACACACACACACACACACACACACACACACACACACACACACACATATATATATATATATATATATCAGTCAGCATTTAATGAGCAGCAGCAATGGAGAATCACTGGTCAGGGCAACTTAAATTCCTGGGATAGCAGACAGGTCACCTGTTGTCCTACTATATACTACATAACACCATGAAGCTCAATCAGCACTTCAGTAAGCTAATACCTCTGCAACCATGAGCACAGCGCCTCCATGCATGGCCACTCTGCATGGCCACACCTCTCATGCCTCCACAGCAGTGTTAGCCAGAGCTCCTCAAAGGTTAGCCGTTCCATGACCTCACAAAGTGCTATGACGGCTCGAAGACCAGCCAGTGCGGCAAGCAGTGCCCCTCAGAGGGCACCTCAGCAACTTGGCACACATCATCTTGTGAAACATTGGATGTGCCCGCCAGACCATCGCACGCAGCTCCACTGCCAGCTAGTCTATCCACTCTTTAGGCAGCAGCTACCTGGTCACACTTCTCACCACAGTATAATAAGTATGTAAATAATCTCTTCAGGAATATCTCCAGAAAAAAAATGTTTTGACTGTGAATGAAGTTAATCAAGTGTGGTCATTTGCACTGTGTTCTGTGTTTGCTCTGTGTTGTTTACCTGAACATAGCTTGCATGCATTTTATTTTACTATTCATTTGTGAAGATGTATATGACAACTGAATTGTGCCAAAGTCTACACTATTAAATACTAACTAGACATCAGAATGGCTAACAAAATTAATGTGGACCTAAGTTACCTGTACTGAGAAATAACACTAGTCCATATTTATGTTTAGCATAGGCTTTATACCGGCTGTATATTAAATATTTTTGCAAATATTGGCAAGACACACAAACACACACACACAGAATAAGGCCTTACTTGCGCCTCAGTTAGCCAAATGGGAACAAAGTAAACAGTTTCAACAATCAGGCCAAGGTTGGTCACCATGGAGAGCCCAGTTAAACACAGTTAGCCCACTTAGACAGAGAACAGGGGTCAGAAAAAGGAAGTGTAATGTTTCAGACAGGCCCGTCCGCCTGTCAGACTGATAATGAGTAAAGCCTGGAACTGATAACAGGCTCTTAAGTTCGAGGTGATATGGTGGAGCTGGCATTGTTAGAAACGGGTGAATGTTTTTGGGGAATTCCACTGATTTTATGTCTGTACAATTAAACTGTTAAGATAGAAACAAGGTTGTTCAGAAAGGTTTGTTGCAAAATTGCTTAGCTCCAGAGAAACTTGCTGAGAATTGTTTACAGTGGTGGTAATAGGAAGCAGACATCCAAAGTATATAGAAGGTTCTTCATGTGCTGAATACAGGGCCTGACGCAGGAGAAAAAAACTTCTTTTTATATATATTTTTTTAAATCACTTCATGGCTGAGGGAAACATGCAGGGTGGTATGAGGCAAAATAGAGGTGGAGAGGTGCGGAGTGAGAATGGTGGAGAGGTGGTGCGGAGTGAGGACGGTGGAGAGGTGGTGCGGAGTGAGGACGATGGAGAGGTGGTGCTTAGTGAGGGCAGTTGAGAGATGGTGTGGAGTGAGGACGGTGGAGAGGTGGTGCAGAGTGAGGACAGTGGAGTGAGGACGGTGGAGAGGTGGTGCGGAGTGAGGACAGTGGAGTGAGAATGGTGGAGTGGTGGTGTTGGGTGCAGACCGTGGAGTGGTGGTATGGAGCTAGAGTGGTGGAGTGACTGTGTGGACTGAGAACAGTGGAGTGGTGGCGGAGTGGTGTGGTATAACAAGTGGTGGTGTGTAATGAGGATGGTGAAGTGGTGGTGCTTAGTGAGGACGGTGGAGAGGTGGTGTGGAGCGAGGACAGTGGAGAGGTGGTGTGGAATGAGGATGGTGGAGAGGTGGTGCGGAGTGAGGACGATGGAGAGGTGGTGCTTAGTGAGGGCAGTTGAGAGATGGTGTGGAGTGAGGACGGTGGAGTGAGGACGGTGGAGAGGTGGTGCGGAGTGAGGACAGTGGAGTGAGGACGGTGGAGAGGTGGTGCGGAGTGAGAATGGTGGAGAGGTGGTGCGGAGTGAGGACGGTGGAGAGGTGGTGCAGAGTGAGGACGATGGAGAGGTGGTGCTTAGTGAAGGCAGTTGAGAGATGGTGTGGAGTGAGGACGGTGGAGAGGTGGTGCAGAGTGAGGACAGTGGAGTGAGGACGGTGGAGAGGTGGTGCGGAGTGAGGACGGTGGAGAGGTGGTGCAGAGTGAGGACGATGGAGAGGTGGTGCTTAGTGAAGGCAGTTGAGAGATGGTGTGGAGTGAGGACGGTGGAGAGGTGGTGCAGAGTGAGGACAGTGGAGTGAGGACGGTGGAGAGGTGGTGCGGAGTGAGGATGATGGAGAGGTGGAGCTTAGTGAGGGCAGTTGAGAGATGGTGTGGAGTGAGGACGGTGGAGAGGTGGTGCGGAGTGAGAATGGTGGAGAGGTGGTGCGGAGTGAGGACGGTGGAGAGGTGGTGCAGAGTGAGGACGGTGGAGAGGTGGTGCTTAGTGAGGGCAGTTGAGAGATGGTGTGGAGTGAGGATGGTGGAATAGTGGTGAGGAGTGAGAATGGTGGAGTGGTGGTGTTGGGTGCAGACCGTGGAGTGGTGGTATGGAGCTAGAGTGGTGGAGTGACTGTGTGGACTGAGAACAGTGGAGTGGTGGCGGAGTGGTGTGGTATAACAGGTGGTGGTGTGTAATGAGGATGGTAAAGTGGTGGTGCTTAGTGAGGACGGTGGAGAGGTGGTGTGGAGCGAGGACAGTGGAAAGGTGGTGTGGAATGAGGAGGGTGAAGTGGTGGTGAGGAGTGAGAATGGAGCAGAGCGGTGGTGTTGGGTGCAGACCATGGAGTGGTGGAGTGGAGCGAAAGCAGTGGAGTGATGGTGTGGACTGTGAACTGTGGTGTGGTATATCCAAGGCAGGGGTCAACCACATCACTATATATCCAGTCCCTGTAGCAACAATGGAACAAGGAGGCTTCAAAACATTGCTACAAAACACTGACCTGACCAAGCATACCAGTTGACCTGTCGCAATTCTTTACTTTATATAATTATCTATTTACATGTTGAAGGAAACCCTGTCTTTGTAATTGGCTCCATATCACATAGCACTATTCACTACCACTGTAAAGACTCTCTGTTGTACAGGAATACAAATAGATACAAATTATTAACATCTATTAAAAAAAACTAATTGATAACAAGCAAGATTTAGGTTCACCTATTGAAGTTATTTCTTGATATTATCTTGTGTTCAAGCCTGAACCTGGCTGTGTTCAGTAAACTAAGATTTGAATCCGTTTTATTTATTTATAACATTATCTGTCAGGAGTGAGCTCATTACATCCCACCTGTCTATGGATGTTACAGTGACAGCAAGACCAGCAACTACAGTGTGTATACACACACACACCTATTCAGCTGAAAGCAGTTTAGCTCCACCCATTCACACTGAATCAGTGTTTGAGAACAGGCTACTTTTTGAGTGAGGCACTATATTGGGCAATAAGAACAGAGCTCATATACATATATCTGTCTTAAAGTAACAAAATAATTACACAAAAATGTCATAAGTGGATCTTTGCCAATCAACCAAGGTTTTCTTGAGTAAAGGCAATGGTTCTACACAGAACCATAAGTTCTATATAGAACCATTTCAGGCTAAATGGTTATTTGCATTGTCAAGACGTTCTTCAGGTTGATATTGAAAATCTATAAAGCACCAAAACACATTCTGCTACTAAAATGACAAGCTTGTAACAATGCCAGAACCTTTTGTGGTGCTATACAGAGCTATATACAATGTATTACACCACATATTAATAGAATATACTCTATATCCTACATACATTTGAAAAACTATTTTTAATGCTTTGCATTACTCGATATTGCATAGAAAATGAAACTGATATACACATTTAAATCAAGTGAATTCAAAGCAACCATTATTTCTAGTGAAGAGAAGAGTGGAGGGGCTCTCACTGAAGGACTGGGCCAGCCATTCATAAACGACCAGCATGTAAAAAGATATCTAAGCCTTGGTTTACCGCAGCAATAAACTAGCCGCAACATCATATTCAGCACAGGCTAATGTTCAGACAGTGTTTGATGTCTCTCTTTTATTACACTTATTTAGTGGAAAGATAAGACAGACTGATAAACCAGCAGAGAGAGAGTGTGTGTGTATATGTGTGTCTCTAGTAACCCATTACCAGGACAAATTCACTGGCATCCACCACAGCATTCCACACCAGAGTGTGTGTGTGTATGTGTGATTGAACTTGGCAGTCTGCCCACAGAGACCACACACAGACAGAATGGCATGGTAGCACGACTGGTGTGAAGCCCACATAAACGTCTTATATATGAAGTAACTGTGAGCCCTTATTAAAACCCCAAACCAGCTTAGTTCCAACTGCAGTGCACTGATGCCACAATATATACATACGCACACCCACACTCATGCATATGTACACTATACACATATATATATATATATATATATATATATATATATATATATATATATGTACATACATACATATACATACATATATACATAGCCACGCTTTCAGCATTTTTTGAAAGGCCACATATTGAGCAGTTAAATCCCAGTGTTTCGAAGTAAATGTGTCCCAAAGTCTCAAGAACTGTCAATAAAGTCAATATATATATATATATATATATATATATATATATATATATATATATATATATATATATATATATATATATATATATATATATATATATATATATACTGCTCAAAGCGGTGTTTGCTAGCCATGTATGTACACTCCCGCTCAAAAGTTTAGGATCACTTTAGAATTTCATTTCATGTAATTTCCATTAAATTCATGCAATTTTCATGCAATTCACAAACAATATTGTCCATTTCACAATTAATGTAAGTGTATCAGATGATTTTTAAAGAATAAAAATGTTTGTATTAAAGTCTATTTTTGTAAAGAGGCTTATTTTGCATATAGTCCTATTATCAGCAATTCTCAGTCCTCTGCCTGAATCTCCTGGTATGGCCGCCAATCCAAGTTAAGGATGTTATTGGGCTAATTGGTTGTTAGGACACTCTTGCTCAATTGTGATGCACAGCTAAAAAACATTCTACTAATAAGTGAGCATAAACGGGAGAACAACATTCTAGGTTTAGTATCTGAAGCATCAGCAGGTGATGGCTTGCTTACAGATTCAAAATGACCAGAAAGAAACAAGTTTCTTTAGAGACCCGTGAGTCCATTGTTGTGTTAAGGAAGGAAGACTACTCCATTGGAAACAAGAAAATTTCACTGTGATCCCAAACTTTTGAGCGGTAGTGTATCTAACAAAATCATTACCCCCGAGACCATCAATACTACAACATCTGGTAAAGGAAATGTATATGATTAACAAATTAAAATATGATATGTTTAATAGGAACGAAAAGCCATGGACACTTGTGGATGGGTGTGAATTGAGTTTATTTTATCTGATACCAGATTTAAGGGGATAAAATATATTTTATATGAAAATATGTATTAAAAATATCTGAGTCAATTACCATTACAGTGGGATGCCCACTGGAGGGGCCTACAGAAAGAGAGTTCACACTAAGCGAGACAAAAGTCGAGCCACAGATACAAGGGTGTAGCAACGATGAAAGCATCCTCAATAGTTTTCTAGAGCTGTCACAGATTGCAGCGATATGATATGATAGGTTTGAAACCCATTAGGATTATGCCTGTGCCTCAGAGGGACAATATCGCATGGGGCCCCTGTGTTATGATCAGATGACATGTCATGTGATATCAGGTTAAAAGGATGGAATGTACAGGAACTCTTCCCACCCACAGCATAACCTTCCCATCATATACACACATGCAGAATGATAAAAAAATATGCCCTATATGCATATGTATATGTGAATAACTATATGCAATAATCATGTGTCTCATTTACACAAAAATCCTGTATCTACATTTTTAGCATTTCTACTTTTTTTTTTCATAATCGGAATAATCGAGTCACCATTTACAAAACTCCATGATGAACGGACCAATAGACAGAGTCAAACATTACGTAGAAACCACAACTTAAGAATGTTGTTTTCCTTTTCAGTGATGACACACACAAACACACACTTGGGGAAATTATACAGATCATAGTAATACAGTAAGTAGTAGTTTAACATATGTCAGTTTGTTTATTTAACCCTTACCAAGCTTACAGGCAACCCAGTATTATTTACAGTTCTTATCTAATACCTGCTTTGACTGCTCAGTACTTCATCAACCTAAATCACGACTGCTGCTGAAGGAACTGAACACATTCATACAATGTCTGGAGCGTCCAGGAGAAATCTGGAACTACACTTTGTTCTTCAAACTGGCACACAAGTTCTATCTACCTCTTTCACAGTAAAATATTAGTTACTTTCTATTGTTTTTATGATTATTATTATGATTATCTGCTCTAATGATATCTGGTGTTCTTACTGGTGGAAATACAGTTATTGCTAAGATATAGGCTTTTAATCAATCAGCGTAGGTGCCTAAGACATTTGCATAGTAGTGTAGGGAATAGGTTTTCTTTCTCTCACTCTCCCTCTCTCTTACACACACTCAGAATGCACAACACTCACAGAATGCACAATACGTTCAACCTTGAGGGGCTACAACCGCAGAAGACCATCTTAAGCTCCTATTCTGTCCGACCAAGAATAGAGCGACACAGGCTCACCAAACAAGGACAGCTGAAAACTGTAAACGGTAGCCTGGTCCCCCAATCCGAATCATTGCTTTTTTACACCCCAGATTCATTCACAGGTAATAAATAGGTACATACTGTATGAGGCTCTTTGTACAATGTACAGTCTTTCTATGTTACATCACCACCTGAAACTTTTCACCCCAAAGAATTACACACACTTATTTGGTTAATATCTAGAATCATTTCAGAGCAATTAAACTGTCTTGGTAATAATTACAGTGTAATTATCAAGCACAGGGGGTCTTAACAGCCCACACAAACAACCACAAAGGCCTTCCCAGCCCACTACAGGATTAAACCAGTCCAATCGTTTCAACTGCAAGTAAATGTAACACAATAATCCATGTAGCCTAGCAAATTTGCTATTTTTTACTTGGTGCTGATTATGCAGCTATGATGGGTGAATTCGACATAACCAAGGAGAAGCAAAAATTATTCATATAGTAGGTTACTTGGTGATAAATTTTGATTGAGCTAGTAATATTTATGTATTGTTGATGTATTGATTTGCTGGTTTGGGTAAATGGCTATACATTGTAATTAAGTGTTGCAATTTTAAATCTCAATATCTGCAACACTATACTAATTAAAAATTCAGATGGTGGAATAGACACTAGGGGGCTGGTAGAAATCTGGTTAACAGCTTTAATTTGAACATGAAGGAAGAGCACGTAAGACAATCTGAAAACACTGTGTGTGTGATGGGGAGAGAGAGAGAGTCTCTCTGTGTGTGTGTGTGTGTGTGTGTGTGTGTGTGTGTGTGTGTGTGTGTGTGTGTAAGGGAATTACCCTGATCCGGGGTTTCCCTGCGTTTAAATGATGCTGCACTGTGATTGGTGGAGAGTACTCAGGAGTAAATTCCTCACAGGTCTACACACACATGGAATGGAGAGTGAGAGAGAGTGCTTATCTTTCATGTGCAGCCACACATTGGTAGAGCACAGACAGAGAGAGAGAGAGAGAGAGAGAGAGAGAGAGAGAGAGAGAGAGAGAGAGAGAGAGAGAGAGAGAGAGAGAGAGAGAGAGAGAGAGAGAGAGAGAGAGAGAGAGAGAGAGAGGGGGAGAATGGAAGAGAGAGAAATGGAGAGAAAGAGAAGGGATTAGACATAAGAGCGAGAGAAAGAACATGAGACAGAAAGTGAGAGACAGAGAGAGAATGAGGCAAAGAGAAAAAGAGGAAGAGATGTCGAGAATGAAAGAGCTTAAAAGAGAGATGAAAACAGAAAAGCAGAGAGAGACAGAGAAACGGACAAAGAGAGAAAGAGCGAGAAACAAAGGAAAAAAGACAATCAAAGGAAAGATGGAGAAGGATGAAGGAAGAGGGCACAAGTGTGAGAAAGAGAAACGAGAAACAAAGTATGACTGAGAAAAACAGAGAGGGAGAGAAAGAAAAGAGGGATAAAAGGGTAAAAGAGTTTCAGGGAGAGAAAGCTTGAGAAGGAGAGAATGGCAGAGAGACAGAGAAAGCATAAGAGCAAGAGAAAAAAACAACAGAGAGAGAGAGAGAGAGAAAGGCAGAGAAGAAAAGAGGGAAGATGGAGAAAGAAAAAAAGGCATAAGACAGCACTGCAGTGCATCCTACACTAAACACTTCTTCTGTACAGAGACTGGAAACACAGCAGCTCACAGCAATCTCAGACTTCACACCTTGATCAGTTTTACTGACCTGGGCATTCACTCCACTACTCTGCAGGCTTTATTGGTTAAAGGGAACAACCAAACACTGGGAACACACAAAAACAATACATTGATAAGTTATCTTGATCTTGTATCTCCAGGATACTTAAAGGCAAATGTATCAAGGATGCCTGAACAAAATCATGCATTTCTATTTTTGCCTTTATCAATGTTTTTATAGCATTTTTTCTCTTGTCAAAACAACCTCAGGTAAATATGAAGTATAAACTACAAAGTATTGGGTTATATTTTAGATGAAAACATGAAATATATTTAGAAAATCAAACTATATTATTGTGTCATTTCAGATTCTATCTATTAAAAACATACCAAGTACTCGGTAAGTAAGGCTTAAAGTAAGCCCACAAAGTACAACAATAGTTTTCGCAAGTAAATGTTAAAAACCCCAATCAGAATTATTGCATACAGGTAATAAATAGGTACATACTGTATGAGTCTCTTGGTACAATGAACAGTCTTTCTGTTACATCACCACCGGACACTTTTCACCCCAAATAATTACATACACTTATTTGGTTAATATCTAGAACCATTTCAGAGCAATTAAACTGTCTTGGTAATAATTACAGTGTAATTATCCAGCACAGGAGGTCTCAACAGCCCACACAAACAACCACAAAAACCTTCCCAGGATTTAACCAGACCAATCATTTCAACTGCAAGCAAATGTAACACAACAATCCATGTAGTCTAGCAAATTTACTCTGACACATTTCTTGGTGCTGATTATACAGCTATGATGGGTGAATTCCACATAATCAAGGAGAAGCAAAACATATATATAGTTGGTTACTTGGTGATGAATTTTGATTGAGCTTGTAATATTAAGGTATTGTTGATGTTTTGATTTGCAAATAATCATCACAACAAATACAGTATATATGTCATATATAACATTACTGATTTGGGTCAATGGCTATACATTGTAATTAAATGTTGCAATTTAAAAAAAACAGCCCCAACTGTACCACTACTAAGAGGAGGGGGGTGGGGGGTGGGGTTGGCATGACCCACACTGACCCACCACTCATCTGGAACTTTGGAGTTTGTACCTGGTTCATATCTAGAACTTAAGAAAGCATTTACAATACAATTTATTGCAGTCTATCACTAACTTTACGTAAGTTAAACACAGCTTCATTTTATTCTGCTGGACTAATAAAGTATCCTCATAAACGCTGAGCTGATCCACTCCGAGCTGCACTTTCACTGCCCACACATTCAGTGAATTATAGTAATTACAGACCAGGCTTTCAGTCTGCTGAGGGAACGCAAACGCTCATTACTACTGACTCTCCGGCGAGGTTCTAAACCCCCGCATGGAACGGGCCCACACCCTGGTGCACAGGCATTACAGAAAACAGCCCCATTTATAGCTTTAAGAGGAATCCAGAGCCAATAACAGTCTGAAATAAATACAAATAAATGAGAAGGGCTGCTCAGTCTAAATACCTAAATACAGTCTATCAAAGTCTGAGCATGTGTACAAGCCAGAGATTGATTCCAATAACAGACCACAGGATGTGGCCTCAAGTCTGAGGAGTCCATCTGGGCATCTATTTTCACACCAGTAAAGAACCATGTGGAGTGAGTGTAGGCTGGTGTGTGTGTGTGTGTGTGTGCGCATGTGTACTATGATGCATACATCTGAGACCACCTTTCTTTTTTTAATTGCCCCATATTTTTAAACAAAATACATCTTTATTACAGCCTTCATTCTTCTCAGGAGACTCACTTTCAGTTCCTCACATCCAAAGTTTAGTCTCAGAAGTTGGTTTAGCTAATCCTAAACACATTTTCAGTAGGTCTGAACTCTTGAATGGTCAGTCTATTGTTTTGAGAACACTGGCAGTTTCTTTGTTTGATGTGTTCAATCTCCTTTTCTACACATCCTTTTAGATCCACAGTGTGAGTTGGTCCTCTCACAGTGAAAGGATGGACAGAAACACCTGTGTATTTTTTCAGATCTGAAGCAGGAGTGAAGCTTGATTTTCTGCTCTCTCTTAAAGATGAAAGTGTTAAGTGCTGTTCATCTGACTTGTGGTCTTCCAGGTGGTTGTAAGGAGTCCTGTTTTGTTTGTAACTTTGAACTTGGCCGTCTCATTTATCTTCGAAAGGCATAAAGATATCTTTTGAAAAATTAATAATTTGCATAAGTGGACATGAAAGTGGAGATATTTTTCAGCCCTTCTCATCATCTCCTTCTCTTCTGGGGGTGGTTAAGAGAGCTGATCTCTGGTCTGACTCAAATCGGTGCTCAGCGGTTCGTTTTCAGGGAGCTCTGGTTCACTCGTGTGAAAACGTGAAGGGTGGTCTCTGACATTTGCACTATACTGTATGTAGCTGAAAAATTAAGCTGTTTCGACAACACAGCAACAGCAAACCTGATTTGGTTTGTAGTTCATATGCGCGCACACACACAGTCACTATCAGCTGAAGGGGCTTACTCACATGAGGTCCCCTCCTGAAGTTTTTGACTCTGAATTTAAATCTTTTTGTGCTGCTGACTAGAGGGTGTGGGGTGCTGAGGTGGGCGTCTGCGAGTTAGAGCAGGTTGTTTGTGTTTGGTCTCCTGTTTAATGAGTTCAGCTGCCGTCACCACCCAACAACATAAACGGCTAACTACACACACTGATACACACACACACACACACGTTTGTCTTACTATATTAGTGAGGTCATCCATAGGTTTCTATTGATCTTTGTTTTACTATAACTAAATAATACTAAGCCTACACCTAAACCTAACCCTAACCTTAACCTTAGTACCCTAAAGACTAATTTTCTGCTCTATTAGATTTTTTTTTAAAACTTGATTTTTGGAGAAAATGGCATGTCCTTAAGTGAGGACCAGAAAAATGTCCTCACTTTACCAAAATAATCTGACTGTACTATACTAGTGAGGACATGTGGTCCTCACAAATATACCTCTACAAGAACACACACACACACACACACACACACACAGTTAAACATACATATGATATATAAAGAAAACTTGCTGGTTCAGCAACTTTATATATATCGGCGCTGTCCAATAAAAAACAAGAATCTCCAAAATGGCAACCTTATAGGAGACACCAAAACTTCTTCACTTTCAACATAAGTCAATGGAAACAGAATGTTTTCCAAGCTGTTTTGGAGCATTTCTATTGGTCCATTCAGCTGCTGCATTTAAATGATGTGTTTTTTATTGGGCAGCGACGATATATATATAAAGTTGCTGAACCAACAAGTTTTCTTTATATATCATATGCACATTTAACTGTGTGTGTGTGTGTGTGTGTGTGTGTGTGTGTGTGTGTGTGTGTGTGTGTGTGTGTGTGTGTGTGTGTGTGTGTGTGTGTTTCAGCCACATATATATGGTTGGTACAGCAGATAAAATGCAAATAAAAACAAATTTGTGATGTATAAATCTACTTCTACCTGATTTCAAACAAAATCAGTAGAAGGACTACATGTGTTATGTCTTATCAGCTTCATTGTTTTTGTTAATATATGCTCATCCTAAAGTTGATACCTATAACACGTTCCAGAAAAGCTCCGCAATTAAAGACAGGTGATATCTAGGTAAAATAAGCATCCAGGAAAGGCCAACCCCTATGTGAATGAGAGTGGGTCGAGCTCGCCACTTCAACAGGTGACCAAAGTAACGTTCCTCAGCTAGCGACTGCAAGGAATCTTAGGTATTTCATCCTCCCCAGTGCATAATAACAGCATCATCAACTAATACAGAGACTCAATAGAAAATTCTGTGCATGAATGAAAAAAGATGAACACAAATCAATACCCATGACCTTCAACTCTTCATATGTGATGGATATCACACGTGGAATCGGGAATACTCTAACAAACCCCATCTGTGTATGCAGGTTGAGACCGACCTATGCTCATTGGGAGTCATATTTTACCAATGTCCAGACACACTGCTGACCTCTGTGGACTCAAGCTCATCTGAAATGGACTGATGCTCAAGTCAATCTTTCAGATTGTTTATGGAAATAGTAGATGTCATGTTCTCCAGGTCAAAAAAGAACAGGACCATGGGGATTGTTGTGGCGGTCATGGAAAGTTTTCTTTTTTTAGGCACGTTGCCAGAGAAATTGTTTATTATGATACAAGGTGTTATGCAACCATATTGCAATAATATTTTCAATTATAACATTGCAGCTGTCATAGCATGGATTAATAGTGACGCCCTCTTGTTCAAACCAGTGAGCTAGGCCGAATGGACAATATGATGTGGTCATGTGATCAGGCTGGCTGGTTGGAGATAAAGCATGTACGTTGTTGGAACTGCGGAGAGCTGAACATGCTGTTTTCACCAAAGAAGAGAGCCAATGTGACATTAAAAATCATAACAACTCAAGGGGCAAGCGGTATGTGGTTGTTATTTAATTCACTTTTGTAATGTTCACTTACTGTTTCACAAGTGTGTAAACAAAGGGACTAATTCTTCATGGACACTGAGAGAACTGAGAAATGCCTTTAGCCAACATTGACTTGCACTGATAATGTATTACGTTTGTAAATGTAATGTTTATTTCTTTCTGTTTTTCAGGGTGTTAGGAGCACGATGGAGAGAAATTTTATAATTAGTAGGACATTAGTAGGAGTGTGGTCTTGTCTGTACCAGAAGAAAAGCCACAGTTACAATTGTTACTAGTTTAAAGGCCAGGATTTATCATGGTTTGGGAGGATGGGGGTCATGCAACACAGTCATGCTGGAACAGAAAAAAAGACCTTCCACAAACTTTTCCAAATGTTTCCAAAAATGTCCAGAAGTCTTCTGAAACATTAGGATTCCAACTAAGCGGCCTGAGCCATCTCCATACCATAATCCCTCCTCCACCAAACTTTGCAGTCAGCACAGTGCAGTGAAGCAGGTAACATTCTTCTGGCATTCACCGAACCTAGGCTCGTCCAACAGACTGCAACATAGAGAAGTGCGATTCATCACTCCACTAGGGGTGTAAGGAAATATCGTTAATATTGAATATCGGGATATTATGTTTTGTGATACTGTATCGATTCTCAAAGACCCAGTATCGATACACAGATTCCTAGCAGACAGTGACTCACTGTGTGTTGTGTTGAAACCTCTGACCACTAGATGGCAGTGTTGGTGACTTGTACGCACTATTAGCCTCAACAGTCATTGACCCCACTATGTAAATATACATGGTCTACCTGGCTAAATTGCTGTGGTTCCTAAACATTTTTTAACAATATCACTCTCAGCTGATCGTATAATATCTAGGAGACACGAAATTTGACTTTTGCTGACACCAACAACAATGGCATCCTATGAAAGCACCAGGCTCAAATTCAGTGAGCTCTTTGCCACAACCCATTCTTTCACTAATGATTGTGAAGGCAGACTGCATGGGACTGAATGAAACACCTGAATTAAAGGATTAAGATGTGTGTTCCAGTACTTTTGTCTACATAGAAGAGACAGCCGAACAGACAGCTAGATAAAAACCTTTCAGCTGTTCTTTTAGTTGTTTTCTTAAACCATTGTTCTGAAAATACAAAAAGCTAACACTATCTCTCTCACACACACACACACACACACACACACACACACACGTCCAACCACATCAGAAGAAGCGGGTTTCAGCCTATCCATTAGGGGCTGATTGCCCTTTGACCTCAAAGGGCAGGTGTTATAGGAATAAGAGCGCGGGATAGAAGGAGCCCTCTCCGGTATCTGCTTTCAAAAACACTGTGTGTGTGTTCATAAGGAAGTCCTTCACCCCTTTCAGCCATTATAAAACAGACTTAGCTTCTAAAATCTGACTGGCTAAGCTTTTCACACCAAACCACACTGAATTCTGAACAAATTTTCTCTCTCTCTCATATATATATATATATATATATATATATATATATATATATATATATATATATATATATATATATATAGAGAGAGAGAGAGAGAGAGAGATAGATAGATAGATAGATAGATAGATAGATAGATAGATAGATAGATAGATAGATAGAGACAGAGAGAGAGACAGAGAGACAGAGTGGAGTTTAACTAAAACGCGTGGCAAGTTCTTCAAATTATAACAAGGGAGTTTAACTAGGCCGCAAGTCAGAGCCCTTGCACTGCAACAGTTGAGTTTAACTAGACCACATGCCAGGGTCTTCACACCATGACAGCAAAGTTCACTAGCCAGGAGTCAGGGACTTAGCATCAGGAGTCTGACTTGGTTAGCCCAAACTGCAGAAATACTGGAGCAGGTTAAGACCGAGTTAAGACCTACCGTCTTTCTTGTATATGCATGAGTACAAGAGATGGAGAAATAGGAAAGGGAAAGAGAGAGACAGATAAGAGAGGGAACGAGAGAGAGAGAGAGAGAGAAGGGGGAGAAGGAGAAAGACAGGACAGAGGTGAAAAAACAAAGCAGACGGGGGGTTCTCCTCCATTAAAGCTGTAAATGTGAGTGTCACTCAGGAATTCAGGGATGTTTTTACACACACACACACACACACACACACACACACACACACAGGTGTATGTTTTCTAAAAGCTGGTCTCTCTTTGTGTGGTTTATTATCGCTGTCAAACCAAAAAGCTCATACCTCAGTTTTCAGCGTTTTTAGTTATTATTTCTTTACATTGTGTGGAAATTTCATTTCCCATTAACTTGCATTGAAAGTTAATTTTTTCTTGTGAAGTTGCTATTCTGGACCTTCTATTTTCTCTCTCACACACACATACAGAGTCAGTCTGTCTGTCTGTCTTGTGTCTTTTTTCACAGTTCAGTATGAGTCTTACAGGAACGTGCTGCTGGCGAAGTGTCCTGCGTTCAGAACGTGAGAGCACAAAGGCCACTTCAGTTCAGACTGGACATATTTCAAACTTTTACTTCTCACTGTCACTTTATATACTCATGTTAACACTGATTTTATTTAGACTTTTTCTATACAGCTATAAATTATTTAGTAATTATTGTAAATTAATCAGTAATTACTATAAATGATTTATTAACTACTATAAATTACTCAGTATCTAATATAAATTATTTACTAACTACTATAAAGTATTCAGAATCCACTATAAACTCTTTAGTATTTACTATACATTAATCAGCATCTACTATGAATTACTCAGTAGCTACTTTGAATTATTTAGTATCTACTATACATTACTTAGTAGCTACTATGTATTATTCAGTATCTACTGCAATTATAAGAGTGAGGAACTGAGGTGCTCACATACAGAGTTTAACACACACACACACACACACACACGTAATCAGTCTTTTAGGCGTCTCTGCTGAGCAGTACTGACGCTTCACATTTCCCTGAGAGTGACCCAGCCCTCAATCTTCTCTGACTGTTTACCAAGGAGTGTGTGCGCGCGTGAGTGTGTGCGCACGTGCATCTCAACTACAAATGGAAAGTTACGTCAGTCTAAATAACAAGTGAGAACAAATCAAGTTATGAAACGCCAATAAAACTTAATTACGAATGAAAACAGTAAATCAAATAATTAAATTATAAAATTTGATTTTCCAATAAATGTCCAACAGCTGATGAAGGATAAGAACATCATCCTGCCACAATGGCTGATCTCTATTTGTGATGCAACAGATCAAGTCGCATGATGAAGTCCTCTTCCAAAAAAAGTAATTCTCATGATAGTTTTTTTTACGACACCAGGAAGTGTGTAGTCCTAGTAATGCACATTTTACAGATACAACCCTAAATCTGGAACACTATCAGCTTCAGCTCTTTTTTCAGTACTTGCCAGATGAGCCTGAATGTGGTTTAGACTGGTAGTTAGGCCCAGCCTGTTTCACAGCCCACCTTGTTGGCTGAATTGAGTTTGTATGTGGCTAATTTCAATTTGGTTAATTGTTCTATCACAGTTCTCGACCAAAAAACCTAATAAGAAACAATGACCGTCTTGAGTCTTCAGAACCTGTCCAGTCAACAGGCGTCGTCACAAAGCAGCTTTTCAGAAAATCTGGGTCCAAGCCCCTAGTAAGTGAGCAACAGGCAACAGTGTCAAGAAAAACCCCCTTAAGACACACAAATGAACCCATCCCCTTGTGCTCTACGCTAGATAGCAAAGCAATAGCACAACAAAAGGAAAAATGAATTGACAATTAATATAGATTATAGAATGCCAAAAAAGCAGCCTGTGATTGAACAAAAGTATTTAGAATAATCAATAATAAGGGATGAATACTGTTAGAGCCCTGTTAGAGTAACAACGAGAAACATGTTAATTAAGCCGTTCTGTGGGTCAGAAATATTACAGTGAAGCACACAATCACTACTCCACCAAGATGTACACTAGACTGCAAATACCTTTATCTATACAGCAAGCACAATTTTAAATAGAAACACTAATATAAGAATGCCTCGTTAGCATCTATTCTTTCAGTGGTATTTACCAGTATAACCCTCATCAACAAAGTTAAAATGACACAGATTATTCTAGTTTAAATAATGCTATACCTGGTTTGCATAAGCATAACCAGCTGCTTGGAGTAATCACTAAAAACTTGCTCAGGTACAACCAATCACCTTCCAGATCACACACCAGGCTAACATAAGTTGTGGCAGTTTTAATTACTTTAGTGCCACGTGCCAAGATTGAACTTGATAGTCCAAGTGGACTTCCAGTGCACCTCTGGAAATTCACCATACCTACTATGAAGCATGGTGGTGGCAACATCTTGTCATGGGGTTATTACTATTCAGCAGGAACAGGGCAATTGGTCAGGACTGGTGGTACATGTCGACTTGCATCTGTGCCTGACGCATGTGTGCATTTTTGTAACCCTTCTGTTACGGTAATGAAGAACAGAAACTGGAACCACATTGAGGAATGCTTTTTTGTGTACAGTGAACTCACAGTGTGTTTTTGCAGCCTGGCAAACCATCATGCACCGCAGCAGAGCTCTCCAATGTAATGAACAGGATGCTGCGAGGCAAAGTTGCAATTGGACACATACAGTGAAGGGAAAATATTTGCTACCAATTACTTCCAAATTCTTAAGGAAACAGCTGAAGATGGGCAGCCTTGCCCATCTTCAGACCTTGCAGCATGACAATGACCCTAAACACACCTTCAAAAAACTAAGCTGTGGCTTAAAGACAGAAAAGTGACCATCCTTCAGTGGCAAAGTCCTGGCCTAAGTCCATCATAAAAAAGTTTCTTCAAAGTCTGAAATCAGGGGATTAATAACTTTTTTTGATGTGTGTGCAAAAGGAGAAAGTCCAGTATATACAGTTACCTTTCAACAGCTAGTTTATCCAATCAATCCTTTATTAAATTAAAATTAATCCAGTGATGCTGATAGAATTAACCAAAGCCATGCAATGGCTAGAGTGCTGCAAGAAGTTTGATACTTTAAATCTGTTTTAGAGTTTATACAGTGTGAAAACATGACAGCACAGCCACATTATGGTGTCATACTACTACAGTCATATAGTAATAATTAATTAATTAATTTACTACCATTTTTATCATTGTACTATAAAGCCAAATGTTATGTAGAAACTTACTTTTTATGTATCATTGTTCTTTGCCCCCTATAGGATTTGCTGTGTAATGTTAGCACTGGCATTTACACGATGTTGTCCAATTACTTTTCCACACAGTCTTTAATTCTATACAGTTTGAGCTTAAACTCTGACTTTTGAAGCTTGTTAGACATGCGTACAAGATATTTTTGTCTTGTACACTGCATATTACAACTTAATATTTTATAAAATATATTTATAGTTAACTGTAATTGTTTATTGTTGTTTATTTCAATGATATGCAGCGGTTTTATTGTTTACATTTTTCAAACAGTTCTCTTGACTGCATAATACTTCTGTACAGTACCGTGTGTTATTTTCGAGGTGTGTTATAAAGTTAAATTGCTGGTCTGAGGCTGCAGAAGGTGAAACATAATAAAAAGTTTGAGATTGCTGCTGTACGAGGATGAGCATTATGAGGACACAGCTCAGCCTGTGCGTGTGTGTGTGTGTGTGTGTGTGGGGTTGGGAAAGGTGTCTAAGCACCTATTGCTCCAGACACACCTCAGCAGACAAAACAAAGAGCCGAGAGGATGTGCTCAGACAGAGCTCACCTGCCTCTTTACAGCGTGGGTGTTTAAATGTAAAGAGGCTCGTCGGGCTATGTGTGAAGGTTTACTGTAACATTACACAACTCCACCCAAATTCAACTTCAGAATTCCCTTGTTTGTGCGTGAATAAACAATGTAAAGTCGTTTCTGAAATACTCTATTCCAGAGTCAAGACCGGTGGTGATAGGAACCAGATGTCTCACTCTGTAAAAGTATTGACATGAAACATTTTAGAAACACATTGCTTGATATTAAAGACATCATCTAATTTTGACTTCAATTCTAGGTAAATAGGTACATGCAGGGTGTGGTCAACTAATTAGTCCCCCAAAAAACGTCCTACTTGTCCGATGTTTATATATACTTACATATCGTTGCTACATTTTCTTCAATTTGTATTTTCCACAGCAGCTGCTGTTTACCTTGTGCAAAGGTTTCATCATGAATGGACTAATAGAAATGCTACAAAATTCTGGTTCTATTGACCATAAAAGTTAAGTATGTTGTGACCTCTTTCTGCCAAGTTGCCATTTTGGAGATGCTTGTGTTTCTTGGTTGTAGATGGTCAATAAAAATGGCTATATTTGTGTCATGCATCCAAGACCTCTTGGTCTCATCACCACCTTGATAAAAAATCTGAGTTAGGTTTCTCCACAACGAACCATTCCACATCAATTCATTCTGGATAACATTGTTTACATCTTAAAAATCATTTTATGCAGAAATCTTGAAATTATGTGTATTTTCTATAAATTCAACTTTCAGCTCAGCCCCTTGTGCCCCAGAATGTCTTCCTCAAGTTTCTAAACTAGTATTTCTTTACAAACTACTGTTAAAAGCACAAATACATCTCTTAGCTTTATTCTCAAGCATGCACTGTCACTAATACAGTCTCTAATATTTACAAGTATTCCTCTAATTAAGGGTCTTAAATATTCAAATAACATGAGGACTGCTTGCCAGGTGGTGTTCTTCAGGGGGGGTAGGTGAAATATGGAGAGCATAAGGGTCATTTAAACTGTCATATATACATTTATTTAAGCTCATTTTATTCAATGTTTATTTGCAATTCACCACAAACCACAAAACAACTATTAGGCCTGGCAGAAAGGCTATTTTAGAGTATTCCTGGATAGTTAGATCTTTGACTGGGGGTATTCTAAACCAGGAGCTATATTACAACTATTACTACTACTATGACTAATAATAATAATAATAATAATAATCAATATTTTTATATTTATTAGCAATAGTGTAACAGTATTAGTAACAGTATTAGTAAAATGATTACTAGTATTATTAATTAATGACTGGGCATTTTAAAACTCCCTGAACAAACCCTAGCAACCAGGGCTGGACTCCAAATATTCAACTATTCAGATATTTGTTTATCCAGTAGGTATTCATATTGGGATCTTTTTTCGACTAAATGTCAGCTGTCAGTAAACGTGAACTGCAAAATAACTAAATGTTCTGGGTTGATTTAAGGTTATGGTCTATAACAGCATTTCCAGCACTAACAGTTAAAAACACTGTCCATCGTTCTACTTCGGAAAACCCACCACTCCACCCGTATCGCTGTACAAACGTACCTGAAACACCTGAAAACATATATGTCTACTGAACCACTCACAACACAGTGTAGCAGCACCACAATATACTCTGTCGCCACATTCTGCAAAGTGCTGGTTAGTCTACTTTGTTGCTACTGCCTGGCCCACCGCTAAGATAGCACAGCAGCTAGCAGCCCCTGCTGGACTACAAAATGGACGACTTTCTCTTTTCTTACTTTATCCAAAGAAAGGTTTGACTTTGTTGTTGTTTGTTGTGCTTTGAGTGACGCAAAAGACACTCAAATCTAATCTGGGTGCCTAGAGTGTCCAGACTGCCCGCATTTAAAAGTGCTCTAGATCCAATTTGCAAAAACTCTCCAGACAATCAAAAATCAATCCGGATATGCCAAAAATCTGTCTTGGGCTGGAAGTCTGAGCGTAAATATTTAGCCACAGACAAAAAAGGAAAAAGTTTAATGAAGCTGTCTCCAGCGGTTTTCTATAAATAAACCTGCTTAGGCTGTAAAACGGTATTAAAAACTCACAAAGAAAACATGATCTTTTGTATTTAAAACCCTGTGTGAAAAGCTTTGATGGGCAGTGTGTGTGTGTGTGAGAGAGAGAGAGAGAGAGAGAGAGAGAGAGAGAGAGAGAGAGAGAGAGAGAAAGAGAAAGACCGTGTGTGTGGGGGTGACGGGGCATAGAACAAGGAGGACAGTTGGAGGGGGGTCTTTCAAACAGACAGAAGGCAGGGATATCAGGTTCCACCTCCGGAACTCTCTTTAAGTCAGACAGCACCAGCTCTTCCTTCCTTGTCCTGTTGTTAAGAAATGACCCCTGAGTCCTGGGACATCTAAGCCCGGGGGATCTACAGGTCTTTAAGGCAGCTTCTTTCTTCCTATCTCTATAAAGGAGGGAAAGATTTACTCTTATTTCTAACAGTCTGATCTCAGACCGCATTATAATCCTCTGAGCTCGTGCAGATAAGCAGAAGCGTAAAGGGCAGTTGGCACTGAACTATTCCACTACTAATAAAACTACTGCAATTACATCACAATCACATATCACTGCTTCCAGGATAAAACCTGAAACATCTCCAAAGTGATAGCTTTACAGAAGGAGGAAAAAACATACTTTGCTTCACTGTAAGTCAATGGAACCAGACTGGGGCATTTCTTTTGCTCCATTCACAATCAAATTATTCACTCAATAGAAAGAGCTACACTTTGTAAAGAGCAGATACATTCAAATTATGTCAGAAACGGAGAAAAAGATACAAGGTTTTGTCAAGCTCCCTTCGTCAAGAGCCCTTAGTGATGCAAATATATAGCTGACCTTAACAGGATGTATCTGCGAATATATATATATATATATATATATATATATACACACACACACATACACACACACACATACACACACACAGCAACACAATGCGAGCGACTGCTACTGTGGTGATACTTTAAATTTGTTATTTAATTAATTCTATATTATTTAATAATAATTACTGCTAACATTACCACACCTAGCTGACAAGTTTTTATAAACATTTTTGTACCATAACAGGTTTTCTAAGATGTGGCCTTGTATACAGTATCATAATATATTAAATCGTAACCTCTGTATTACAAAATATGCAATATGTATCATATCTCCAGGCCAATATTCTAATAAATATGTATCTATATTTATATACCTATATTCTTCTTTATGCCTGCCATTTATTGGATTCTAAAAAATATTTAGTCAGCATTGAATGTTTGTGATTTGGTTTCAATTAAAAGCTCTGACTATTTGTTTGTCGCTTCATTCTTTTTTACATTATATCCTTTTAATATTGTGCCAACCAATAGCGAACATTTCCACTACTGTCATAATATCATCATCAGTATAATGCTGACTTTACATTTCAGACCTATAGACCTTTTTTTGCCTGTGCTTGGGATGTTTATATGTTAAAACTGCAAAACCCCTGACATGACGATCTGACTTTCTAATTATTATTTTAGGCAGGGTGACTCGCAGTAGCACATGCTCACCATATTTTAGCCTGCTTTGATTTTCTCCTGACTCAGTAATGATACTTCTTTCATGTCTTAACAAAAAATATCTTACATAGTGCAACTTTAATGACCGTTTTGGCTGGAAAATGAATGAAAGGTGAACTTTTGCACTGTAATCAAAGAAACCAAGAGTCAGAATTACATCGGAACTGTGTTTACACCATGAATGCAGCATTAATAGCACACCAATTCAGACACTCACGTCAAAGACAGAGAGAGAAATAAAGAGATTGTTATGAGGGAGGGGAGGGGGGGTCATTCTGTAGTCATTTGCGGGGGTGGGACCCTTTAAATGGGTTGACCTCATTTGACCTTCTGACCCTTTAACAGGCACAGATGCCATTGTATAGCTAAAGGAAACCTCAGCTTTCACTGTAGCACCCCGGCGGGTCCCTCTCAGTACTGTCCATATGCAAACTGCCCCACACAAAGGATGCTGTTACAGAGTCTGAGTAAGACCCTCTGGGCTACGGTTCAGGCTGGTCTCTCAGCAACAGATGTTCTGTCTCCATCGGCAACTCGTGTCGCCCAGACCAAGCACCTGCCAATCAGACGGACATTCTCTAGTCTCTAGGGAAACACTCCTGGTTTAGAATACCCCAGACAGGGATCTAACTATCCAGGCATACTCTAAAATAGCCTTTCTGCCAGGCCTTGGGGCCAAAAAGCACTTTTAGAAAGTTCCTTCAGCTATTAGAAGAACCACATTAACGTCATAAGTGGGCTTCATGGGGGAAAAAAGAGTAGGACACCGCCCCTTTAATAAAACACTATTGTTGTTGAAAACCGACAAACCCAACTGTGTTTATCCGTCTGCAGAGCTGGACGTTAAGAGATTTGAGACAATTAACTCCAGGTTCAGACTGGATGGAAAGTGTGATCTTCAATAAGCTCTTAGCTTGCACAGTGTGGTTATTTACATTTCTAAAAATATTCACATTACAGGGCTGCAGTGGCACATATGGGCTTTTTACCTTTCTGGACTTATTAACTCGTATTACACATGCTTTTAGATCAGATACATCTGATATGGCCACGTCTGTAATGACAATAATTAGATCAGATGATCAGCAAAGACACAAGACTTAACCCAGATTCAAACCTAAGAGACTTGACCCAGACTTATATCTAAGAGACTTGATCCAGACCCTGGAACCCTAGACTTGAACCTCAAACACTTGATTTGGACTAGAACCTTAAAAACTCTGGACTCACTTGACAACAGCTTGAACCTCAAAGCCTTAGAGACTGAAGACTTAGATTTGCACCCCAGACATCAGACTTCAAAGATTTCAAAAACAGAACTGGATCAACAATACTTGTCCTGGGCTGAAAGCTCAAAGACTCGACTCAGATACGAAACTCAGAGACTCAACCCACTTGAACTCGGACTTCAGAGATCTAGACTCAACTCAACCCTGAACCACAGAGATTCAAAACTCGACTTGGACTCGGACACCCCTGGGACTTGACCCAAACTCACACCCCAGAGACTTCACACTTCAGGGACTCCAGCCAGACTGGAGACTTGACAAAAACTCACCTCAGAGACTCAATGGGGACACCCTAGAGATTCAAGCTTTGACTCGACACACAATTTGGGCTCACACCTTAGAGGCTCGACTTGGATATACACCCATATATACACAATTGTATGAATAGAGAACAACATTTTAGTACAAAGTGAATAGTGGAGAACATTTCAGAACAGTGTAAATTGAGGCAATCAATCAAGAACAGTGTTAAAACAAGGAGAACATTCTAGAACCCAGTGATTGGAAGAAAACGCAGAACCTTCCAATTAGACATTTGTGGGTTAAAAAATATAATAAGCATCAAAAACAGAAGGGAACAATCAATTTTTGCATGTTACAGGTGTTTAAGTCAAGCTTCTGTTGAAGTTTATACTTTGTGAAATACTCTCAGACATATCAGAGCATTAAATACTGCTGTGTGTAGAGCAGGTGGGCTACGGGGCCGGATCAGATGAATCACTACTGTAAAGCTACCTGTTTCTACCACAGCAACTTCTAATAAGCTCTTCAGCAAATGCATGGCTTTCAGTGCAGAGCTGTCAGGCCCTCATCATCATCATCACCACACTTATCAGGAGCTGAAAATGGCTCCTTCTCATTCTGCCCCAGATCCTCCGGGTCTGACAGACAGATTCCCCGCTGCACGGCACGGCCACTCGAGGTTAAAAGCGCCTGTTTCATTTTGTTTCATATACCCTTAAAATGAGGATCCAACACTATGCTTTGTAGCAGTTCAAGCAAAGTGTGTTGTTCATAGAGTTACATGAGGATGAAACACTTGAGCATATAATGATTTATGTATCTAAACAAGCATAGAAAGCTGTGATTATGTATTGGAATTAAGACATAATGCTTCGTTTATGTGTTAAATGAGACTGGAACACTTTGTTTATGCTTTTCAATTTAGGTAGAATGTTTTGTTTATGCGTTTAAATGAACACATAGCACTTTGTTTATTTAAATACAGAGAAAACTATTGGTTTAAGTATTTAAATAAATATATAACATTATGCATTTAAATAAACAGAGAACGCTGTGATTGTGTTTTTGAGTGAAGACATAACACTGGTTTTAAGTATCTGACAGCCACAACCTTTGGTTTGATTATTTAAATGACGCTGGATAAGAATAAAGTGCTTTGTTTACATATGTAAATAGAAACAGAGCATGCTGATTAAGTATTTAAATGAGCATACAACATTGTTTCGTGTTAGAATAAGTACAGAATGGTGTTAATGTACTGGAATAAAGACAAAATGCTTCATTTATGTATTTAAATAAACAAAAACAGAAGGTTTGGTTTAATCATTTAAACGATAATGAAGCACTTTCTGTATTTTAATGAGTGCAGAGCGCTTTGTTTACGTATTTAAATGAGCATGTAAATATTTTATGTATGTAAATAAGGACAGAACGCTTTGATTACGTATTTAAATGTAGGGAAATGGCTTGTTTACGTTGTTTACGTATTTAGATGAGGGTGGACCAGCTTGTTTACGTATTTAAATGAGCACAAAACATTTGGTTTACGTGTTTAAATGAGGATACAGAGCTTTGATTGTGAAGATTAAACGCTGTGTGTATGGGTTGAGGTGAAGGCTGAAGGTGCGTCAGCTGTGTGTGTGTGTGTGTGTGTGTGTGTGTGTGTACTCGCAGCAGTTGTTGAGCTTCTCTCGCGGTTGAACTGGAGGAGTGAAGCAGCACCAGTGAGCATGTGATTTAGCGCATGTTTTTAGGAGAATAAGCGCACAGACTGTCGTAAAGTCTGCTGAAGGTCCGAGTCTCGACGGAGAGTCGCAGTTTAAAGCTCTTTAAAAACACGCACGCACGAGCGAGGAGCAGAGGCGGAGAGGGAGAAGCACGTTTTCTGACCTGAGAACTCCGCAGAGGTCTTGCTGAAGACGGCCAGGCACGTTATTCCCAAAAAGAGCGCGAGCTGTCTGCCTGAGGAGGAGGCATCCGGGCCGGACATGCTGGAGCGCGAGGGGACGGTCAGGCAGGGAAAGGCGCGAGAGGAACTGAGCTGATGCCCGAGTCCATGGCTCATTCCCGCGGACACCTCACCCACACTGGAGGAACGCGCTGTGTGTATGAGTGCGTGTGCTCGGCGCTGACTACCTGTTGGAGGAGACCTCCCCCTGGTCCCAAAGCCTGGAACTTTCTGAGATCAGCAGACAGACTACTTTATCCTTCCACTCACTGGCCACTTTATTAGAAACACCGGCCTTGTCGTTCCATTCATTGACCACTTTATTAGAAACATGGTCCTTTACTGTTACTCACTGGCCATTTTATTAGAAACACTTTGTACTACAAATCACTAGCCACTTTATTATAAACACCGACCTTGTACTTCCACTAACTGGCCACTTTATTAGAAACAACTACCTTGTACTTCCACTAACTAGGCATTTTACTAGAAACACTAGTAAGTAGTACTAGAAACCTTGTAATTTCACTCACTGGCCATTATATTAGAAACACTGTCCTTTACTGTCACTCGCTGGCCATTTTATTAGAAACGCTTTGTACTACAAATCACTGGTCACTTTATTATAAAAACTTATTATAAACACCGACATTGTACTTCCATTACTGACCACTTTATTAGAAACACCTACTTTGTACTTCCACTAACTGGCCATTTTACTAGAAACACTGACCTTTAATTTCACTCACTGGCCACTTTATTAGAAACATTCATTTTTCTACTAAATTAGAAACACTAATGTTCCCACTCACCGAACACTTAATTAGAAACACCAACTTTGTCTTTTCACTAACTGGCCATTTTAATAGAAATACCTACCTTTTATTATTAATCATTGGCCACTTTATTAGAAACACCGATCTTGTCGTTCCATTCACTGACCACTTTATTAGAAACACGGTCCTTTACTGTTACTCACTGGCCATTTTATAAGAAATGCTTTGTACTACAAATCACTGGCCACTTTATTAGAAACACCAACCCCTTCTTCCACTAACTGGCCACTTTATTAGAAACACCAACCCCTTCTTCCACTAACTGGCCACTTTATTAGAAACAACTACCCTGTACTTTCACTAACTGGCCATTTTACAAGAAACACCGACCTTTAATTTCACTCACTGTCCACTATATTAGAAACACTAATACTTCCACTCACTGGCCACTTTATTAGAAACACCAACTTTGTCTTTTCACTAACTGGCCCCTTTAATAGAAACACTTACCTTGTAATACTAATCGCTAGCCACTTTATTAGAAACACCGATCTTGTACTTCCACTCACTGGCCACTTTATTAGAAACACGGTCCTTTACTGTCACTCACTGGCCATTTTATTAGAAACGCTTTGTACTACAAATCACTGGCCACTTTATTATAAACATCGACCTTGTACGTCCACTAACTGGCCACTTTATTAAAAACACCTGTCTTGTGTGTCCACGTATTAGAAACACAGACCTTTCCTTACACTCACTGGCCAGTTTATCAGAAACACAGACTTTGTATGTCCACGTATTAGAAACACAGACTTTTACTTCTACTCACTGGCCACTTTATTAGAAACACTTGCCTTGCATTTCAATTCACCGTACATTTTATCAGAATAAAAGTACATCGTGCCTCCACTTACTGGCCACTTTTAACACTGACCTTTACTTCCACTCACTGGCCACTTTATTAGCAACATGGACCTTTACTTCTACTCACTGGCCACTTTATCAGAAACACAGACCTTTACTTCTACTCACTGGCCACTTTATTAAAAATAACCACTTTGTATTTCCACTTACTGGCCACTTTATTAGAAACACAGACCTTTACTTCTACTCACTGGCCACTTTATTAAAAATAACCACTTTGTATTTCCACTTACTGGCCACTTTATTAGAAACACCTACCTTTAATTTCACTCACTGACCAATTTATCAGAAATACATACCTTGCACTTCTACTCACTGGCCACTTTATTAGAAACACTTGCCTTGCATTTCAATTCACTAGACATTTTATCAGAATAAAAGTACATCGTGCCTCCACTTACTGGCCACTTTAGGGGAAACACTGACCTTTACTTTCACTCACAGGCCACTTTACCAGAAACGCCTAACCTGCACGTGCACTTCTTGGCCGCTTATGTTTTTCATAATAAAGAAAAAGATGGGTTCTCTGTTGGGCAAAGCTGTGTGGCTTCAGCGACATCTAATGGACAATGCGCGTCATTGCACGTAAACCTTTATCGTTATTTATTCTTTTCAATAGACATAACAAGAATACGTTTCATATAATGTACCTTTATATATTAATGTTATTATGGTCTTATAATGCATATAATGGTTATTTATTTATTTTTTTTTACATTTAATATGTCAGAATGGTAGACAATCGGTACCTCTCGCGTTTTGTCCCTCTCCGCCCTCCGTCCTCCGCTCACGTGTTCAGCACTAGACATGGCTGCGTCCTCAAGGAGAGCAGGAGGAGTGATGAGCTCGGTGCGTTTATTGAGAGGTCTACAAAATCGGCATGAACGTGAGTAACATACCACTCTGAATTTAGCGTATTATTCGAAATTTCCGTTCCACCTTAAATGGTGCAGCAGGTGCAGTCTGGCGCTTAAACGTTGCAGCATTTAAGGTGGACCGGAAAATTCGAATAATAAGCCAAACTGAAGGGAAGAGCAATAACAGGTAGTTTTCTGTAGTAGCAGTCTCTGCTTTTTATACTAGATGTTGGAACATTTTGGTGAGGATTTGATTGCATTAACACGAGCATTAGTGAGCTCAGGTAACTTACTGGTGTTGGACGATCAGTTCTGGATCACTCCAGCTCATCCCAAAGGAAATGGATGTATGTAGCTACATCATCTCACAGAAGACAGTCCCACTGCTCCACAGCCCGGCGCTGGGGGCTTTATACCCCTCTAGCTAATGCTTGGCACTGGGCATGTTGACCTTAGGCTCATGTGTGGCTGCTCCAGAAAGTTCAGTTCAGTGTCAGCCACCTTAAGTCAGCTTATGGATGATCGTTTACATCCTAAATTCCTTTTTATGTTTAATTTCATTTTCTTGCGTTGGATCAGCTCCTAAAACATTTAACTACTGCCCACATCAGTGCTGTAGTGTTTCATTTTTGCCTAAATGATAATGACTAACAATCTTTGGCTCTCGTGCTGCTGGATGTACTATGATGCTCTACTGCAGTTGATATAGATATTCTAAGTCAAGTTATTATTATTTCATTGTTTGTTTATTGTCTTAGGAATTATTATGCCATGTCAGCATGGTCATCCACTTGCTTAATGCTGTTGAAAAGTTAACGTCCAAATCTGCTGTCCCTTATTTCCTTTGGTCTGTATGTCCTCCAAACATGCCAGAGCAAAATTATATAGAATTGTTTTAAATTAATCAAAATGTATAAAGAAAAAAAATGTAATTGATCATAATTGGGGCTGGGCAATGTGACAACAGTCGTGGGCTGAAGGTTAAGGATCCGGTCTTGTGGCCGGTTTGAAGCCCTGGACCAACAGGACATGACTGAAGAGCCCTTGAGCAAACACCTAAATTTAGCAAAATTGGATGGTTTAATTGGATTTAGTGCTGCACAGTATGTACAAATAATAATAATAATAATAATAAGAGTCTATTTTGGTAGTATTCTTTAAATAGTATTTTCTCAGTTCCAACTCATCACATATCTGAAAAATAAAGATCATGAAAATATCAAATATCGGTCTGTCACATCGCTAAACTACTTTAGAATCCAAAATTGAGTCACAGTTTGGTAATATATATATATATGTATGTATGTGTATGTGTATAACCAAATAAAAGGTATAGTCATATGTTTTAACTCCCAAGCCGCTCTGGAAATCAGCATGAAAGTCAGTAACTTATCACACAGAATTTTCTGTTCCACCTTAAACGATGCAGGTTTTAAGCAGCAGAATGTAACTACTGCACCATTTAAGGTGGAACAGAAAATTCAAACAGGAAGCTTATTTCAGCTTCGTTCTGAAATGAAAGTAGTAGGGAGTTTGCTGTAGTGGCAGTCTCTGATCACAGAGAATTCCTTAAATGCAGTCAGTACAAAACACAGCATGCAAACCATGCTATGTTTATCAAGATGGTCTTGAACACCAGTAAAGGCTGTAGCTCACTAAAATGTAGTTTTCCTTTGCTTATTGCCCTCCATCACCAAAAAGACTGAAAGTCCATCAAATTCAAATCACAAAAAATATATTCTCTTTTAAATACAAACACAGATTCGGTATGGACTGAATGCACTAGATGTTGGATTTGATTGCATTCATAAGAGCATTAGTGAACTCAACTAACTACCTGGAGTTGAATAAAGATTTAAGACACAGTCATATGTTTTTACCAGCCTCCCCCTCATACATCACATTTATTCAGTGGACCCGTACCTAGACATTACGCTACTTGTTGTGTACCCGTCTCGCTCCCTGTACATACATATGCAAAACCTAATCCATCTTAATAAGTATGGTGTTTATATGTTTATGATACGATGACACAACACACTAATTGTGCACTCTCTGAAATAAAAGGTAGTATTTGTCTCCGGGGTGGTCATTTATAATACAAATTGAGCCTGTACTGTACTAAATCACCCTGCCAGTGTCACTGCAGTGCTGATAAAAGACACAGTGTGTGTGCAGATACAGGGAAGTGGTTTTACTGTTATGGAGGGTCAGAGAGAGTGAGAAAGTCTGTAAAATGAACAGTGAGCAATCTGAGCCACAGTTTACATATAGCACTAACATCATCTGCTCAGAATTTAACATGCAAACAAAACACTAACAGCTGATCACATCAGCTACAAACTAATAACTCCCTAAAACTGCAATCAGAACTGCACCAAACTGGAACTAACTAACAAGGGCTGTGTACTGGCCAGAACCTGGCATTACAATACATATCATGATACAGGTGTACCAATTAGATGTATAGTGATACTGTAATCAAGGCAATGTCTTAAATTTTATCGTAGAATTTAAATAGAAAGGATAATCACTTAGTTCCCGCAAAGAGCAGCGAACGATAAACTGAATTAAATTCTCTGCTGTTAGTTTCTCCTGAACCTGCATTACTTAGGAGGCTGAATCACTTTCTTCTCAATTATTTTTTTTTTTTTTTTGATAAATGAGTATTTAGGGCTGAAAAAATGCAAACCATAAAAACTTAAATTGTGGCAAAATCTTTTGCATAGGCTGATATTTTATGATGCTACATTTAGTAAATAAATGTTAACTGAGGTTGTGTTCTTATTTCCACTTATAAAATCAGCCGAACCTGAAATTAAACAGGGGCACCCAAATGTCTGCCTATGACTATATAAATACACATTGTGTTTTGTTTTGTTTTTTTTGTTTTAGACTAAAATCAGAGAACTTTCTTTGGTAGTTTGGCTAACATTTCTCGTTTTTATAACTATATGTACCGTTTCCTTTAGGTTTGTTCTCGACTGCGGTGGTACGGCATGCTGAGGGCTCCAAATTCGTTCCTCCATCAAAACCCGTCATCATCGACAAAACACAGTCCCAGTCTTCACTGCGACAGTGAGTTACTGCCTCTTCTACGCAATTCCAAAGGACGGTTTGGTATCTTCTGCTGGGTCGTATTTTATTTAGATAGACCCTCGAAACTAATTAAAGTGACATTGATTTATTGGTAACTGAAAAATGCTGCTAGAATAAGAAATCACCCCATGTGCTGTGGAAGCTCCTAGTTTACACACATGCAAGATACCGACCTAAGGAGGACAATGTTGCTTTACAATGGGCCTCTACCTGCAGATCAGTAGAAAAAGTTCACCTTTTCTGGGTAAAAGACCCCTTAATTCAGATACTCTTGCTCAGTCTGAAGGAAAGATGTAACAATGAAGACTACAGAGCGTTCTCAGGGGTATTAGGCTCAATAAAGTTATGCACAAAATAATATTTCAGTAAGTACTGTTGTTGAATCAGATGTGTTGAAATGGAAATTGCATCATACCACTCAGGTATTGGTTAGACGACAAAGCTGTCCCTCAGAACAAGCAGACTTGAGACATAAACCTCAGAGAGAACCGCCATCACTTAGAAGGAGCTTCAGAGTTCAGTTTTTAATGCAGTGCTGTCTGAGGGCCCGGAGATCACAGCCGCTGTTTCAGTCTTGTTTCTTGTGTACAGAGATTTCTCCGGATTCTCTGAATCTGTGAATGATCTTGTTTAGCCTCAGTGATAAAGCCATTGAAGTTATTAGCTATTTTACATTGAGAAACATTATTCTTGAATTGTTGCACTAGACTCTCTGATTTGTTGCTAATTAACCAATTAGTTGTGAGCTATTCACATGTTTTGTTTTCTTTTTAGCTGTTCAGCTTTTTTGAAACTTGTTGCTTTCCTATTCTATATTGACATATCAAAAACAATTTCCAAAAAAAACAATATTTCTAATAAAAAATGGTTTCATTTATTTCCATTTTACTTTATTTGCGCAGCATCCCAACTTTTTGAGAAACGATGTTGATGTTAAAACTGATGGATGAATGGATGGTAGAAAATACAGGGGAGTACTGCAAAACATCCTGCTTCAGTCTGTTTAAAACCTAAGTGCGATAAAAGAATGAATCTTCTATAGAGTCCTAGTGCAGATCTTAATCTAATCGAGAAGCTGTGGCACTTTTAAAATTGCGGCCCACAAATGTTATCCAACCATCCTGAACAACTATAAGAAAGTCTGCAGGAAGAATGAGTAAATATATATGACTTAAAGCTGTTACTGCAGGCAAAGGTTCTACCAAGCTCTTGTCGGGAGGGGTTGAGTACTCATGTTAGCAGCATTTTAATTTAATTTAAATCTGCTGACAATAAATTATTTTGAAAACTTATCTAAAGAGTATATTGATTAAGACAGTTGAGGTTACAGGAGAGGTCAAAAACCGTATTTACTTTCAATGTCAGTCAATAGAACTAGAATTTAATTCATCGTTGGAGATACATTATTTGGATTTGTGTGTGTATATATATATATATATATATATATATATATATATATATTACACACACACATACATACATACAGTGCTTAATTTGTAAAACATCAGGTAATGGAACACTAAAGGTGGGGTGATCCAGCAAGTGGCAGTGAGGGAAAAGGTCCTGGAAAGCATAGACACAACAGTGCTTCAAGTGTCCATCCAACATAGTAGCAATCTATACAATAAAACAATCCTAGCTTTATTGGCTGCAGTAAGGAGCATCCATAAAATCTCAGAGATGCCACTGGATGAATAGTTTTTGGTTTCCTACAAAAAAAAAGATGTCAAAGAGGTGGTGGATCCACATAAATAAGTTCTGGAACACAGGTACCTGAAATAATATATATATATATATATATATATATATATATATATATATATATCATATTCCATATTATATATCATATTATAGATATATACAGTGCCCAATTTGTTCCAGCAAGATCCGGCACAAGTTAAGCACTGTATATATATATATATATATATATATATATATATATATATATATATATATATATATATATACGGTCTGTGATATGCACCGTGAACACTCCTCAGGGCGTACATTGTGATTCTGACTGTAACAGGTTTCTCAGTCCGGAGTTCATCCCGCCTCGTCAGCGGACAAGCCCAGTGAAATTCGCCATAGAGCGCAAAGACATGATACAGAGACGCAAAGTCTTCAACATTCCTGAGTTCTATGTTGGTAAGTATCGTTTTGGTAAGAAACTAAAGATGCTTTGATGTAAAGGTGTAGATTCAGTTGTATTCATTTTGGAATGTTAGGAATTTGGAATATGTTGTAATTTATTATGATAATGTTGGACCAAAGGTTCCGATCTCCTCTGGTTACTTTTCTGTATTCAGGGCCTTTTCAGTAATGACTCTGAATCAGTCAAAAATCAGAACAATTGGAGATATCTCAATAACTTCTAAGAATTCTAATCAAACTGATTGACTGTGGGGTCAGGCATGGATTGTGACAGTTGCCGTGCTTGCTTGCTGTGTTAGTCTCTTGTGTTCTGCCCTCATTTCCCTCTGTCGTATCTGTCTGCAGGCAGTATTTTGTCGGTTACTATGTCAGACCCCCATGCGGCCGGAAACACGAACCGCTTTGTCGGCATCTGCATCCAGCGCTCTGGTAAAGGCCTGGGTGCCACCTTTATCCTCCGAAACATCATCGATGGCCAGGGTGAGTCCACCACCTTCATCCCCAGCCTAGTTGGTCATTCAGTAGAAAGCACACACACAAGCTAGATTTCTTATGTTCATTACCTCCATGATGGTGAGTTTACATCCAGTCCTACTGATAAGTTTATAGGGGCTGTCCAGTTCGTCATTTCTTAAAGCTGAACATGTTTGGTATCTGAAGTTTGCTTCTTTAGTTCTGTCCTGTAATTCTCAATGCCACTTATGGATATCAGCTGGCTTAGAGCCCTGATTGACCGTCGGTCTTGGCCACTGCACTGTACATGCCTTGTGACTGGCTGAGTGTGTGTTGCGTTTGTGTTGCAGGGGTGGAGATTTGTTATGAGATGTACAGTCCACGTCTGAGGAACATTGAGGTCCTGAAGCTGGAGAAGAGGCTGGATGATAACCTGATGTACCTGAGAGATGCGTTGCCGGAGTACAGCAGCTTTGACTTTGACATGAAACCTGTATATCTTTCCCCCACCGAGGACGTCCCTGTTAATCAGGTGAGAATATGCCACTGCACAGCGTAATAAGTATAATAAGCTGTCTTGGTGTCTAAGCGTTTTGGAGCATCTCTTATGTTTGTTCTAGTTATTTCTAGTGACTCACTGAAACAAGTGAATTCATTTTTCCATGTGTGCAGATTCTACACCTTCAGTCCATACCGAATCTGTGTTTGTATTTAAAAGAGAATATATTTTTTGTGATTTGAATTTGATGGACTTTCAGTCTTTTGGGTGATGGAGGGCAATAAGAAAAGGAAAACTACATTTTAGTGAGCTACAGCCTTTACTGGTGTTCAAGACCATCTTGCCTACTGACTGCATTTAAGGAATTCTCTGTGATCTATTGAATAATAAACCAGTGCACGTTATCTGAACTGTTAGATTTTTACTGTAAATGTGGGTCTGCTGTTGATTCTCCGCTGAACGTAAGGCTAATTGGGACATATCTACTGCAGGCCTTTCCCCCACATTGTTGTAACCGACTATGAAGTAATCCATGCCCCTGAAATTGAGAGCTTCTCATCTAGAGAATAGGCTTTGAGTAAAATACAGTGAAATAAATTATGGAAACCATTGATAGTGAAACTAAAGTAAAATAATTTTTACAATTAAAACAAATTAGTATATTAAATTTGAGTAAGTGTGCTTATACTTATTAATACTTATTAACACTGTCCAAAAAAAAAAAAGAAACATTCATCAAAATTTGACCATCAATTTCAGTATATTTACAGGCTTATAAATACATTGCAAGTCAGGAAGTTGTTGAAGGCAAACAAATGCTGCATGCTGGTTTTAAGCTGTCCTATCAAGCAAACAACCAGTTGGTTTGACAATCTGTTAGTCTGTATAATTTGCTCACTCTTTCTCTTCTCTCGCTCACTCTGCAGATTAGGGTTAGGATGAAACCTCGTCCGTGGTCCAAACGTTGGGAGCGGCCCAAGTTCAACATCCAAGGGATCCGTTTTGAGCAGTGTCTGACCCATGAGCAGATGGAGCATGCTCAGAAGTGGGCGGAGCCATGGAGGCAGTATGACATGCTGCAGGAGTACGACACGTCCTTATTGGAGGAGAAGATCCTCCAGGAGGTCCAGACTGAGCTTAGCAAATGAGTGATCTCTGAACTGGGGAGAGACATTTAAGAATGTTATGGAATGTGCTCCAAACCAAAACCACCATCCCGGTCCCCACTCTGGTCCTGCAGTTATGATTTCAGTGCACATACAAGGAACAAAAGCAGCGCAATTCTTATGAAATAATCATATTGTGCGTTGTTTTATTGTACCGTATTACACCAGCCCTGTGTGGGAGCATCCTCCTGATCCAGCGAATCAATTACCAAGTTTATTTTAAGGGAGTTTGTATGTGTGCAGGAAAAGTTAAATCAGAGTTCAATTAAAAGTTGTGGTCAAGGCCGGGAGCCACTGGTTTAGAATGAGATGGAGCTCATTGCGTCCTTATATTGTATAAAAATACATTGGTGTCACTGATTGAAGCAAAAACATTAATAAAGTTTGTGTGTAGGCTGAACATTTTTAGATTTCTCATAGGAATATTTGTTGTTTCGTTTGACTCTTGATGCTGTTATTAGATTATTGTAATACCAGCAACTGAAGGCTAAACAGTGTTGATACCTGTGAAGAGACACTGCAGCAGACGCAGCTATTAACCATGATATTATAGAAACTGTACAATTACAGTATATAGTTATCATTACTGTGAATGTGACATACAGTTATGAACATATGACACTGTACTACAGCTGTAGACTCCTGGGACCCTGCGTTAAAGGGGGACCGTGTATGTTACTCAGAGTTTAATGTGAAATTCTGTGGAAACTTGCTGGGTCCAAATTTTTCACAGTGGTGCTGATAGGAACCAGACGTCCAAGGGCCTCTAAAAGTTCCCTCACATAATGTTAGCACATGATGAAATGGTCATGAATACACTGCCTGATGACTGAGATCTTGTTATGTGATAGTTTTGCTTTACATATTTTGACAAGTATAATTTCCATTCCATAAAGTCCATTCATGGCAGAGAAGCGCAAAGCAGTCCCAAAATATATTTTCTCATATTTATTGCTATATTGACCATCAATAATATTACAGATAAGGAAACGCATGGGTTCATTGGTGGTTTTGGACAGTAAATTAAATGTGAATAATATTTGTGCTGTAGACTATCACTACTGCTGTAAAGAAATCTCCACACTGGACCATTCACATCAAACCACACTTGATTTCTACACTCATTGCCCATCAGCTCCTGTTCCTTCCCATATTGGTGCACTTTGCTTGTCTTGACCAAGAATAGTCCACCAACCAGTGTCCTGTGGGCAGTGCTCTGAGACCACTGATGAAGGTCTAGAGGATGACCACCACAAAGCGACTTTACAACTATGAGGTGGATCAGCATGGCAGGAGTGACTAACAGAGTGGACAGTGAATGAAAACAGTGTGTAAAAACTCCAGCAGCACTGCTGTGTCTGATCCACTCATAACAGCACAACACACTGACACACCACCGCTGCCTCCACTGCAGTGCTGAAAATGATCCCCTACCCAAATAATGCCTATTCTGTGGGGTCCTGACTGTTGAACTACAGTAGTAGTTGTATAACTACAATGTGCTCATATATGGTGAGTGGACAATGAGTGTACATACAATGAGGTGGTTTTAATGATATGGTTGATTTAAGCAACTTTCTCTCTAAACCACAAGGGGGCAGCAGAACCCAGGGCTCTGGCCCCCATTGGAAATTCTAATCATACTTGTCTTGAATGAACTGACACCAATTAGTTTTCCCTCAGAGAAATTGCTAAAGAGATTTTAATGTGTTTTACTATTTATTCCAGTACATACAATAGATCAGTTGTGAATACACCATGCACCATTTTTATTTTTCAGTTCTCTGAAATCTGCTTGTTGGGTTCGTCAGTGTTTCAAAGCTCTCTCTCTCTCTCTCTCTCTCTCTCTCTCTCTCTCTCTCGCTGTCTCTCTAATACATACCCTCTCATTGGTACAGAAGGTCTGGTGAGAGTCTCATGGGGAAGGGTAATCCAGATAAATCCACAGTCAGTAGGACTACATTAAAATAAGTGGTTCTGTCACAGTCACTGTGGTTTAAACCAGTCAAGTACTCTAGAACTGCAAACCTAGAACCCAAAAGCACCTACAAATAAAGGGTTTTATCTCTGTAAGCTTGAAGCAATTCTGTTTACTTCGTTTATTAGTAAGTTTCATTTCAATAATAATGATATTTATTATTATTATTATTATTATTATTATTTTCTCTGCTGTGTTTTTGTCTGCTTTCTGATCGTGAGATTTGTGCTTGTACGCAGCTTTTTGAACAGATGTTTGGGTATAATTATTCTTAGCTGAAAAAAGTTTGTTTATATTATGTTCATTCACACCCTGTTAGCCAAGTAGGATATCATAGCAACCACCTTACAACTACTTAGAAACACCCTACTAATTACCTGGGATAGCAACTGCCTAGCAAAACCCTAGTAACCACCAGGGATACCATAGCAATTGGCTAGCAACACCCTAGTAACCACCTGGGATACCACAGCAATTGCCTAGCAACACACTAGCTACTGCACAGCTATACCCTAGTGCCATAGCTCTTGTTTAAATGGCACGTTTTGTTGTGAAAATAAGTTCCCATCCTCCACAAAACCCAAATATGTCATTGTTCTGTCTTATGTCGTGCACTGCTTAAATTATTTGAACATATAAATATAAATATGAATATAAAATGGCCCAAATTATACTACACAAAAAATAAGCACGTTTTACATTTGCTTATATACATTTTATATACATCAGTGTTGCACCGATACCGATATGGTTGAGGTACTGACACCAATACTGACACTTAAAACACAGTATATATATATATATATATATATATATATATATATTTTTTTTTTTTTTTTTTTTTTTTTTTTTTGTCTTTACGCTGTCAATCAATCCAGCTGTTGCGCTGCGGCCCCGCCTTCCAGTCCTATCCAGCCACGCCCACCTCTCCGAGTGACGTCACTGCGCTGCCACTTGTGGTGGAATACAGCAGCAGCAGCAGCACCTGGACGCGGAGAGCACATCTCTCCTCTCCACCGTAACGGGAAGCGGTCTATCCTCTTTTCTCCTTCTTCCTGACGGTAAGAGACGATCGCTACGGCCTTCGGACATTTATCTTTAACTCATCTCTTCTTAAGCGTGTTCAGACATGTGCGACAGATCTGCTGATTCTGTCTTTTTTATTCTCCTCCTGAGCGCTAGAATGGTATTATTCACTGTGAACGTGTTCAGCTATCAGCGTTTTTCTCAAGCTAAGTTTCCACAGCTCCGCAGCACAGAGAGAGAGAGAGAGAGAGAACAAGAGAAAGAGAAGAGCACATGGGGAACAAAAGCTCGAAACCTAAAGCTAGCGAAAGAAAAGCACTTGACCCCCTCCCTCCTTCTCCTTCACTGCTGTTGTTTTCAGCTCCATCCTAACAGGACTGGCTGTGCAGGTTTAAACCCCTGGATGCTTTATTCCACTGCAACACTACACCTTTGGCATTTGGAGATTTCCTTATGTGGGGTGGAGGACTACACCTGTCCTGCTCAGCTTTGGGCACCTCCTGTAATCCAGCTGGGCTGATCATTCAGAGAAATAGCAACATCAGTCTGCTTTCCACCTGCAGTTTCTCAAAAGGGCTGTGAAGCAGATGCTGCTTTTCTAGGTTGGGGTCCGTTTGTTAAGGGGACCCTCAAAGTACTTCTTTCTTGCTCTTAGTTTAAACCCGGACGGTTCAGCCTGTCTGATGTGGTTAAATGCCTTTGCTTCAGTTTCGCAAACACAGATTAAAGGGAAACCCCACCAAAATTCATTAAGAAATCAGTACTTGAGGTGTAAACAGAGTCATTCAGAGTGGTTTGAGGTAAAATGGTTTATGTGGTGATGGGGACCAGGTGTCCCCATGTCAACAACACAAATTCAAAACCACCACCAGTGAACCTACACATGTTTTCTGAGTTTATATATACTAATCCAATGATTTTGAGGGACTACTTGGCCTTAGAACACCTTTCATGTATCCCTCTACTGTGACTAGTGTGCAATAACATTTTCAGAGCGTTTAGAGGTCTGGTTGCATTCACCACCACTATAAATAATTCTGGTTCTATAGAACAGAACATTTCACACGCAACCACTCCAAATGACTTTGTTTAGATCTCACGTCCAACCATTTAATTATGTAGAATTTCTGAAAAAATGGTGGAGTTCCCCTTTAAGCCTTAAGCAAAGCTTAGACTATTTTAGCACCTAGGCTAATGGAGAACTGACATTTCTTCAGAGTTAAGGGTATGAATGCCCTCTACTTTTCTTGGACTAGATGTTGGAACATTGCTGTCAGGATTTTATTGCATTCAGCATTCATATAAGCATTAGTGTGGTTGGATACTGATGTTGGATGATCAGTTCTGGAGATTCTTCTCTCAAGAGATTTAGGTTCCACTGCTTGACAGCCCAGTGCTGGGGGTGCTTATTACCCCTCTAGCCCATGCTTGGCATTGGACATCGTGACATTAGGCTAAGGTGCTGCTTCTCCAGAACTTGGTCAGTGCTTTTCAAAGCTGTGTGTGAGCAGTTGACCGCATGTGCCAGTAAGTGGTGCACTGTAAAGTGACTGAATTCACTAATTAGAGCAACCTGTCTAGACACTTTTGAACATCTAGTGTACCCAAATAGCAAGAGAGAGCAGCAGCCCAGTCCAGAGCACTTACAGAACTTCATCCTTTTATGTTCAGCTGATTTGATATTCTTGAGTTATTGATCAGTCTGGGTAGGTCAAGTGTGGTGTTTAAGCAGTGGTGACCTGTGTGTGTGCTGGACGTCTGCGGTTTTGCTGTGTTTGTGGTATATGCAGTAAAGCTGGCTGGATTCTGACACTATAAATCCAGTATGTTTCTCAACTCCTGGCTTTGCTCCTCTTCACGCTGCTGATTCAGGCTTCTCTCCAGACTGACTGGCTGATACAGTGACACTGCAGCAGGTGTCTGGTGCCAGCTGAGACGTATACACAGTCCTGTTATCTCACTTTCTTTCTCTCTCTCTCACTCTCTCTCTCTCCCGCTCTCCCTGTGACACTTTTGTAGAGACATTTGAACAAAAACAACACTATTAATAGTAATTAATAATAATAATAATAATAATAATAATAAATACTAGAACTACTACTATTCTACTACGGCTACCACAGTTAATAATAATAATAACGCTGATTATGATTACTGACTTGTTAGTAGTTATTATATATAATATTATATAACTGGCATGATTTAAAGCAATATATAAGCAAATAACACTAACAATTATAATAAAAAAACATGAGTAATAATAATTGAAATTATTGGAACAATAATAAACTTGCAATGTGTGTTTTTTCTCAAGCGAACACAGGATGGTTGCACAGCTTAAGCAGTGCGAGGAACGAGGGATGAATAAATGACTAGTATAGGAGTGCAGGTCAGTGTGTTTGATCATCCACACCGAGTGAGCACATACAGTTTTATGTCCGTAGTTTAAACGAAACCATGACATTAAGGTGTGCTTAAAAAAGAAAGAGACCCTGTGGGAAGAGTATTTCTGTGGATTAGTGCTTGGAGACCTGTCTGAGTGAGTACATCCAGTGATGTTTGGGTGTGTGTCCAAAAATGAATGGGACTCTATGGGGAAAGTCATGCTCGGGGGTCTGCCCTGAGGCCGTGTACAGTAGATTGGCATCCCATTTATTCTGTATGAGAAAAAAATTCCGGAAAAAATCTGTTGTTTTCTGAAATCTAGAATCTGGAATTGATATTTTGAAAACTTCAGGACGAGTTGCACCGCAAAGATCTGGCAGAAAGCAAAAACGAATAACAATATAGTTGTAATGACATGCATTATCATTAGTATTATTATTATTATACATATGTATTGTTTCTGTATTGATAGAAATAAAATGTATTATATAATATTTTTATTACACACACACACACATGCATTACGTAATATATATATATATATATATATATATATATATATATATATATATATATATATATATATATATATATATATATATATATTATGTAATGCATACATATGTTAATACATTACCTATACTTCTATTTTTGTATAAATTGAACTTTTCTCTTTTCTGTATTGATATAAATTAACATACAGTGACGTGCAAAAGTTTGGGCACCTCTGGTCAAAATATCTGTTACTGTAAATAGCAAAACAAGTCAAATCTGACATGATTTCCAAAAGGCATGACGTTAAAGGTGAAACATTATTTCATATTTCAAGCAAGAATCCTTTTTTATTTTCACCTCATACAGTTTCTAAATATCAGAAAATGACTGCACTGCTCTTGAGGTCTGTCCACATATTTTAGATGACGTTTAGGACGGGGACTATAAGGAACCCTCTGCTTGCGTTGCTTGAGGTAGTACGTTGTGGATTTTAAGTGTGTTTAGGATCATTCTCGTCTTCAGCTGTGACGTTTACTTCCAGAGTTTGCTGATATTCAACTGAATCTATTCTTCCCTCTACCAGTAAAATGTTTTCCGTGGCACTGGCTGCAAAAGCCCAAAGAACACACTGGGAGAAACACTCTTTTCAAACAGTTCTGCACTTTTTCTCTAAACATATCTGTACTCACTGCAGCCAAACAGTTCTATTTTAACTGCATCAGTCCACAGCACTTGTTTCAGAAACGCCTCGGGCTTGTTTAGAGGGTCCTTTGATGCTGAATTTTGTGGTGAGAATGCAGGAAAAAGTTTTCTCTTGATGAATCTTCCATGAAGGTCATATTTGTGCAGGTGTCTCCATCATCACTGCAGCGTGTGCTAAATCTTCCTGAAGGTCTTTTCTCAGTGTTTGGATGTGACTTTCTTGCAGTTGTATAAGCAGTAGTCTGAGAAAGTTCTCTTGGCCTTCTAGACCTTGACTCAACCTCCACCCTTCCCGTTAATTATGATACAAACTGAGAAAAAACATATAACTTACAGCTTCTCCTGTATTTGTGAGCATCAGTTATGTTAATATTCAGAAGGCCGGGCAGCTGCTTAGAGGAGCCTGTGGCTGCTGATTGTTAGAGGTTTGAGGAGTCTGAGTGTTTATAAAGCTTTCTTGGTAAGAATGATGGGTTCTCAGATTTATAAATGGCGCTCCTTTTCCTTTTTTTTACTCTAAAATTGGACAAAACCAGAGTAATAATACTGAAGTTGATGTTCCAGCTTTAATTTCATGCCCTTTGGAGATTCAGTTCATCTTCTTCTCTCTTAGCTATTTACAGTACACAGTCATTTTCAGCAGGGGTGCCCAAACTTCATCCATATATGAGCAAAGAATAATAACAATGATACTAATAACAATGACAAACAGTGAACATTGAAACATGTAGGCTGAGATACAGAAAAAATAACACATTATTCAAAATGACTGCCAAAAAATGACAATAACATTCGTTGAGGTACGAAATGTAAAAGGAAAATGTAAATGACCACAGAGATGAGAGTAAACTCGAACTAGAAGAAGTGAAATATAACGCCCAGAAGGCTCAGATCTCATTTAAACCCAGGGCTGAATAAGTGATGTCTGTGCAGTTCGTAGTGATGAGGAGGTAAATGATGGAGCGTCGCTGTAGCTCAGGCAGGCTGGAGATATTACTGTCGGCTTCAGGCTGCGTAAATGGGCCAAATGCGATGCTGGCTGCGCGAGTGGACGGACGTTGCATGCTGACCGCTGTTCCACCCTGTTATCAGCACCACGATAAACTACGACTGCGGCTCATATACTGCTAAATGACATTGGCGCTGTGAAACGTATAGAGTAGACCCACATGCCCCAGCAGGAGGGAACAGGTGCTGTGTGTGTGCGTGTGTGCATGTGTGTGTGTGGTGGGTGGGGGTGGGGGTGGGGGGTTCTTATAAATGAAATCTGCTCTGAAAAAGCATTATTGTGCACTCTGTGGATCTGCCTGAAGCCTTCTGTAGCTCGATTTATCTCTGAATAATGTTCTGCAATAATCCGTGTGCAGTGCGATAATCTATGGCTTGGTAGGCATGACTGAGAGTCTGTAGTACTGCAGCTATATAGCAGCAGTGCTGTTAAAGGAATAGTTTAACAGAAAATTAAATCTCCCCCTGGAAGGCTTGATCAGCCAAGACACGTCCGATGTTTACTTCTTCGGCTTTGCACTGGAGCTGCGAGGCTAATGTAGTGAAAAGATGCAGCCTAACAATGAGCATTTTCATCTAACAGCTGTGTGACACGCTGTTATCTGTAAATATGGACAAAAGCAGAAGTAGAAGTAGAAGCAGCCAATGTGCCTTATAGTAGTAGCTCAGAAAGGTGCTTGAAGAACCAGGAAGGTACATCCTACCACTTTCAGTCTGGAACTGAAGTTTTGTTAGACTGCATTCTTCTCCTTTTGTTCTAAAGTGAAATGTTAAAGCACCCAAACGAGTGGTCCGATCACAAAGCAATGCAGATACCAACAAAAACAGCATAGCAGAATAAAATGCTATTAAATGTTAAAGACTGAAATTGAGCTAAATCATTGATTGTCTTCACACATATACCTAAATATATCTTTTTATTTAAAAAGTTACATAAAAAGAAGTTAATGATGAAACAGCACATACACTAAAAATACAATAGAAAGTAGAAAGCTTAAAATATTATATAACAATATAAATATTATACAAAACAGTTACTACAAACAGAATGTAGTACATTAAGAAGGATATTAGGTTCATGTGACTTATTAGCTGCACTGTATGGCCTGAAATAATTATGACACCCCTCCTAATTACTGGGTTCAGGTGTTGCAGCCATACCCATTAATTACAGGTGTATAAAATCAAGCACATAGTCGTGCGATCTCCATAGACAAATACTGGCAGCAAGCCCAGGCAATATATCTAAAAATAGCTAGCGCCACTCGCTCCAAAACAAATACATGTGTTATGCTGCAGCTTTGGCCCACTTTCTGTTGTTTTTAGTGTATATACTTTTTAACATTTACTGTTTTAATGTACATTTTTTAATTAAAGACAAATAAGTAAGTGACCCATACATCTCTCTACCCCCCCGACCTAATTGGCAGTGGAATGGTTCAAGATGTAGAGCTTAGTGCTTGCCACTATTGCTGCAAATCTGTTTGTGAAACCCCTGCCCTGCTAAAGCTGTCCTAGACAACAGTAAGTGCTTTTTATTATAAAATGGAAGCTTCAAGGTGAGGTGCAACAACTGCTCAGCCAAGAAGTTGTAGACATGCATATTCACAGTGCTGAAGCATGTAGCATGTAAACCTGGCCTGTCCTCTATTGCAAACTCAAACTGCCTCTGGAAGCAACATCAACACAAAACCTGTGCTTTAGGAGCTTCATGAAGCGAGTTTTCATAAACTGCACACAAGCCTAAGATCACTATATGCAATGCCAAGCGCTGGCTGCACTGGTGTAAAGCACTGCATGGAAACATGTCCTCAGGAGTCTATCCGGCAGGTTTAGAGGATGCCAGGAGAACGCTACCTAGTGGAATACAACCATAAAGTTTGGTGGAGGAGGCTTAATGTTTTTTAGGGTTTTTTATGGTACTTTATACAAACACATCCATAGTGGTAGCAGTATGGGGAAGAACCCTTCATGTCTTTATGAAACATGGCTTGATGACTGGATGAACTCCAGTGGTCTTTAGAATGAATTGGAACGCCTTCTTGTCAAACATGAATGCCGGACCTTGCAAGTGCTCCTTGGACTGAATGGGAAGTTCCCTCCTGAAGAATGTAAGGCCAGGTGTGACTCTATATTAATGCCTACACTCAAGTAGGTGTGACAGCTAGGTGTCTACATACTTTACACAAACACATAACATACACAAAGAAGCTAACTCTTTGTTGAGCGACTGCATTTGGGGCGAAGCTGTGTAAATTTCATTTTTCGCAACATTCGTCCTTTAAAAACCAGATTATGATACGAACACCAGGGCTACGCTCGCGTCACTGGGTTCTCTTATCCAGCTATGAGCCTGCTGTAATACTCTGCTACACAGTATTATCAGGGACAGCTGGGATTTGAAATAAATTATATGCCGGCACTGCCTGATAGCTTAAGAATGCCAGCATGCTTTTTGACATAACACAAAGAAAGTAGGCCAGAGGCCTGCGTCTAGAAAATGACCATAAAAGCAGTAGCACCCTGTAAAACGAGTGGAAGTTTTTATAGTGCGGTCAGTAGCTCCATATCCTGATATCCAGAGCCACCAGAATGCTGCCTGAAACTGTTTCACTTATATAAACACACATACAGGCGGTATGTGCTTACACTGTTGTTTGCTTAACGTCATTATCTAAAGAGAGAAAAAGAAAGAGAGAGAGAAAGTGATAGAAAGAAAGGGAGAGAGAGAGAGGGAGAGAGAGAGAGAGAGAGAGAGAGAGAGAGAGAAAGAGAAAGAGCACTGCTCCAACATTAATCTCTTTACAAGAACGTAACTGCATAACTGTCTAATGTAAAATACACAAAGTTAGTAAGAGAGAATGAGAGAGAAAGAAGAGGCTACAGTCAAGTTATTGGGGAGCAGGAGCTAATTCCAGTATATTATTTTCTCGTCTACTATTCGTCTTTTTGCTTTCTCTCTAAAATTGTGAGGCTTTTATTTTGAAATCAAAACCCTCATATCTATACAGACTTTTTAAGAGAAATAAATAACAAGTTCAATGTTGTGTTTTACAGTCATTTAACCTTCTAATGCAATGATATAAATATACTCACTCTCTCTCTCTCTCTCTCTCTCTCTCTCTCTCTCTCTCTCTCTCTCTCTCTCTCTCTCTCTCTCTCTCTCTCTCTCTCTTTGGGGCTGGTTTGAAGACTACAGTGCTGTAGGCTGTGCATGTCCTGTTCCAGCGCGGTGATTAAATTCAGCTACTGTAATCCGGACCGGTACTACACTGCAGGTGTTTAATACGGAAATGCTTCTTCGGTTACTCACGTTGTGACTCAGTGGGTCATAGACTGTGTGGTGTGTCTGCCTTTGCCAGATTGTCAAAGGGGAGATACACAAGGTCACCAGCAGGGGGAGCAGTCTTTAAAAAAGACGCATCCAGGAGGGGGCAGCGGTGTCTTGCGTCTGACGTGCTTTGGTTGTAGCTTTTGAGAGAACTTCAGCTATAGAGCTATGTTTGTGTATGAGCTTAAATGTTAAGGTAATGTAAATGCTAGCTAGGTGCCGGTGCTAGGTAGCCTGATAAACCATTTTCATTAAAGTACACTGAAAACTGTAAACTGGTTTGTTTAAGTTAGGAATTTAGGTTAATACTTAGCGAACATTGTTGTTATCCAACAATATATCTGTCCTATTAGTTTCTATTATTTTTCTAACAGATTTTTCAGTGGTCTGCTTCTGTACAGCTTTCTGATTGGATGTACGGTTTCCATAAAACTGTCGCTAAAGAATGTTTTCTCTTTGTAGGAATGAATGTGGTGCAAAACTTGGTGCATTAATCAAATTTGGTGAAATGAGTACTTTAAAAACACCAACAATAGGGTGACCATAGCAACCACCTAGCAACATGTTAGAAACACCAGCAACCACTTATCCACTTGACACCTAATATGCCATAGTAAATGCTATTCTGTATACATTATTCAGTATCTACTATAAATTATTCAGTAACTGCTATTCAGTATAAATTATTCAGTATTTACTATAAATTATTAAAAATCTACTATAAGTTGTTCAATATCTAATATAAATTATTCGGTATCCACTTTAAATTATTTAGATTTAGTATCTACTATAAATTATTCAATATTTACTACAATTTATTCAGTATCTACTATAAATGATTAAATATGTACTATAAATAATTCAGTATCTACTATAAAATATTCAATAACTACAATACATTATTCAGTATCTGCTATAAATGATTTAGTATCTACCATGAATTATTTAGTATCTACTATAAAATTATTCAGTATCTACTATGAATTATCCAGTAACTACTATTAATTATTTTGTATGTACTATAAATAATTCTGTAATTGCTATAAATTGTTCCATAACTACTACAAATTGTTGGGTAACTACAACATGATTCAGTATCTATTGTAAATTATTTAGTAACTGCTACAGGTTCATTTGTATCTACTATATAATATTAAGTATCTACTGTAAATTATTCAATAGCTACTATACACTATTCAGTATCTAGCATAAGTTAACTAAAGTGTTAGGTCTGTAGTTATGAGATTGAAGAATTGTGGACCCATATACACACCTTTGTTTCAGTTTAACATGTACAGTCATGAGAATTGTGCTACTGCATTTATTACTATGTAATTTAGATTTTAAAATATGTAAATTTGCCCTGTATCTAATGTATACATCAGTTATGGTTGTCAGTTGTAGCTGTAGTGGTCTATATGTTTGGTGAAATATGAGAGAGTAGTGTAGAGAGAATGACCTAGATAGATGCTCTTTATGTTACAGAGACTCTAATACACCCTCCTAGAGGACACAGACTGCCCCAAATACTTACAGCCGTGCAAGTGTGTGTGTGTGTGTATGAGTGAAATATCCACAGCCTCAGTCTCAGCATCCCCAAATCACTGTTCAAAGTAGTCAGCTTTGCTGGAATCGCTTTCACAGCCAATAAAATCCAGCAGCCTGTACATATATATATATATATATATATATATATATATATATATATATATATATATATATATATATAAGGGCTGTGTATTGGCAACAACCTGGCGATACAATACGTATCATGATACAGCGGTCATGATTCAATATATTGCGATTTTGTAAGCAAAGTGAAATTGTGATTTTTTCAAATCCTACAAAACCACTATATGACAAGGCATTGCACACTTGTGCTGCTTTATAATGTTGGAGTGGAGCTGAAAATGGATTACAGGATTACAACACTGCCATCTTGTGGTCTGAGGTTTAAACACAACACAATGATTCACTGTTTGCCAGGTACAGTGTTGGAGGGAGAATCAGTGGTGAAGTGCAAGTCAGTGATAGAGGGCTAGACAGTGATGGGGATTGAGTCAGTGATGGAGTTTGAGTCAGTGATGGAGGGCGAGTCAGTGATGAAGGACAAGTCAGTAATCTAGGGTGAGTCAGTGATTAAGGATAAGTCAGTAATGGAGGAAGAATCAGTGATGAAGTGCAAGTCAAGTCAGGGCTAGACAGTGAAAGGAATCGAGTCAGTGATGGAGTTTGAGTCAGTGATGTAGGGGAAGTTAGTGATGGAGGTCAAGTCAGTGATGAAGGGTGAGTCAGTGATGAAGGATGAGTCAGTAATGAAGATCAGTCAGTATGGAGGTGGAGGATGGAGGATGAGTCAGTGATGGAGGTTCGGTCAGTAATGGAGATCAGTCAGTATGGAGGTGGAGGATGGAGGATGAGTCAGTGATGGAGGTTTAGTCAGTGATGGAGGCCGAGTCAGTGGAGAAGGTCAAGTCAGGGATGGAGGGTAGGTCAGTGATGGAGGCCTAGTCTGTGATATAGGTCAAGTAAGCAAAGGAGGCCATGTCAATGAAATAGGTCGAGTCAGGGATGGAGGCCCAGTCATTGAAGTAGGTCGAGTCAGTGAAAGAGGACTGTCAGTCACGCATGAGTGTAATATTAATGTTTTATCATATTTCTTTTTTTTATTTGAAACTTTTTTATTTGATGTTTGGTATAACACCTGAGTTTAGTGTAGTGTAGTAAATAATTATACTGTGTTCCCGGGAGGTTTAAGGGCAGTTTTAGATTCTGAGAAAATGAGAAAGCACCTGTTCCTCTTCACATTGTGAGTAGATTTTATGATGAATGGACCAAAACAAATGACAGAGAAAGTCGTATTGTCGTACGTGTTTTGCTTCCCCTATAAAATATAAAGTTTTATTTTAAAGATACAGGGTTTTATTGGGACAGCAGTGGTATATGTTGAACACCCCTTGGGTACATACTCACATACACTGTTAAACTTCCCCAGCACAGTTAGCTGATCAAGGCTGTGCAGTGTTTACATAGTTGATGAGGGAGAGAAAATGTTTTTCCTGAGCTTGGCATGCTTTCCGTTAGTGGAAGTGGCATTGTGTTGGATCAGAACAGCAAACACCGTGCTGAGCAGAGCTTGCATGCCTTTGTGTTCCAACTACAATAACTGAACGCTGCAGAGCTCTCAGGACAGAAAGAACATGTTTTTAATTATTTGTGTTTGAGTACAAATTACTTACAGTAGACAGCAGTGATGTGCCGTAACCATTGGAGCACCATGACTACCGCAGCTAGGGCTTCAGTTCAGACCATAAATCCTAATTTCAATCAAAAATGAGAAACGTGAACCATCTGTCTGATAAAGCTCATTTCTTTTAACTTGAGAACAATTTTGTAGCCAACACAGAGTCTTCCTGTTCCTGATTTGCTCACTCTTTCATGCAGAACGTTGCTAGTTCTGAGATACTCTTGAGTGCCTTCTTGAATGAATGTTTAAGATCTGCTCACAGTTTTAAATGAAGTCAGCGAGCTGTACAAGCTTCTCCAAAGCTTCAGCTTGAGCCTCTGGACTGATTGTTTCCCCTTTACCACCGCGTGTTAACCGGTTGACCCTAAACTAGGGCTGGGGTGACATGCGTTGATGTGTTGCAAGATGGCCGCACCTACCAAAAGTGCAAGCTGCAGCTACAAACGATTGCTCACGTGTATCTGAAGTTGTGGGAGTGTTTCACACAGAAACACAACAGTGTGGTGCTCTGTCAGCTCTGCACAGTGGAGATGTTCACAACAGTACAACTGCTATACACAAGCACTTGAAGCTTAAACATCCCGTAGCGCTTTGTTAACACAGCAGCAGGACAGCACCTGTTTACCTGTTTATCTTATCTTGGCAGATTATTTTAAGAGTATTAACACGTGTAACATGTTTCTTTCAGTAGTGTCACTTGAAAAGTCTAATTGCTAACTGTTTCTTAATCGTCCAGTGTAGAACCTAAGACTGTTCTAGATACCGCGGGAGCTTTAAAACACACGGAGCAGATTCTCAAAAGACTCTCTGCCAAAATATATAGTTCACAAACTCTGATTTCTTGTGTGTGTAGCGTGTAGGCTACGTGTCATTTGTGCCTCTAAAAGTCGAGTCAGAGTGTAGACTTTAGTCTTTAACCATTTATAGATCGTGTGCGTTTAAGGTACCCATTAATACATTAAATCTAGAATAGCCATCTGATTTCCTTGTGCTTCTGTGTATATGCACAAAATCATCCATTGGTTACAAATAACAAAATAATAAAAAATTGAATTCATAACACACGCACAGTAGAGCAATCGAAAAAGAAACGTTAGATTAATCGAATAAGAAATGAATCGTTAGGTGCAGCTCTACCCTAAACAAATATGCTAACACAAGACACTGCTTTAGCACATCCTCTTTCTTTTATCAACTTCAAGCAACAAGAATGGTCACTGGGTCTAAACTCTGTATTTTGCAAACTCTCCTGTTTTTTTTTTTTTTGCGTTTATTTATTGGCTGCCATCTTCCTTTTTTGAACATGGCTGTTCAACACTGAAGTATACACTGAAGGGATACTGTATCCACAGTGGAAAACGAAGTAGCCGATACCCAAAGTGAGTAAAGTCCAGTCAAGTTGAGCCGCACCATGAAGTAGAAATGCGCCATGTGACTAGTTCGCTTCCAGAATTGGCTGCAAATGAGTGGATTCAAATCTTTCATTTACATGTGGAACATATTGATGCTCATGCTTAACACCTTGCAAGGTGTTCCTTTCATCAAATGCTGTTTCTTTTGTCTCAGAACATGTATATGATGATTGTGGCTACATTTCTTCTGTGAGTCTTTAGCAGATGTTTCCAGAATGCATTTAGATTCTCTAGATGTTGTTTCACAGACTTCAGGCAGGGATCTTTGTGTTGAGGTCTGATGACTCCACCATGCAGATGTTTGGTTAAGCAGCAGTATAACAGTGCATCACCTCAGATGTCTAGCTTTGATGTGTCACTTCTTAAAGACATTCCAGACAATGCAACCTTTGTAGTCAACAGTTAGCTTCATTTTCAGGTCCTCAGCTTGCTGCTTGGAGAAGCTCATGGTGGGCGACCGTTGCACACTGTAGGTTTGAAGAGTCAGTCATTGACGCTCCATGTGCAGACGTGCTGTAAAAACTGCAAACAGTCTCACGGAGCAGCACGTGCTCTTCAGCATGCAGCACAGTTTCGGCGTGCACTATTAGTAAACCCGAGCAGTGCAGAGCGGAGGATTGGGCCGCAGCCCGTGTGCTTCCTGCGTGAACAGAGCAGCCCTTCTTCCATGAGCACAAAGCATGCTGGGTAGGGCGCACAGAACATACACTGTGCGCTCTGTTAGGGAAGGAAGTGTAGCTGAATGATGATTGGAGCATGCACCCAGGTGGCCATCACAGGCCATTCAAAGAGCGCTTGTGCACGTGTGTGTGTTTTTGTGCATTTTTAGGACAAAGATGCTCTTGATTTCTCGTTTGTTTCTGAGGTTAAGTATAGATGTTTAGGAAGCTCTGGTTTTGTATAGTTTCTTTCATATTGTCGCTGTCCAAAGAATAACAAGAATCTCCAAAATGGAAACTTTACAGAAGAGGGCAAAAACATTTCTCACTTTCAATGTAAGTCAATGGAACCAGAATGTTTGGAGCATTTTGGAGCATTTCTAATGGTCCATTAACCACGCAGTTGCCACAAAATGTAAACGGCAGCTCATGTGCATGTAGAAAAATCCAGAGACTCCCAGATCTAATAATTAGTAGTCTATATAAAATAGTAATAATCATGCAATAAATAACATGAATACACAATAACAACACAGATACTGCATTATTGTGATATAGAATGGACGCCACCGTCAAGCTCAGCTGTGGACTGTGGTCTAAAGGGCAGATCTGACGTACAACATTCATTTTCAGTTGTGATTATTTCAATACAAAATCATTTAATTATCAATAGAGACTACAAATGGGAGCGTGCTGAAACGTCTATGTTTACGTTTCAGGTGGAAGCATGACGGATACTACCATTTTCTGGTGCAAGCAGGATAAATTCTTGTGCGAGTGAGAGGGGGATGTAAAAAAATCAATCCCGCTAGTAAAAGATTGTTAAAAATAAAAGAATGTGGAGATATTTACAGTCTAGTGTGATGTCTTCATTATTAATCTAAAGTGTTTATCCATCAAGCCTGGGATGTGTCTGACAACACAAACGCATGTGTGTGTGTGTGTGTGTATTTGAAGCTGTCTGGCACAGTGCTGTTCTGGATTTCTTCACCCCCCACCTCCCCAACAACCAGCCCTCGGTACACTCATGTGAATCAGGCAGCTGGCAGCTCATATCAGACTTCAGCCACAAGGAAATCTACAGGAGAGACTGTGTTTAGTGATTTATTGCACACAGTTCTACCTGTTTGCCTGCACCCTTTCATCTGTTCTCTTTTCCTGTCTTCTCCTCTCCTTTCTGCTCCTCTCTTCCCTTCTCCTCTCTTCTCTTTTCTTCTGCTCTCCTCTCAACCCTTTTTCCTCTCCTTTCCTCTCATATCTTCTCTTGTCTAACTTTCTTCTCTTCTCATTTATTTACCTCTCTTCTCTCCTAAACTCTCTACTTCCCTCATCTCTTCTTTTCTCTTCACTTCTATTTTCTTCTCTTCCCTTTCTTCTCTTTCATTTACCTCTCTTCTCTCCTAATCTCTCTTCTTTCCTCTTCTCTTCCCTCTTCTTCACCTCTCTTCTCTCCTAAACTCTCTTCTTCCCTCTTCTCTTCTTTTCGCTTTGCTTCTATTTTCTTCTCTTCCCTTTCTTCTCTTTCATTTACCTCTCTTCTCTCCTACACTCTCTTTTCTTCTCTTCTTTCTACCTCCCTTGTCTTGTCCCCTCTCTTCTCACTGCTCTTCTTTTCTCTCTTCTTCCCTTCTTCTCTGTCTCCTCTTTTCATTACCCCTCAACTCTTCACATCTCTCTTCCTTACTTCTTTCTTCTTTTCACTTCTCTTCTTTCCTCCTCCACCGCCTCTTTTTCGCTCCGCTCTGTTCTTCTCCTTATGAGAGAATTAGCTCTGTTTAATTTCTGCTCCACTGGTGCAGTGAGTAAATGAGGATAGTGAATGCAGGCTGTGATAAAGCAGCCGTAGCCGCTCTGAAGCTTTTCTAAATCTGCTTTAGTGAGAAATGACGTGCCTGTTATTGGCAGCGTTGCGCTCTCTGTTCATGAAGTCCTTCTTTAATAGGCTGCAGATTTCACTGAAGCATCTCTCTTGGTTCTCTAGGTTCAAAGTAAGAGTCATTTTGTGGATTATTCATGCATTTATTTATTATTTCGTTTCAAGTCCACAAGATTACTTGTTCCTATTAGATGTCTTATAATGAGATTCCACAGTCACACATGACAGCAGTGATTATCAACCATTTATTGACACTCAGCACTTTTTTAATGTATTTACTATTTAAATATAATTGTATATTTGCTAGTGTTGATATGGTATCTGTAATTGTATTGCCAATAGATTTTTGGGCACTGAAAGGCACTCTGGGTTGTGTAACTGGACTCTTGGTTAGGTATTTACTTTTAAGTCAGGAGAGGCGTGGTTCAAGCCTAGCACCCATTGGGCTTCTGAAACTCTTGACAATCGCATTTTGTCTTTTTGCCACTGGGTGCATGAGGTAATTAGAGTCCTGCTGTCATCACAACATTTTATTGTGTGTTTCTCACAGAAACTTATATCATAATAACAAAAAAAATTATCGTTTAGCCATAGCAAGAAAGAATACCAATATCATGAAGCAATTTCTGAAATACACCTGCAGCGGTACATGCAACCTAACTAAGACAAGCAACACGTTATCCAGGGGTTAAATAGAGTTAGTGTGTGTTCACAGTATCACTGCATATATGGGGATTAGGTAATATTGGTGCATTGTAGTAATTACATAATAAATTCAACATACCATGCTGAGTGTAAATGAGTCCAGTGTACCTTAACATTTAAATATTTATATTCCAGCCAATTTTCAATGAAGTGTATTCACTAGCTATGCTGTACTAGTTAAAAAGTGCTTTTATACAGCCGCTAGAAAAGTATGTTTTATAGTTTTGATCCTCATCTGTTTCTAGCACAGTGATAGCACAAATCACATATGAGGTCAATGCAGTCAAGTAGCTCACTTGTGCTGTTGTAAGTCTTGTTGAAATCTTTTGCATGTCTGGTTGGGCTGTGGTTGAATATCAAATATATAAAAATGAGTCCCAACACAATGACAACTAGGCTATATTTAGGTGTCCAAAGTTCAAAGATTAGACATTTGGCATTTTGCAGGTTGAGAGAGAGAGAAAGAAAGGGATAGAGAGAGAGAGAGAGAGAGAGAGAGAGAGAGAGAGAGAGAGAGAGAGAGACCGATGGTTCATATTTTAGGGTTTGTTTGGTTTAGTTAACCTTACTTGTAACAGGCGTTCACTCATGATAGGCTATGTATGGAAACAGCCCAACATATTTATGTATTTAATTAGCAAGAATGTGCTCAGACAAAGACTCTTACAGTGAATTTCTGGTTGCATGGTGAAGTTTCTATCCAATGTGAATGTGAGACCATAGATATCAAGTTTTTGGAGCAAAGATTGTTTGAGTGTTATGTTTCCGTTCCAGAGGCTGGGGCGGAAGTACACGAATTCCGACAGCTGGGGTGGAGGGGCACTTGTTTTACTTCAATATGTGAGTTTTTATAGATGAGGCTGTATATGATGTAGTACCTTAACTGAGACCCTCCCTTAAACAATCTTAAACAAGCTCCACAAACTTGATATCTATAGTTTCGCATTCACACTCTATTGGATAGCAACGTCACCAATGCGACCAGAAATTCATTGTAAGAGTCTTTGTCTGAGCACATTCTTGTCAGGTAAATAAATAAATATGTTGGGCTGTTTGCATACGTAGCCTATTGTGAGTGAATACCTGTTACAAGTGAGGTTAACTAAAACCAAACAAACTATGAAACATCAATCTCTATCTCTCTCTATCTCTCTCTCTCTGTTTAATGTCTAACACTTTTATTTACTGTTTGCTTTAATATACTGTATAGAGACTGCAATCACTTTGGACACCTAAATATAGCCTAGGGGTTGTTTTATCGTTGCTATCAAGGATTTATATATCGTTGCTGTCCAATGAATCAATGAATGAACAGTGTATCTCCACTGTTGTAGATTGTGAGTTTTCTACATCATTTGAACACGCCAATGGTTGTTTACATTCTGTAAAAAAATTAATGATAAATGGACCAATAGAAGTGAGCCAAAGCAGCTTGAAAAACTTTCTGGTTCCATAGACTCACATTAAAAAAGTAAAGTATGTTTTTAGTCTCTCCTGTAAAGCTTTTTGGAGATACTTGTTTTTCATTGGGAAATATATATTTATATATAAATATGGAAAATATATTTGATAATGGTGTAACATCAGTACACATTCTAGTGTTTAGTTTTGCATACGAATCTATACACATAGGTAATGAGACCAGGCTGCCTCCTAAGCCAGGCACACACATGATGTAAAAAGCCTCACTCACACTTTATGTTTCAATAGTCTTATCCTGTACAGGCAACGCCTACAATTTATATACTTACACCACTGTACTGAAATGCTCAGCCTGATTGATGTGCTATGTGTAATGTAGCAACCACAGATGCCTATGTCCATGAACAGTTTTAAACTGTTTCATTCAAAGTAGCACGCTGAGCACCGAGTCCTGAGCAAACCCACTTAATAAGTGAGCTAAAGCACCTCAAGCAGATCAAAGTCAACTAGTGGGGAACTGTCAGGGCCCTCTACGCCCTCTCAGAGGACCTAAAATATTCTTAACACACACATATAATTTTATTTTATCTTCTTAAAGTTTGACAATCAACATCTAAACAATTACAAAAAATTATTATTATTATTTAAACTGTCTATTCAATCTGTGTGGGAGCCTGAGGGGTTAAGTGGAAGCTTGTGAGCCTGTGTTTCCCCCTATAAGGACTGTGAAACCAATCATATCTTTCTTCTAACTAGGCGGGCTTATCTGTATGATCATTTTCGCCCGCTGTGGCAACGCTAGCTGGAGAAACAGCTAGCTAGCGCTAGGCTACCACCGCTAGCTGGTTTGCTGAGTCACAATGGAAGCCCATGTGCCAACATGGAAAGTTTAAAGTGACTGGCAACTTTGTTTCCATCCGCCACAATGTCAGTAACACTTCCCTGTGCTAGCAGACCAGCTTGAGTTGTTCCTTCTTTAGCAGAACAGTGTACAGTAAGTTAATGTCACAAGGTATCATCTGGTATCAGATGTTTGCATCAGTGATTTTTTGTGAGTACAAGTAAAGGACACAGTCTTGGGCTGATACCTGATACCAGTAGTGATGTTTGACTGATGTTCGAATGATGTATCGACTGAATGTTTCTGACCAATACAGTTGTGACCAGTTCCACCCATTACATAATGTTACCAAGCCTGGAAGGTGAAAGCTAGCAGTTCTTTCCCCAATGCATTATCATTGGAGCTCAATACGTTGCCTGTACAGGCTAGCATTGTTCAAACTGTTGGGTATGGGGGCATTTGGGCTAGGGGTGCCTACCTAACCCACCACGAAAGAATGAGAGCAAGGTCAAATGTGTTCTATAGGACAACACACATTGCTGATCGCCTCCTGGTGAGAGGGCAAACATTCAGACAGATGCACCGTTCAAGAGCCCCGCTATTTTTATAGGGCTCCTTTGCATGCACATAACAACTAATGGAGTATATATCCTTTTATCCAGTCATCTATCTATCTAGCCACCCATTTAACACTCTCTGTCTCTCTCTCTCTCTCCATTGTATTGTGTGAGAATGAAGCTCAAATTGTTAGCAGCCTGTAATTGAGTCTTTATTTGCTCTGAGCTGATGATTAAAGGATGATTAAAAGATGAACGCTCTTGTTCTGCTCCCTCTCCCTCTTGAGTCCCACTCTTTTCCTCTATAAGTGAAGCTTTAAGGGGCCCTTATCATGGAGAACCAGCTTTTTCTTGTTTTTCTTTGAATAAGTATATATAATATAGAAACTTACCAGGTCAGAATTGTTCACAGTGGTGGTAATAGGAACAAAACCTCCACCTCTAAAAGCTTCCTCACAGAAAGCAATTCATTCCTAAATATCCTGTCTGTGTTGTGATGCTGATGTCTTGCTCTAGTGTACCTTCATAAACTTCCTATATAATGGGGTTACAGGAGGAACCCATCACAGTCTACCAGCTTTAGCATGAAACTCTGACAATGGATGCCATCAAGCACCACCATAGGGGGCTTCTAGATAAACGTGTAGGTCTAAATGGATTACCAACTTCTTTAAGGTTTTTCTGAGTTATATCTTGTAGTCCAGCAGTTAACCAAAAGGTTTGTTGAGTTTGGCGATCTTCATTTTTTGATTGTAGTGTAGAGATTAATTGTAGTTGCAGCAGTATCAAACCCAAAATAGTTCCCTGAAGAATCTAGTCTAAACATAAGGAACCTCGTAAATTATCGTACGTTCCTCATAGCCCCTTTCAACCAATATATTACTGGTTCTTGAACCTGTTTTCGTTCAGACTTCTTAGAGCCTTGGTGCTATTCAGGGCACCAGCCTATGTTTGCACCAGGTACTGGTACCAATAAATATCAAAGGATACGTCATCCATCCATAGAATGTAGTAACATTAGTAACAGTAGTAAACATAAATAACACAATGATAAAGAGATAACCTGCAAACAATTACAGTGTTAAAAGTTTTAGAACACTACCGGTCACAGTTTTAGAAAACTAACTGTCAAATGTATTATATCACTACCAGCCAAACGTTTTAGAACTGTTTTAAAAGTTTTGACTGGTAGTGATCTAAAACGTTTGACTGGTAATGTACTAAAATGTTTGGCTGGTAGTGATCTAAAATGTTTGGCTGGTAGTGTACTTAATTGTTTGACTGGTAGTGTACTAAAAGGTTTGACTGGTAGTGTATCTAAAACATTTAACTGGTAGTGTATCTAAAACGTTTAGCTGGTAGTGTTTTTAAACGTTTGGCTGGTAGTGTACTAAAATGTTTGACTGGTAGTGATCTAAAACGTTTGGCTGGTAGTGTACTTAATTGTTTGACTGGTAGTGTATCTAAAACATTTAACTGGTAGTGTATCTAAAACATTTAACTGGCAGTGATCTAAAACGTTTAACTGGCAGTGTACTAAAAGGTTTAACTGGCAGTGTACTAAAAGGTTTGACTGGTAATGTACTGAAAGGTTTGACGGGTAGTGTACTAAAAGGTTTTGACTGGTAGTGTACTAAAACGTTTGACTGGTAGTGTGCTAAAAGGATTGACTGGTAGTGTACTAAAACGTTTAACTGGTAGTGTACTAAAATGTTTGACTGGTAGTGTACTAAAAGGTTTGACTGGTAGTGTACTAAAAGGTTTGACTGGTAGTGTACTAAAAAGATTGATTGGTAGTGTACTAAAAGGATTGGCTGGTATTGTACTACAAGGATTGACTGGTAGTGTACTTAAAGGTTTGACTGGTAGTGTACTAAAAGGTTTGACTGGTAGTGTACTAAAACGTTTGGCTGGTAGTGTACTAAAACGTTTGACAGGTAGTGTATCTAAAACATTTAACTGGTAGTAATCTAACACGTTTGACTGGTTGTGTACTAAAAGGTTTGACTGGTAGTGTATCTAAAACATTTAACTGGTAGTGTATCTAAAACATTTAACTGGCAGTGATCTAAAACGTTTAACTGGCAGTGTACTAAAAGGTTTAACTGGTAGTGTACTAAAAGGTTTGACTGGTACTGTACTAAAAGGTTTGACGGGTAGTGTACTAAAAGGTTTTGACTGGTAGTGTACTAAAACATTTAACTGGTAGTGTATCTAAAACGTTTAGCTGGTAGTGTTTTAAAACGTTTGGCTGGTAGTGTACTAAAATGTTTGGCTGGTAGTGATCTAAAACGTTTGGCTGGTAGTGTACTTAATTGTTTGACTGGTAGTGTATCTAAAACATTTAACTGGTAGTGTATCTAAAACATTTAACTGGCAGTGATCTAAAACGTTTAACTGGCAGTGTACTAAAAGGTTTAACTGGTAGTGTACGAAAAGGTTTGACTGGTAGTGTACTAAAAGGTTTGACGGGTAGTGTACTAAAAGGTTTTGACTGGTAGTGTACTAAAACGTTTGACTGGTAGTGTGCTAAAAGGATTGACTGGTAGTGTACTAAAAGGTTTGACTGGTAGTGTACTAAAAGGTTTGACTGGTAGTGTACTAAAAAGATTGATTGGTAGTGTACTAAAAGGATTGGCTGGTATTGTACTACAAGGATTGACTGGTAGTGTACTTAAAGGTTTGACTGGTAGTGTACTAAAAGGTTTGACTGGTAGTGTACTAAAACGTTTGGCTGGTAGTGTACTAAAACGTTTGACTGGTAGTGTATCTAAAACATTTAACTGGTAGTAATCTAACACGTTTGACTGGTTGTGTACTAAAAGGTTTGACTGGTAGTGTATCTAAAACGTTTGGCTGGTAGTGTATCTAAAACATTTAACTGGCAGTGATCTAAAACGTTTAACTGGCAGTGTACTAAAAGGTTTAACTGGTAGTGTACTAAAAGGTTTGACTGGTAGTGTACTTAAAGGTTTGACTGGTAGTGTACTAAAAGGTTTGATTGGTAGTGTACTAAAAGGTTTGACTGGTAGTGTACTAACACGTTTGGCTGGTAGTGTACTAACACGTTTGGCTGGTAGTGTACTAAAAGGTTTGACTGGTAGTGTACTAAAAGGTTTGACTGGTAGTGTACTAAAAGGTTTAACTGGTAGTGTACTTAAAGGTTTGACTAGTAGTGTACTAAAATGTTTGACTGGTAGTGTACTAAAAGGTTTGACTGGTAGTGTACTAAAAGGTTTGACTGGTAGTGTACTAAAAGGTTTGACTGGTAGTGTACTTAAAGGTTTGACTGGTAGTGTACTTAATTGTTTGACTGGTAGTGTATCTAAAACATTTAACTGGTAGTGTATCTAAAACATTTAACTGGCAGTGATCTAAAACGTTTAACTGGCAGTGTACTAAAAGGTTTAACTGGTAGTGTACTAAAAGGTTTGACGGGTAGTGTACTGAAAGGTTTGAAGGGTAGTGTACTAAAAGGTTTTGACTGGTAGTGTACTAAAACGTTTGACTGGTAGTGTGCTAAAAGGATTGACTGGTAGTGTACTAAAACGTTTAACTGGTAGTGTACTAAAATGTTTGACTGTTAGTGTACTAAAATGTTTCACTGGTAGTGTACTAAAAGGTTTGACTGGTAGTGTACTAAAAGGTTTGACTGGTAGTGTACTAAAATGTTTCACTGGTAGTGTACTAAAAGGTTTGACTGGTAGTGTACTAAAAGGATTGGCTGGTATTGTACTACAAGGATTGACTGGTGGTGTACTTAAAGGTTTGACTGGTAGTGTACTAAAAGGTTTGACTGGTAGTGTACTAAAACGTTTGGCTGGTAGTGTACTAAAACGTTTGACTGGTAGTGTATCTAAAACATTTAACTGGTAGTAATCTAACACGTTTGACTGGTTGTGTACTAAAAGGTTTGACTGGTAGTGTATCTAAAACGTTTGGCTGATAGTGTATCTAAAACATTTAACTGGCAGTGATCTAAAACGTTTAACTGGCAGTGTACTAAAAGGTTTAACTGGTAGTGTACTAAAAGGTTTGACTGGTAGTGTACTAAAAGGTTTGACTGGTAGTGTACTTAAAGGTTTGACTGGTAGTGTACTAAAAGGTTTGATTGGTAGTGTACTAAAAGGTTTGACTGGTAGTGTACTAACACGTTTGGCTGGTAGTGTACTAACACGTTTGGCTGGTAGTGTACTAAAAGGTTTAACTGGTAGTGTACTAAAAGGTTTGACTGGTAGTGTACTGAAAGGTTTGACGGGTAGTGTACTAAAACGTTTAACTGGTAGTGTACTAAAAGGTTTGACTGGTAGTGTACTTAAAGGTTTGACTAGTAGTGTACTAAAAGGTTTGACTGGTAGTGTACTAAAAGGTTTGACTGGTAGTGTACTAAAAGGTTTGACTGGTAGTGTACTTAAAGGTTTGACTGGTAGTGTACTTAAAGGTTTGACTGGTAGTGTACTTAATTGTTTGACTGGTAGTGTATCTAAAACATTTAACTGGTAGTGTATCTAAAACATTTAACTGGCAGTGATCTAAAACGTTTATCTGGCAGTGTACTAAAAGGTTTAACTGGTAGTGTACTAAAAGGTTTGACGGGTAGTGTACTAAAAGGTTTGACTGGTAGTGTGCTAAAAGGATTGACCGGTAGTGTACTAAAGGGTTTGACTGGTAGTGTACTAAAACGTTTGGCTGGTAGTGTACTAAAACGTTTGGCTGGTAGTGTATCTAAAACATTTAACTGGTAGTAATCTAACACGTTTGACTGGTTGTGTACTAAAAGGTTTGACTGGTAGTGTATCTAAAACGTTTGGCTGGTAGTGTATCTAAAACATTTAACTGGTAGTGTATCTAAAACATTCAACTGGCAGTGATCTAAAACGTTTAACTGGCAGTGTACTAAAAGGTTTAACTGGTAGTGTACTAAAAGGTTTGACTGTTAGTGTACTAAAAGGTTTGACTGGTAGTGTACTGAAAGGTTTGACGGGTAGTGTACTAAAAGGTTTTGTCTGGTAGTGTACTGAAAGGTTTGACGGGTAGTGTACTAAAAGGTTTTGTCTGGTAGTGTACTAAAACGTTTGACTGGTAGTGTGCTAAAAGGATTAACCGGTAGTGTACTAAAGGGTTTGACTGGTAGTGTACTAAAATGTTTGGCTGGTAGTGTACTAAAACGTTTGACTGGTAGTGTATCTAAAACATTTAACTGGCAGTGATCTAAAACGTTTAACTGGCAGTGTACTAAAAGGTTTAACTGGTAGTGTACTAAAAGGTTTAACTGGTAGTGTACTAAAAGGTTTGACTGGTAGTGTACTGAAAGGTTTGACGGGTAGTGTACTAAAAGGTTCTGACTGGTAGTGTACTAAAACGTTTGACTGGTAGTGTGCTAAAAGGATTGACCGGTAGTGCACTAAAGGGTTTGACTGGTAGTGTACTAAAACGTTTGGCTGGTAGTGTACTAAAACGTTTGACTGGTAGTGTATCTAAAACATTTAACTGGTAGTAATCTAACACGTTTGACTGGTAGTGTACTAAAACGTTTGGCTGGTAGTGTACTAAAACGTTTGACTGGTAGTGTACTAAAAGGTTTAACTGGTAGTGGACTAAAAGGTTTGACTGGTAGTGTACTAAAAGGTTTGACGGGTAGTGTACTAAAAGGTTTTGACTGGTAGTGTACTAAAACGTTTGACTGGTAGTGTGCTAAAAGGATTGACTGGTAGTGTACTAAAACGTTTAACTGGTAGTGTACTAAAATGTTTGACTGGTATTGTACTAAAAGGTTTGACTGGTAGTGTACTAAAAGGTTTGACTGGTAGTGTACTAAAAAGATTGATTGGTAGTGTACTAAAAGGATTGGCTGGTATTGTACTAAAAGGACTGACTGGTAGTGTGGCTTAAAGGTTTGACTGGTAGTGTACTAAAAGGTTTGACTGGTAGTGTACTAAAACGTTTGGCTGGTAGTGTATCTAAAACATTTAACTGGTAGTAATCTAACACGTTTGACTGGTAGTGTACTTAAAGGTTTGACTGGTAGTGTACTAAAAGGTTTGACTGGTAGTGTACTTAAAAGGTTTGACTGGTAGTGTACTAAAAGGTTTGACTGGTAATGTACTTAAAAGGTTTGACTGGTAGTGTACTAAAGGGTTTGACTGATAGTGTACTAAAGGGTTTGACTGGTAGTGTACTAAAGGGTTTGACTGATAGTGTACTAAAGGGTTTGACTGGTAGTGTACTAAAGGGTTTGACTGGTAGTGTACTAAAGGGTTTGACTGGTAGTGTACTAAAGGGTTTGACTGATAGTGTACTAAAGGGTTTGACTGGTAGTGTACTATAACACAACACAGTAGTGCTGCTTCTGAGCTGCTTTTGGCCTGTAATCTAGGTTACAAAGAGAGCAAAGTTCACCTGGGTGGACTGCTCCCAGCAGCTCAAAGAGGTCAAACAGTGGACACTTGTGTGTTCTTGGTGATCAAAGCTGCTTTGTGTACTTCCTCAGCCCTGCCCGCCTAAACAGGAAGCTATGTGTGACATCATTTCCTGGCACTGCCCTTAAGAAGCACTTTTAGCTGAATTCCCAACGGATCCTCCTCCTGCAGCCAAAGAGCTGTTACTGATTTTTGTGAAATACTTGCACTGAAGTGTATGTATATGCACGGATCATTGTCACTGAATCAAAAGAGACTTGTACTCAGTTTGAGTGACTCTGTGCCTTACCTATGTTTATTTGACATTCCATTTTGACATGATAACAAGAAATGTGTCAGTAGAGATTGTTTCGGTAGTGATGGTTTTAGCTGTTTTTGTGTATAATTTAAAAAGGCTAGCCAGTACCTGACTATTAAACACAGCATTGATCAGCTGTACACTCATTAAATCACTTTATTTTACATTAAAACTCACAGCAAAAAGCTTATACTGCATAAAATCTGTGTTTTGGTAGTGACAGTTCATATTTCTTCATGCTGATGCAGCCTTGCTTCCTAATTTAAAACTCTTTTTCAGGTAGTGACATGAAAAAAAAAAAAATATATATATACTATTTGCATTATTAAAAACAATTAAGTTTTTCAGACCTTAGGGATTATGTGTTCCAATCTATATATACACACTATCTGTACACTGATCAGCCATAACAGCCATGGACACTTATTGTCCATTTTATCAGCTCCAATTCACAAAACAGGTGCACTTCCTAGTCCTACACTTACAGACTGTAGTCCATCTGTTTTTCTGCATACTTTGTTACCCTGTTCTTAAATGTTCAGGACCCCCACAGGACAACCACGGAGCAGGTAGTATTTGGGTAGTGGGTCATTCTCAGCACTGCAGTGACACTGACATTGCAGTGGTATGTTATTATGTGTTGTGCTGGTACAAGTGGGTCAGACACAGCAGTTTTTAAACACTGTGTCCACTCCATTAGACACGCCCACCTTGTGCGTCCACCATGTAAATGTAAAGTCAGAGACGATTGCTCACCTGTTGCTACACAGTTTGTGTTGGTCATTCTCTAGTTTTTCATTAGTTGTCACAGGACACTATTGGATGGATGTTGCTGGTTGGTGGATTATTTTCAGTCCGGCAGTGATTCTGAGCACTGCTGTGTCTAATCCACTGATAAAGGTACAACAAACACTAACACACAGTGCTGGAAATGAACCACCTCCTTAATAATACCTGCTGATTATTCTAATTATATTAAAATAAATAAATAAATACATTGTATACACTGTGTAATAATTTGCATATTGCTTTGTATATTGTTTACAGTGTTGAAAATAAACCTTGTTTTGTTGTTTGCTCCTGTTGTAGGTAATAAAAAGAGCAGTGCTGCTATGAAATATAGCGTGATTGTTTTGTTAGCTTGCCGTAGCTTTAGGCAGCAACGCACATCGCCATTTAGACAGCTCACTTCATTGTCTGCTGGCTTTCTCAAATGTGAAGCTACAACGTGTGAGTTATTGAAAGGTGTTCTTTTGGAGCCTTCCCGTTCGATATTATGAGCAGCCTTCACTGACCTATAGACACCCCCCCAGACGAAGATAAAGTGTCACTGTCAAAGCTGTATGTGTGTGTGTGCTAAAGAAAGTGATGAAGACTGACAGAGTGAGAGAGAGAGTGATGCTGAAGGCAGACATTGATGAAGAGAGAAACTGATAGGGAAAGAAGGATGTGTATATGGAGCAGTGGAGCAGTCACTATCGAGCACTCCAGCACTTCTTCACGGCATCTTTCTCGCTCTTTCTCTTTTTCCGTATTCTACTCTGTCTCGCTCATTCTTCCCTTTCATTTGTTTTCTTCTCCCCACCCCAGTTTCCCACCCCTCCTGAGGTTTAAGCTGATTGATGATAGTATCACAAATCCCCAATAGTCTCCATCTATCTCTGCTCCAGAATACCAGAGCAACCACCTAACAACCAACTGGAATACCATCAATCATCTGTTACAAACGCCTTAGCAAGTCTTAGACACTCAAACTAGATTTTAATGCATTTAATACATATAATTTCAAACATGTGTATAAATATTTAGAAGAATGAGTGACACTTGATAAGTATGTTTATTTTGCATTTAAATTGTTAACATCATTTATTATATATCATGTATTACATGAACACTCACAGAACCATTGCCATGCTTAAATGGTTATTTGCATGATGAAATGTTTCTTCAAACAATTGGTTTTTAGAGTGTTCATGGTTTTATATAGATCAATGGTCTTTACTATATATATGCATATGGTTCTGAATATTTCATATATATATATATATATATATATATATATATATATATATATATATATATATATATATATATATATATATATATATATATAATATTTCATCATATGTGTGTGTGTGTGTGTGTGTGTGTGTGTGTGTGTATTTATTGTTTTAGAACCAGTTGTCAGGTTATTATACATTATAGTACCAAAGTACCTGTCAGGCCCCTTCCCTAAACCCCCCTCTGAAATCACTCATAATGAAATCATTTCATAATGCATAATAAACATAGCTATGAAGTGTAATGCATTTTATAAATATCTATTACCTTATGAATGCAATAGAATGTGTGATGATGTCTTCATGGGTTTTTATAAACATGGTATTCATAGAAAATGTTACCAATGTAGCACCCACCCAGAATACCACAGAAACCAGCTAGCAACAAACAAAAAACAAACAATGAAGATAATCCCTTTCATTTAAAGTAACCCCCAAACCATCCACATGAACACAGCATAAACACCCCCCGCGTTTAACCCTTCGGTACTACATAAACTCAGATGATTTAAAAGCCGTCTATAACTAGAACATTCTTAGCTGGCAAGCCAACTTGAAGTTTGTTTATGAACTTTCCTCCTCTAATTTTAACTGTAGTCATGTTTGTTAAGCAGATAAAGCTGTGTTGCAGCCTTCCCTGCACAGAACACCTGCCAACATTTATTAAAACAGGTTTTATTCAACCACACAAGATATACCACACAATTATAGGGTGTAAACATATTACTAAACTACACCAACAACTACCAAACAATACCAACAACTAACAGATCATGCTCATCAAGAAATTCCAAACCATCCCAAAAACTGTCAAGCCATATCAAACACTCCTAAAGCATATCAATAACCACAAAACCATTCCCAAATCCAGATAATACCAGGTAATACCAAAAACTATTTAACCATACCAAGAATTCCCAAACTATACTATGAACTAACAAACCATACAAAAACTGCCAAACCCATACCAAAAACTACCAAACCATACAAAAAATCCAAACCCATCCCAAAAACTACCAAACCCTACAAAAAATCCAAACCCATACCAAAAACTACCAAACCCTACAAAAAATCCAAACCCATACCAAAAACTACCAAACCATACAAAAAAATCCAAACCCATACCAAAAACTACCAAACCCTACAAAAAATCCAAACCCATACCAAAAACTACCAAACCATACAAAAAAATCCAAACCCATACCAAAAACTACCAAACCCTACAAAAAAATCCAAACCCATACCAAAAACTACCAAACCATACAAAAAAATCCAAACCCATACCAAAAACTACCAAACCCTACAAAAAAATCCAAACCCATACCAAACCATACAAAAAATCCAAACCCATACCAAAAACTACCAAACCATACAAAAAAATCCAAACCCATACCAAAAACTACCAAACCATACAAAAAAATCCAAACTCATACCAAAAACTACCAAACCCTACAAAAAATCCAAACCCATACCAAAAACTACCAAACCATACAAAAAAATCCAAACCCATACCAAAAACTACCAAACCGGACCAAGAATTGGATAGATCTATCCAAACAATGCCAGCAATTGTTAAACCATACCTAAAACCTCCAAACCATAAAATCTCCTGAGCCTACTTCTGCCTCTGCTTCTCTCTCTCTCTCTCTTTATTTCTTATCTCTTTTTCTCTCCGTCATCCCTTTTTGAAAGCTCCTCCCTCGTTCCATTCAGCTTCATCTCCTCATTTTTACATGCTCGCACAGCACCGTCCCTTCTCCAGCATTCTTCCCCTTTTCTTTTTTTCCCTCATATCCTTCTGTGTCTTATTCCCCTACTGCTCTCTCTCTCTCTGTCTCTTTCTCTCCTTCTTTCACATTTTTGTCAGTGTCCTCTAACTCTCCTTACAAAGCCTAGCCTGCATCAGTAATCTCTCTCTCTCTCTTTCTCTCTCTCTCTCTCTCTGCAGATGAGTGTAAGCTAGCGGGCCAAACAGAAGACCCCTGAAATCCCACCTGCAGCCATGAATGGTAAGAACATTGACCTGTATGTTATGTGAAAGTGGGGAGAACAGAGGGTCAGAATCTATCCCCTGACCCCTTTTATTGAACCAACTGCAGCATCTCTCTCTCTCTCTCTCTCTCTCTCTCTCTCTCTCTCTCTGAGTTGTACATGGTTGTTTAAGCACTACAGTAAAGGTCTAATTCATCATGACTGTGCTGTGTTTGAACTCTTCACAGTTTTGCTGCTCTACATTAGAGCTGCTGCACACAACTGAACACAACTGGATATTAAAAATATCTAAATATGATTGTGCTGTGCACTGGAATATAAGTTTCAGTTATTTTCTATCATTTAACATCTGTTCTTTGGCTAAAGATGCCAGCGTAACCTGTTTTCTTGAGCGTGCTAATCATGCCATGTCAAACTGCCAGGTAGTTGTGGCTGTGCTGGTAGTGCGTGCAGCACAAGGGTTTGCTTGATCCTGGTTGGTTATCTACAAACAGTTGACCATCTGATTTTTCCCACATGTAATATATTACACGCTGTTAAATTTGAGTTCATTTCTCAAAAGCTTTCAGCTCTGTAGACTGAACATACACTCCAGAACACTCACCTAGGTCCTAGCATAGGTGGTTGACCCTGCATGGGGGCATTCTAGAACAGTGTGAACAAGTAAGAACATTATAGGACATGATATGCTATTGTGAATTGTAGAGCTTTGTGAATGGCGTGAACATTCTAGAACAGTGGGATTGGGCTCAACCTTCTAGAACAGTGGGAACAGTGACAATGAGAAGAACATTCTAGAATGCAGACATTGGAAGGAGAATATTCTAAAACAATCTAGAATAACATGAATGGGCAAACAGTATAGAGACATGTAAAATGGGGGAAAAATTCCAGAAGCTTGTAAATGAGGAATATTCTAGGATATTGTGAAAGGAAGAGAGCAATTTTGGATGGGGTAAACATTTAAGAACATCAGAAATGGATGGAGAACAATGTAATACACTGAAATTAGTAGAACATTCTAAAATACAGTTAATTGAGTAGAAATATTCTACATCAATTTGAATTGGTAGAACAATTAAAACAGAATAAAATTCTAGAAGGGGAGAATATTTTACTCTAGCACATTGATGAAAAAGATACTCTAGAACCATGTAAATGAGGAGTGCAATTTAGAACCGTGAACAAAGGAGATAATGCTAGGACTGTGTAAAGAAGAACATTCTAGAAAAGTGTAAATGGGGTGGTTGTTCTAAAACAGTGAAAGGATGGAGTACAATGTAGTAAAATGAGGCTGAAGTATAGCTGAAAAACATTCTAGAACTGTGTCAATGGGCTAAACGTTCTCGAAAAGCATGAATGTGGAGAATAAGATAGATCCACATGAATGGATGGCGAAATATTCTAGAAAATCCTAGTGTGAGGGGAGGAGAACATTTTGGTATAGTGTGAACAGGGTGAATGTTTGTAGAACAGTGGTAAAGGATGGGGTACATCGTAGGACAGTGAAATGAGAATTAGTTTAAGTTTAAAAGAACAACATTATACTACAGTGAGAATGGGTAGAGCTAGAAAGAACAGTGTAAATGCAGAGAACATTCTAGAATAGTGTAAATGGGGTGATTGTTCTAAAGCAGTGTAGTAAAATGAGGCTAAACACTGTACAACAGTGTGAAGTGGGGGAGCATTCTAAAACAGTATGAATGGGAAGATCAGTGTAGATCCATGTAAATGAATTGGAAGGTTAACAGAAAGGGTAATCAGGTTGTGTGATATGAACATCTGCCACTATTACCCTAAACGTGTTTATTTTAAAATGCTGCAAAGGCAACATGCTGATACTGCTGAGATTGCTAATTGCGGGTGCCAACACTGCAGCTTTACTTAACATGCTGTAGATCTGTTTGTAGAATCAGCTGTACACCCGAAAACCATGTGATTCTTTTAATATAAGACACCTAATTAATCTCACCAGCTGATAAACAAACTCTTAATAAGGCACCTGAACAAGGAGCTCACTGGGATGGGGTTCCTCTGGCACAGGGGCTGGTTTCAGCCTTTTCTGTGATGCTGTACTGATGTGTAGAGAGCAGTTGCCAAAACATTACTTTCAGGAATGTTATTTGAACGTTGATGTCTCTGGGGAAGAAGAACTTCAGCAGCCGGCTGCGCTGCGCTGCGCTGAGTTCCAAAATACTGTCAGACTTCAGGAAAGGAAAACACTCCCATGTCTGAGCTGTTCTGTGCATCTTTTACTGAAATAGATATCAATGCTGGACTGAGATAAGACATGAAAGCAAACAAACAAACACACAAATATAAAGTTTAGAGTAAATAGTTAGAAAGAGGTTAGAGATGGTCCACCCTCTGCAGGCAGCTACAATGTTTAGAAGTGGGGGCGGAGTAACATTCTTCAGAATCTGTGAGGTCTAAGCTTAGTCCAACATTAGGCTAATATTAGTGCAGTGTAATAACACTGTTAGACCACCATTAGGCTGATGATTTCCCAGCTAGAAGAAAAAAGAAAAGATACTGAGAGGAACCCGCCCTCATCTGATTGTCAGTGAAAATGTCTATGATTGTCCCTCCTATGATTGTCACAGTATTATGTTGGTATTAGGCCACTACTAGGCTGTTATGTCAGTATTATGTTAGTGTTGGGCCACTACTAGGCTGTTATGTCAGTATTATATTAGTATTAGGCTATTACTAGGCTGTTATGTCAGTATTATGTTAGTGTTAGGCCACTACTAGGCTGTTATGTCAGTATTATGTTAGTGTTGGGCCACTACTAGGCTGTTATGTCAGAATTATGTTAGTGTTAGGCTATTACTAGGCTGTTAAGTCAGTATTATGTTAGTGTTCGGCCATTACTAGGCTGTTCTGTCAGTATTATGTTAGTGTAAGGTCATTACTAGGCTGTTATGTCAGTATTATGTTAGTGTTAGGCCATTACTAGGCTGTTATGTCAGTATTATATTAGTGTAAGGTCATTACTAGGCTGTTATGTCAGTATTATGTTAGTGTTAAGTCACTCCCAGGCTGTTAAGTCAGTATTATGTTAGTGTTAGGCCACTACTAGGCTGTTATGTCAGTATTATGTTAGTGTTAGGCCATTATTAGGCTGTTTTGTCAGTATTATGTTAGTGTTAGGTCACTCCCAGGCTGTTAAGTCAGTATTATGTTAGTGTTAGGCCACTACTAGGCTCTTATGTCAGTATTATGTTAGTGTTAGGCCATTACTAGGCTGTTAAGTCAGTATTATGTTAGTATTAGGCCACTACTAGGCTGTTATGTCAGTATTATGTTAGTGTTAGGCCATTACTAGGCTGTTAAGTCAGTATTATGTTAGTATTAGGCCACTACTAGGCTGTTATGTCAGTATTATGTTAGTGTTAGGCCATTACTAGGCTGTTATTTCAGTATTATGTTAGTATTAGGCCACTACTAGGCTGTTATGTCAGTATTATGTTAGTGTTAGGCCACTACTAGGCTGTTATGTCAGTATTATGTCAGTACTGAGGATGTATTAGGCTGATATTGTGCCAACATTATAGAAATGTTAGGAAGTGTTATGCCAGCATTAGGCTGGCATTAGACCAGTGTCTCTCTACCCTACAGCAGAGATTGTGTTGTATCCCAGTGGATCTCTTTGGCACAGACGCAGCCCGGTTCCCACAGCGATACACTCCGTTGCCATGGCGTCATTGTTGAGGGACCTGATTCCGGAACCCAGTCTCACTCAACAATGCAGAGGGGAGGGCTTTTTTCCTGTTCTAAACTTAAACTGCTTACATTCCATCTTCTGTCTTCTTCAAGATTTATATATGTTCCTTAAAAAATGGCTAATTAACATAAAACAAGGGATGAAAAATTGTCAAATGGTCTTGTTGCTCGGCTAAAAACGTGTTGTTTATTTTTTGCCAAGAAAAGCCTCACATGAATCCATATTCTGGCACTTAATTAATCATGACGACCTCTTTTGGAATCACATTCCTGCTGACGGGGAAAAAATGTGAACCGGGAGAGAATGAAACAGGTGGTAAAGGAGTGTTTGTGTGTGTGCGTTTCTCTAGCTATTCTCTTCACTGGGTCCTCCATGAATGTGTAACACGCCACTGGTGTTCTAGTTCTGTGTGTGATAGCAGGTTGCAGAGTGCAGAACATCTCTACTGAACGAGTTCTGAAATTTACCATCAGTTGAGCTGTAATAGCCAGTCCTCTCTTAGCACAGTATTTAACAGAGTTGATGCTGTAGGCATGTCCAGTATTGTTTTCTAACAGCGCCACCTACTGATGAAACTACAAGCTGCCACACATGCTCTGAAGGTCCACAGAAATGTCCATTAGGGCATAAAATGTATTACAATTAATGAATGTTCCTCCAATGCACACTGTTCTAGAATGTTCCCTGGATAACAGGGTTCTAGAATGGTCATTTAGTTCTTACTGTTGTAGAATGTTCTCCACTTGCACACTGTTCTCAAATGTTTTCCCCATGCACATTGTTATAGAATGTTCTTCCCATGCATACTGTTCTGGAGTGGTCCATATTGCATTCTGTTTTAGAATATTCATTCCATTCACTTTCAGAAATCCCCACAAAAGTGTTCTAGAATGTTCTTCCCATGTTCTAGAATGTTCTCAAATATTTCACCCCATTCACACACTATTATATTGTTTTAAATTGTTCTCTTCATTCTAATTGTTCTAGAATGTTCTCCCCATGCGTACTGTTTTGAAATATTCCACAAATGCATGCAGTTCTAAATGTTTTTTCCCCATGCATGCTATTCTCCGTTCGAGAATGTTCTCCCAATTCTCACTGTTCTGGAAAGTTCCACCAATGCATTCTGCTGTAGAATGTTCTCCCCATGCATGTTTTTCTATTACGTCCCACCAATACACCCTGATCTACAATTTCTCTACAATGATCTACAACCACTGTCCTAGAGTATACTGTCCATTCATGCTGTTGTAGAACGTTCTCCATCCATTAACCTTGTTCATGCTACTTGTTGCTGTGTATTCTAGGTACCTGCAGCTCATGAAATGTGCTCTGATATGTTTATGGCTTGATTACGTTGGTGTTATGTAGCAGGATTCCAGGAAAGTGTTATCCAGCTTGCTTTCTAAGCCTCTGATTGGCCGGTCTCTCAGGCTGCTGTGTAAGGTTTTTTTCACGGTCCTGAAGGTCGCTGCAGTTTAATTTTTAAACTCCAGAGATTACCACTATCTTCAGTGTTTGAGAGGTCTGGGGGGGCTTGTTGTTTCTCATGTTGGTCCTCCAGAGAGGCTTGGAAGGGGTGTAGGAGTTGGTGTTTGGATTAGCTCTGTGCGAGTGAGAGAGATGTTTGGATTAGATGTTGCCACCAGGAAGTGCCACTCGGCTCCCAGTGGTATTTCCTGTTTCGTGTGAATGAATAGACACATTGGAGGTTATCACACAAGACCTACAAAACTAGGCACACACACAGGCGTAATTTCAGGCTGGGGATAATGATTTGGGGCTGGGGGAGGGTTGGAAATGCCCACTTTTGTACTTATAGCAGCAAACTTTGAGTTTGAGATCATGAGACTACATGCTTTTGAAGAACAACCAACATATGAGTGGAATTTCACCTGTTTCTTCTGAAAACTGGATTAAACGCACTGTAGTTTGGTTTTATCCACCAAGCCTGCTGACCACTAAACCCCTTTTCATTGCCTAATACTATATTTAAATGAATTTGGTGAGAAAAGACAGCAATAATAAATGTAAGAACTCTGATTGTACTGTATGTGTATCTCTGTATCTGGATCGACTCTATAAGTCTGTTTCTCAGTGAAGACTTCTTACTTTCTACATTTTACCTGCTTTCACTTTTAGAGAGCAGGTATTACATTAGAGGCCATTAGAGAGAGAGAGGGAGAGGGAGAGAGAGGGAGAAGGTGGATAATGGCAAAAGAAGAGGAAGAGTAAGAGATAATGTAAAAGAGAGAGGGAGAGAAAGAGAATAGAGGAGAGCGAGAGAGAATGGGAAAGATAGAGAAAGATAAAGAGAGAAAAGGAAAGAAAAAGCATGCAAGAGAGAGAATGGGAGAGATAGAATAGAGGAGGGGAAGAAGGAATAAAAGACAGATAAAAAGGGGAGAGAGGAAAACTAGAGGAAGAGGGCAAGAATGTGAGAGAGAGTGAAAGAGTGGGAGAGATTGAAGGAGAGTGAGTGACATAATGAGAGAGACAATGGGAGAGAGAGGGAAGGACAGAGAGATCATGGAAAAGAGATAGCTAGAGAGAGAACTAATGGGAGCGAGAGAGATAATGGAAGAGAGAAATAGATAGATAGATAGATAAATAGAGAGAGTGAGAAAGACTGAACATTAAGGTATTTGATTCATCCATTAAAATGCGAGTCTGCAGGTTGATGGATATCTTAAGGCTATACTCTGTTCCAGCTAAAGCCCCTGTCCCTCTGGCTGACCCTCATAATGTCCCCTTCCCTCTCTCTCTCTCTCTTTCTCTCCTTCTCTCTGCCTCTCTTCCTCTCTTTCTCTTGCCATCCATGTATTTATGTCAGTTCCTTACTGAAGTGTTTCTTGAACATAATACATCAGCAGCTCTAGGGTCTATTAATTCATGTTTACCTACACTGTATATGAGACATTGATAAATAAGGTTTATTAATACATAAAAAGGGGTATTTTATATACTAAATATATTATTAAAGCTTGTGTTATTAAATATAGTATTAAAGCTTTTAACTGCTTATTTCAGTCAATACTGAATGCCTGACTAATTTAAAATGAACAAGCCTGTACTTAGACCCCTTAGAAACCTTTGTCCTTGAGTTTATACCTACATTTTTATTCAAATAAATAAACATTATTAGAATAATTACACAGGTTCATGGTTTTGCTAAGGGAGGTCATACCACCTGATGTGCTAAGCTGAACCATTCTGACCAAAATGCTTTGTAAAAGAGCTGCTAACATTGAAGGTCACTTGGGCTCTTCTTTATGATGCAATACCCTGGTCCTTCTTAAAAGCGTGTCAGTATAAAAGTCTTGTGTTTTTGGTTGTGCTGCCTGATATTTGAGAGAATCATGCCAAAATATTTTATTTTGAATTTTATATAACTATATACTACATATAATATATAGACTATATTGCCAAAAGTATTCGCTCATCTGCCCTCACACGTATACAGTGCATCCAAAAAGTATTGACATCGCTTCACTTTTTCCACATTCTGTTATGTTACAGCCTTATTCCAAAATAGATTCAATTAATTTTTTCTATAAATTTCTACACATAATGCCACATAAAAATAAAAAACAAAAAAATCACATGTACATAAGTATTCACAGACTTTGCTCAAAACTTTGGCAGCAAATTACAGCCTAAAGCTTTTTGAGTGCGATGCTACAGGCTTGGCACACCTATTTTTGGGCAGTTTCTCTTATTCTTCTTTGCAGAACCTCTCAAGCTCCATCAGGTTGGATGGGGAGCGTTGGTGCACAGCCATTTTCAGATCTCTCCAGAGATGTTCAGTCGGGTTTAAGTCTGGGCTCTGGCTCGGCCACTCAAGAACATTCACAGGCTTTGTCTCAAAGCCACTCTTTTGTTACCTTGGCTGTGTGATTAGGGTCGCTGAACTATTGGAAGATGAACCTTTGTCCGAGTTTGAGATCCAGAGCGCTCTGGAGCAAGTTTTCTTCGAGGACGTCTCTGTACATTGCTGCATTTATCTTCCCTCGGCCCTGACTAGTCTCCCAGTTCCTGCTGCTGAAAAATATATATCTGCTTCCTCAGACCAGGGAAAAAATCTTTGCTTCATCAGATCACAGAATTTTGTTTTTCATGGTCTGTGAGTCCTTCAGGTGCCTTTCACTGAGGAGAGGCTTCTGTCTGGCTTCTGTCTACCATACAGGCCTGACTGGTGCAGTGCTGCAGAAATGGTTGTCTTTCTGGAGGGTTCTCCTCTCTCCACAGAGCAACACTAAAGCTGTGTCAGAGTGACCCTTGGGTTCTTGGTCACCTCTCTGACTAAGGCCCCTCTACCCTGATCACTCAGACCGGCTGGGTGGCCAGCTCTTGGAAGAGTCCTGGTGGTTCTTCCATGTACGGATGATGGAGGCCACTCTGCTCATTGGGACCTTCAATGCTGCAGGAATGTTTCTGTACCCTTCCCCAGATCTGTACCTCCATACTGTCTCTGAGGTCTACAGACAATTATTTGGATGTCTTGTCTTGGTTTCTGCTCTGACATGTACTGTCAACTATAGAACCTGATATAGACAGGCGTGTGCTTTCCAAATCATGTCCAATCAACTGGATTTACCACAGGTGGGGTCCAGTCAAGTTGTAGTAACAACTGAAGGATGATCAGTGGAAACAGGAGCACTTGAACTCAATTTTTAGTGTCATGGCAAAGGCTGTTAATACGTATGTACATGTGATTTTTTTTTTTAATACATGTGCAAAAAAATTAAAATAATTATTTTTCATTTTGTCATTATGGGGTATTGTGTGTATTGTGTGTATATGCTTAGTCAGATATTGAAATGAGGAAGTAGAGAGAAGTACAGTAAAAGAATACTATCAATGGGAATACTACCACTATATGGTGAACACTCATTTCTATACATTAATTCTCTCTCTCTCTGTCTCTCTCTCTCTCTCTGTCTTAGGTGGGTTTAATATTTGGGCTATTACCCCTGAAGAGAGATGTAAACATGATAAACAGTTTGACTCTCTCACTCCCACACTGGGATACGTATCAGGTGAGTGTACACAGACACACACACACACACACACACACACACACACACACACACACACACACACACACACACACAGCAGGCCTGCAGTGGGTGGAAGTTAAATCCGGGTTAAAAGCAAACAGTCCGCTGCTGTGTGGTGTCTTTATCTCATCCAGAGTTCATAATTCAGCCTGAACACAGACACAGCTAAAATACTGTGTCCAAATTTCTGAGACACCTTAGTGAGGTCAGGTACTGATGTTGAGCATTGCTGTGAGAATTTGATTGAGTATTGGTGAGGTCAGGTGCTGATGAACATTTCTATGAGGATTTGCTTGTGTATTAGTGAGGTCAGGTACTCATGTTGAACATTTCTGTGAGGATTTGATTGAGTATTAGTGAGGTCAGGTAATGACGTTGAACATTTCTGTTATGATTTAGTTGAGTAGAAGTGAGGTCAGGTGCTGATGTTGAACATTGCTGTGAAGATTTGATTGAGTATTAGTGAGGTCAGATACTGATGTTGAACATTGCTGTGAGGATATAATTGAGTGTTAGTGAGGTCAGGTGCTGATGTTGAACATTTCTATGAGGATTTGATTGAGTATTAGTGAGGTCAGGTACTGATGTTGAATATTGTTGTGGGGTTTTAGTTGAGTATGAGTGAGGTCAGATACTGATGTTGAACATTGTAATGAGGATTTGATTGAGTATTAGTGAGGTCAGGTACTGATGTTGAATATTGCTGTGAGGATTTAGTTAAGTATCAGTGAGGTCAGGTACTAATGTTAAAACATTGCTGTGAGGATTTAATTGTGTATAAGTGAGGTCAGGCACTGATGTTGGATGTTCAATTCTCCAACTCATCCTGAAATTGCTGGATGAAACTCCATCACTCCAGAAAACACATACCCCTCTAAGACTGAACAGTTTGTGGAAATATCTGGGACTACCAGTCAGTTGTGATGTTTATGATATCATGTATACAGAGGATGGGTGTTTTGTTGCTGGCTCATCTACAAGCAGTTCCTTGCTATTAGGTTCAACATCCCCTTTTAACATTGCAGCTCTTGCAGTTTGAAAATTGCCTTCTTTCAAATTGTAATTTTCACATTAAACACTACTGATCACTCATTCGTACCTTTAGTCCACACTGCGTGAGATAGAAGTCTGTTTTATTGGTCAGTGCTTTTCTATGGAGAGTACACAAGCTGTGTGTGTGCACCTGGACACCCGTATCAGCACTGAGTGCAGCTGTAAGCAGTCAACAATCACTTTGTTTGTAGTGCTTTGTAGCAACTTATCTAATTAGCTGTGTTTGTGTGTGTGTGGGTGTTTTCTGTGCAGGAGATCAAGCGCGCAAGTTTTTTCTGCAGTCTGGTCTTCCTGCGTCAGTACTTGCTGAGATCTGGTAAGACACATTTTGAGACAATGTGTTATTGCTGGTAGCATCACAGCTGTGAGTGGGTCAGGCTGGAGCTGATGGTGAGTACAGTAGATCACAGCTGTGATGTTATTCATGATAACACACAACATTAAGAGATCCAGAGTTTTCATACAGCACTTCAGCGAAAATACAGCAAAAAGCTCAGACAGTGTAACAAATGTGCTTTCCACTAGAAAAATGAGTACAGATAGAGTCATACACATTTTCAACATTCATTCATCTGGAAGTGGATCAGCTCCAGTCCGTCTGTTTCACAGCCCGTCTCGTTTGTTCAATTTGTTTGCTTCCTGTTTTTTCACTTGTTCTGGCACAACTCTCTTCTCTCCTCCTGCTCTCCCTCTCTTTTTTCCCCTCTGTCTCTTTCCCTCTGTCCCTCTCTCTCTCTTTCTCCCTCTTTCTCCCCCTCTGTCTCTTTCCCTCTGTCCCTCTCTCTCTCTTTCTCCCTCTTTCTCCCCCTCTGTCTCTTTCCCTCTGTCCCTCTCTCTCTCTTTCTCCCTCTTTCTTCCCCTCTGTCTCTTTCCCTCTGTCCCTCTCTCTCTCTTTCTCTCTCTTTCTCCCCCTTTGTCTCTTTCCCTCTGTCCCTCTCTCTCTCTTTCTCTCTCTTTCTCCCCTTTTGTCTCTTTCCCTCTGTCCCTCTCTCTCTCTTTCTCCCTCTCTTTTTACCCCTCTGTCTCTTTCCCTCTGTCCCTCTCTCTTCCTTTCTCCCTCTTTCTCCCCTTCTGTCTCTTTCCCTCTGTCCCTCTCTCTCTCTTTCTCCCTCTTTCTCCCCATCTGTCTCTTTCCCTCTGTCCTTCTCTCTCTCTTTCTCCCTCTTTCTCCCCCTCTGTCTCTTTCCCTCTGTCCTTCTCTCTCTCTTTCTCCCTCTTTCTCACCTTCTATTTCTCTTTCTCAACCTCTGTCACTCTTTTTTTTTACTCTCTCTCCCTTTCTCTTTCTCTCCATACTGTCCTTCCCATCTCTCTTACTCTTCCTCTCTCTTTCTCTCCCCACTCTCTCTTCCTCCTTCTTGCTTCCATTTACCTCTGTAGCTCTCTCCCTCCCTCTCTCTCTGGCCCCTCCCCTCTCTCTCTTTCTACCTCTCTCATTTTCTCTATTCCCTCTCTCGCTTTCTCTTTCTCTCTTATCCTCCTTTTCTCTTTCTCTCTGCCTTTCTTTCTCCTTCTCTTTTTCTATGTTCTGTCCCCTCCTTCCTGCCTCACTCTCTCTCTCTCTCTCTCTCTCAGCGTCCCATTGGTTTATTTTGTAAACATGTTGTTGTTGTCGTCCATATTTAGCTCACTGTGCCTGTTTTTCTGAAACTGTTTATACAACAACAACACTGAATGTGTAATTAATGTCAAAGTGGTGCATTTTATAAACACTCTCTGCCGCCGATCGAGTGGTGGCTGGGTTGAATCATATTTCGGCTGTGTATGTATGTGACTGTGCTTGTGTTGCTGCCAGGTACACGGGAAGTGTTGGGGGAGGGGTGGATTTCAGGGTTACATATCTGTTATTGCTAAGTAATAATAATCAAACCCAACAGATCAATCAAATTCTGCCCTGCGTTCACGTTACAGCATTATTTCCGTCATTTGTTGGCTGTTTTTTTTAATATGATGTTGAAATCAGACTTAAATGGCCAAATATTCAATTTTTTAATCAATCAAAATCAAATACTGCAAACATTTGTTGGTTGCAAAGAGTTTCAGGCAGGTCACATTAACAAAACGAAAGTAAAACAGTCTTAGAACTCCAGTATTGAAACACAATAGCAAATAGCAAGTACAAAGAAAGGTGTGTATATATAGGGGATATAATTAGTCCAGAGAAGGATTTGCAGGTGTGTGCACTTGAGAAGTGGGTGGAACCAAGGTGGAGCTGGAAAAGAAAACAAAAGCACGTGCTTTAGCCTGCTATCCTACCCTGCAGGCCTGAAAGGGGGTAGACTGTGACAGAAATACCACAAAGTATTGGACAAACATGGCATATAAACTGTTGTTGTGATACAAGTAGCACTGAATGCTGTCCCAAGTGATCCTGTCTAATCTGGCAACCCTGTAAAACTTTACTTAATTTATGAGATTTAACCTGTAATGCTCATGAATTATGCATATATTTTATTTAAGATTAAATAAATCTGTATAAACAAGTGATATAAACCTATTATCAAGCAGCTGTCAGTGAAAAGATGTGATAAAACACACTGCGCACCCCCACAACAGTGTGTAATGTTACTGTATATGTCATGCATGTATTGCCTAAAACTTCAGCACCCCTGGATGCTACTGAGGGAAAGATATGTCTGTGTGGGGTGGTGCCCTGTTCTTGGCTGTAGCTAATTTAATGGACTGTGGTGGACTGGTGGTGGGGGTGGGGGTGTTGTGAGTAAATTGGGAGGAGGTTTCTTAATGTTTCCTAACCTCTTCCTCATCCGCGGTTTATGGGCTGGTGTAAACATTGCTGCATGTCCGCAAATAGGACGCGGAACGATTCCCACAGGAAGCAGAATTAAAGCCTTGCGTTTCTGTTACAGTGACACAAATCACAGCACAATCCTAGTTTGTTATTATCCAGCTTCTGCGTATGTGCCAATAAGATACTCTTTTCTCTGAACTTTCTCTGTTCATTTCTCTGTTCATCAGTTTTTCTCTCAATGTCTTCTCCCTCATTTTCTCTCTTCTCTACTTCTGTCTAATCTCCCACCCCCACATTCCCAGGGCGTTGGCCGACATGGGCAGGGACGGAAAGATGGACAGATTAGAGTTCTCCATCGCCATGAAGCTGATTAAGCTGCAGCTGCAGGGTCAACCGCTGCCCTCCTCTCTGCCCGTCATCATGAAGCAGACGCCTGCTCCTGTGACGGCCTCATCGGCACGCTTTGGTAAGGAGCGGCTGATGGTGTAGATGGTGTCCTCATGTGAACTGATATATACTTTATACGGATAATTCTACCACGTCCACCATGAAGTATTAGATATTTGCAAGGATTATGTTATGATCTGTTTAATCCCAAGGCATGAATAGAGATTATAATAGCATATAACGTCATCATTTATAGGGTGCTTTCTATTGGATAAAAAAATTTTAAACCCAAATATATACACTACCGCTCAAAATTTGGGATCACAGTGAAAAGTTCTTGTTTTCAATGGAGTATTTTCCTTCCTTAACACAACAATGGACTGATGGATCTCTAAAGAAAGTTGTTTCTTTCTCTCCATTTTGAGTCTGTCATCTAGCCATCAACTGCTGATGCTTCAGATACTAAACTAACCTGGAATGTTGTTCTCCCTTTTATACTCACTTATTAGTAGAATGTTTTTCAGCTGTGCATCACAATTGAGCAAGAGTGTCCTAACAACCAATTAGCCCAATAACATCCTTAACTTGGATTGGCGGCCGTACCAGGAGATTTAGACAGAGGACTGAGAATTGCTGATAATAGGACTGTATATATATATATGTTCTGGTTTAGATGTATTAGATAAAAAAGCTTGTCCATTAATTTACCTCCCACTATTGTAAATTGCACAGTGAGTTTGCCTGTGTGTTTGCAGGTATGGGCTCCATGCCCAACCTGTCTATCATGCCAGCGATGCCTATGCTTGCACCCATGCCTCTCGGCTCCTCTGTGACCTCCATGACCTCCGTGACCTCTATGACCTCTTTGACCTCTATGCCTGCTGTGCCCCCCATGCTGCCCGGAGCGATGCCCATTCCACTGATTCCTGACTCGCTCAGTATGCCAGCCCTACCCAATGGCACTGCTACACTGCTCACACCAACACCAGGTAACTTAGTATATAGTATATACCATCACTGTATTTTATACATATATACAGAATGGCCATTGTATGGCCTGTAATTACAAAGCGTATCAGTGTTTTGTTGTGTTATCAGTACTTTTGATCTCTGCGACATGGAAAAGTAAACTCTCTCTCTTTCTCTCTCTAGCTGTCTCTCTCTCTACAGGCCTGAGTAAATCTCACTCACTCTTGGACCTGGCTTCCAGCAGGTAAAAGGAACCAGACAGAATACTTCCAGTATATACACTCATTTCTCGTTTATAGAATTAAGGGTTTGCATTTTAGCTGGGGAATTTAGCTTTAAAGGAGCAATCTGTAAGATTCTTAGTTCTGTCTTGTAATACCACTTTGTACCACAAGAGGTGGCAGGGAGTCAATCAGCAGGGATGAAGAAATAATACTGCCCTGATGACGCATTCTAAACTCAATCATGTTTAAGGTTCTGCTTTATTTCGGTGTAATGGTTCATATTTATGTTTGTATTTAAAGGAAGCTATAGCAATGTTGTTCATTGGGTAAAAAAAACAATAGTCATAAAACTAAGCCTAGCTTTTTAAATTTTTCATTATTTACTTCTGCTATGTGTTTACCTGTTATGGTAGAGGTGATTCAGTGTGAACAGTGATAGTAGTGATTGATGCTGTAAGCTAAGCTGGTGTTCAGAGAATGTACAGTACATAAAACCTTGCATGTGTGCGGTTGTGCGTGTTGACTTTGCTTCCTTAGAAAACACTACTCTTATATGAGCAGACACACACCGCACACACATACATGTGTGAGTGACCTCAGTGACCTCATAAAAACAATGAAAAGTTTTCTACATCACACGCCAATGGTCGTTTGCATTGTGTGAAAATTTCCTGATGAATGGACCAATAGAAGTGCTCCAAAATAGTCTGGAAAAAATTCTGGTTCCATTGTCTCTCCTGTAAAGTTTAGAAGAAGATACTTGTTTTTCACTGGACAGCAAAGATATATAAATACAGTCTTATGCAAAAGTTTGAACTCCTCCATTCAAATTACATGGATTTTCAAAGTGAAACAGACAGTTGAAATGTACAGTTTAATAAAAAACAGAAAAAGACGAAAAAAGAAATACTGACAGAAAGAAAAGGAAAGTTGAAATAAAAGCTACACTGACTAGGTCAGTAAGGAAAAACCAAACAGACAGGGTAAAGACAAAGAGAGAGAATCCAGAGAGAATTGCTGGTTTATTAGACCCACATTAACAGATGTAAACATGCATATGAAATCCAGGTGATGAACTTAAAGGAAAGACAACAGTGATAGGCTGTTTCATTAATGAGTCCCAAAACGAGAAACTGATGTATAAAATACCTTCAGTATTTTGGCGATAGCAACCTCCGTAGGTGCAGACAGGAATCCCCAGATCTATATTTGACACCAGTCAATTGTATGTAGGTGAGCAGTACAAAAGTGTGTTAACATGCTCTGTGCAAGGTTCATTTATAATACATGGAGTTTGTACAAATTCATAAACAATATATTTTTTTTGGATTTTTCAATCTATAAGTTAATTGTTCAGTTTGCCAAATGTCATTCAGAATATTGTCGCTGACCAATGAAAAATCTTCAAAATTCTAACTTTACAGGAGAGTGCAAAGATTTTCTTAACTTTCAAAGTAACTTAATATAACAAGGTTTTAATTTAAGTAATTTTGGAGCTTTTCTATTGGTCCATACATTATGAAGGATGTAAAGAGCAGCTGCCGTGTTCAAATAACATAGAAAATTGAAAATCGACAGTAATGGAAATGTTTTTCTTTGATGATATGCTCTCATAGGTCGGTAGTGGGGGGGGGGGCAGGGGCGGAGTGTCAAGCTCAACAAGCTCAACTATATATTACAAATTTAGTCTAATGTCTTGATTTATGTCTGTGCCAGCAAGATATCTAGCTGGGGTCTTTAGGGGTCATCGACCCAATTTAAGCCTAATGCAGATGGTTTTAAAAAAGCAATTATCGGCCGAATACTGATATGATTCCAAAATCATCATGTATCCCTAGCATATACCTGTGTGATTAAAGGTTTGGGGTTCTGACTACTGGAGCTTGGCTGGAGCTTGGAGCTAGGTTTTGTTATGTGTATGTGATTCTGAAGCATGTTCATTCATATCTTTGTGCTTTTTAACTCCCAATTGGCTGCTTCAGCTCTAACTCTTCATCCACCACCTCGCTGGCAAGTAACTCCCCAAAAACCGGTGCGTCTGATTGGGCGGTGCCTCAGTCGTCTCGTCTAAAGTACCGGCAGCAGTTCAACAGTCTGGACAAGCTGATGAGTGGATACCTGTCAGGTGAGAGTATGCTTCCTGTTAGGAGTGCATTGTAATTAGTATATCATCATTGTCTCCAAAAACTCAACTTTACAGGAGAGGGCAACATCCAACTGTACGTCTAATGTAAGTCAACGGAACCAAAAGTTATTTTGGAACATCAGTCCATTAACCATGAAATGCTACTGTGTTTAAATAACTTTGAAAAAATAAAAATAGTTAAAAATGGAGAGACATGATTTTGTTGGACAGTGACGATATACACAGTTGTGTTTGTTCGTATGAAAGTCACACCACCCCTTGTTTTTTTATTTGCAGTCTAAGCTGTCATTAATTCATTTCAAAGCATCACAGAAAATCATTTTTTCAATAAAGACCTTTTTCTTTATTACAGTAATTTTTACCTCCATTCTATTAAAGAGACTAAAAGTTCTCGCTGGCACTTAAATAGGAGAATTGTATTTAATGACCATCTTCAGTGGAAATTAAATAACAGAGGTAATATGCACTTAATAGCTGCCCATAATGATATTTGTGTATGTTTGTATATTTGTAGGTCCTCAGGTGCGAAATGCTCTGACTGCCTCTAACCTTACACAGACTCAGCTGGCCACCATATGGTGAGTGCTCGTAACAGTTAATAAACAAATAAACATGTTTTAAAGAATATTCCAGCATTTGTCAACATAACCTTTGCCTGATGCATCTGTAGCAAACCTAATAAAAGTATTTTAAAGGGGAATTATCGTGCTCTTCCAGTTTTTCTTTTTCCTTTAGTGTGTCGTAGCTTTTTGTGTATGTAAATAGTCAGCGCCAGAAGAAAAAACTCTCTCCCACAGAAACCACTTTTCTCAGCTGCCTGCAATGCAACCCTTTACTCTGTTACAAGGTGATGTCATCTTGTAACACAATCATTATTGCCCACCTACCAGCAAGCTTGACAGATCTCCACACAACACGCAGACAGCTAAAACAGTAAGCGCTGACTACGTCCTGCTGCAGTCTAGCTTGCGAATGTGGATCTACCAACTTGTACCTGACTCTTATCATCAGAGCAGGATGCTGCTCTGGTTGTTGACCGCCAGAAGAAGGTGGGCGAGCTGACCAATTCGAGCACATTGGGGTCATCAGGAGGCAGGTCTTAAAGATACAGGAGTTCTAACAGAGTGTTTCAGACAGAGGGTGAATACAGATGTACAGTATGAGAAAAATATTGTTGTAGGTCATAATATTGTTGAGTTGTAGGTCAATTTAAGCATGTAAATATTCTAGTGTAACCCAAATGTACCATTATTAACACTGACAATGAGCATAATACATCCCCTTTAATAATATTTAGTTTATTACTTTTTCTTTTTATCCAGTTAACTGTCCAGTACTTCACCTGATTCAAAAATTTGCCATGACCTTGTGGTATCTGTACAACTACCTGGAGATTAGGATGAAAAGCACTGGAGTATTTCTTTAATACACCTTTTTCTTCACAAACTTCTGGAGGGTCAGCCTCAAAATACAAACAACACATGCTGTGTATTTGTGTGTAGACCTGTTGTCAGCACAAGTATGTTAGTATATGTACGTGTTTGTATGTGTGCCAATATGTGCGTTACTGTCGCTAGGACTTTAGCGGACGTGGATCGTGATGGTCAGTTGCGAGCTGAGGAGTTCATTCTGGCAATGCATCTGGTGGACATGGCCAAAACTGGCCATCCCTTACCCCTCACCCTTCCTGCTGACCTAGTGCCACCATCTTTCAGGTAACGGGTCAGAACACTTACATGTACAGGCATGTGGACGGATACAAAAGCATATATACTTAATTAGAACCTTGTGCTTCCACTCTCTGGCCACTTTAATAGAAACTCCTACCTAGTGCTTCCTCTCACTGACCACGTTAAGAACTATATTATAGCTCCACTATTTTACATGCACAATTACAGACTGAGGTCCATCTGTTTCTGCACAATTAATCAACCCCCAGCAGACCACAGGGCCTCTGTTGTCCAGATATTATTTGGATAGGGGTCTCTTCTCAGCACAGCATGTGTGGTGCTCTTATTGGGGTTCCTAAGAAAACAACCAGTCCCCTACAACTCATACAAAATACAGCAGCAGCGAAAAACAACAAAAAGAGTTCAAATCACTCTTGTTTTCAAGGAAGTGCACTGGCTACCTGTATCTTACAAAATAGATTTTAAAGTTCTGCTACTAGTCTCTAAAGCTTTCAATAATCTAGACCCTGCTTACATCACAGAATGTCTCTTTGTTCATGCTCCAGTTCATGCAGATACTGACCTTCTGAAACATTTAACAACTCCCCTCTTTTAGTACTCTTAGTATGTGATCTGTATCTTTGGCTAATTAAGACTCCACTGATATGAAGAGTGCTCTATTAATAAAAAATATTATTATGATTATTGTTATTAGTACTGTTTCTGACTATACACCAGCAAGGTGGAGCAACAAGGCAGGGGGTTTTAATACAGTGGCCAGTGAGTGTTCTGTATGCATGTAGACTACAGAACTACAGAATATTATTATGTAGCTGTAACAGATGGGAAGATACCATATAAGCCAAAATAGATGACCTTCAGAACATATTTCAGTACTGAATGTTATTTGGTTGTTAACTTGTGTGTGTGTGCTGTATGTGTCTGTATATGTGTACATGTTTAGAACAGGGAAGTCATGTGACCTGCTGAATGGTTCTATTCCTCTTATCAACACTGAGCTCATTGAACCAGAACTTCCACAGAAGAACAAGAGTAACGGTACACACACGCATTTAACCTCACCAGTATAACTCATACCCTAAACCCCTGTGCTGACGGCAGTTGACTTGAGCATTTTTTCTAGGCTAAGCATGATGTAAGCATTTCACTGTTGTCAGAACTTTGCAGGAGATGGACAAACGTATCGTTCCTTCAATGTAAGGCAATGGAACCAGACCTTTTTTCCGAGTGTATTTGGAGGATTTCTTTTGATCCATTCATTATTAAATTTACACACATTTGGAGTGTCTCAAAACCTAGTGAGTGTCTAAGTAGGCTGTCTATGTAGGCAGCTGTTTAAGTAGTAGCGTTCTGTCTGACATCTCTCCTCATAAAACACATTACTGAGATGCTCTAGTTAGAGAGAGACTGCGTCACGGCTTGTTCCCACTCACTGCTGCACGCGACCGGTGGTTTAACTGGTTGCTAAGCTACCGGTTGGCATCCAAAACAATAGCCCGAGACTTAAAAAAATCCGCTAGCATAAATGCTAATAGCTCAAGTATAAAACTGCAAAATGGTTAAAGACTCGTTACAAAGTTGTAAATAAAATACTATTTTGTGTGATTATATGACAAGAAACACATTAAAACTCCAGAGAGAATCAAAATAACTCACATTTTAAAATGACTTCACTGCTTATAAATTTGCCTGCGTTGCATCATGGAATTGCCTTAGCGGCTGAGGAAGCATTCGATGCTTTCTTAAAATCAGGCCAAAATAAGATACCTCAGTAGACAGCATGTTTAAGGTGTCTAAGAATTGGGACATACTATGACATAAAATGCTGCCTATGTAGTCGGCTCATTAGGTTTTGAGACACACCCAATGTAAAGGGTAACAGGTCATGTGAAATGATGTAAAAACTGAAAAACAAGGTTGTGGATAGCAAGTGCCACTGCCACCCACTTGTCTCCCCCCCCCCCCGTCATTATTTAGTACAACCCTGGTCGTTTAGCTGTCACTGACCCTGCACATACAAACATGGGCCTGTTTTGTGACATTCTAGATAATTAGTTTTGTGGATACGGTACAGCTGTAAAAATTTTTCAGTGTCCCAGTTAATCTAATATATAACAAAATATTTGATTGTATTCATTCAAAATATCTGAAGTCAACTTCAACTTCCACCAAAGGACTGGCCACTAGGGGGTCTGCAGGAGGAGGTTAAGTAATCTTTAACAGACTTGCTTATTTGGTTTCGTTAGCAGTGTGTAAAGTACTTCACTAACACACCTCCTTATATCAACACTTATCGTCTATTTTATCAGCTCCACTTACCGTATAGGTGCGCTTTGTAGTTTTTCTATTTCAGACTGTTGTGTTATGTTTGAGCTTTGCTCAAAATAGCACCTGATTAAACATTAAACTGCCCACATAATTTAATCCTGAGTCCTTTTCATATTTGTTGAAAAAAAAAAGTCTGAAGTATGTGGTATGTAAACTTTATTATTTGTACACAAAGACAAACATGCCTACATTGCTGACTATGCCGATCAGCCATACCTTCAAGACTGGCTGCCTGTTTCTACACTCATGATCCTTTTATCAGCTCCACTTAACATATAGGAGCACAGACTGTAGTTCATCTGTTTCTCTATATATTACATTACCCTGTTCTTAAGTGGTCAGGACCCCCACAGGACCACCACAGAGCAGTGCTGCAGTAACTCTTGGTGGTGGTGTGTTAAGTGTGTGTTGTGCTGGTGGCTCTGTGGTGGTCTTATGAGGGTCAGGTTAACAAAGTATACAGAGAAACAGATTAACTACAGCAATCTGTAATTACAAAGTGTTCCTATATGGTAAGTGAAGCTGATAAAATTAACAATGAGAGTACAAACAAGGAGATGTACTTAATTTAGCAGCTGGTCGGTTTTAAGCTCATATTTTTGTTGTTTGTGAGGTTGATCAACTGCATTTTGAGGGGGAAACTGATAATATGACTCTTCTTTACCTGTAATCTCTACCTCAGTGTCGTTTGAGGATAAGCTAAAGGAGAATTTTCAGAGGGGCAGCCTAGAGCTGGAGAAAAGGCGGCTGGCCCTGCAAGAGGAGCAGCGGAGGGAGGAGGAGCGGAGGAGAGAGGAGGAGAGGAGAGAGGAGGAGAGAAGACGGCAGAGAGAGAGGGAGGAGGCGCTGCACAGGCAGAGAGAGGAGGAAAGACGGATGGAGAAGCAGAGAGAGATGGATAGGCGGAGGGAGGAGGAGAGGCTGAAGGAACTGGAGCGGCAGGAGGTACATTACCACTCGAAAGCATTTTGTTTGCAGACAGGTCTAGAAAATAATCTAGTACTCAAATCATGAAAAACAAGCAACCACTGGTGACACTACAGCAACCATCTGGGATACTACAGCAACTACGTGTCAATCACCAGAGATCTTATAGCAACTGGTTAACAACAGCCTAGTAACCACTTGTGATACAAGGGCAACCACCTGCAATACAATAGTAACCACCTAGAAACAGCCTAGCAACTACCTGGAATTCCATAGCAAACCTGCTATACAATAACAACACCACCACCATGCCAACCACCAGAGATACCACATTAATTGGTAATCAACACCTTAGCAACCACTGATGATACCATAGCAACTGTCTAGAAACACCCTAGCACCCACCTAGCAACACCCTAGCAACCACTTTGGACACGATAATAACCACATAACAAAAACCCCACTATGTCAACCATCACAGATCCCATAGCAACCAGTTAGCAATACCATAGCGTTCTACAGGGCTACAATAGCATTCACCTAGGAGACCATCATTACCACCACTTTTTCTATTACCTAACTCTACCAAGCAACACCCTAGCAACAACCTGGAACACTATTGCAACCACCTAGCCACAACTTAGCAACGACTTGGATCGCATGACAACCACCTCCAACAACATACCTCCAGCAAGCACTTGTGTCAGGTGTCCGGCAGTGTATTCATAACCATGTCCTGTAATTACTGTGCAAGTTTTTTAAAGCACTAAACTTTCCAGACGTCTGGTTCCAACCACAGGATTATTTCACTAATTAATGAATCTCTGATTTAGGATTAATAATAGGATTCATTAATCAATGGAATTCCCATTTTTAACACGGCACTCATATAAGCAGTTCAGATCTGCTCTCCTAATTATATAGTAGCTGTGAAAGCTGTACAGAGTTTTTTTTAAACATGTCGTGTCAGTTTGCAGGATGGCATAAAACCTTCTCCAAATCTGATGTGACAGTTTAGACTTTACTATGAATATTTTAGTTTTCCAACAGCAGCACAAGGACTATGTGTTTTGGCACTTTTTCCTTTTTCTATTTCCCAGTAATTCATTTGTAAAAATAAATATGCAGCCTTAACATCCAGACTGGCCTGTATTTAACACATAACCCTACAAGTGGTGACTGTAAACAGATTATAGCTGTGAATTTATACCTTCTCACAGGCAGCGGACCGACAGAGACGAATAGAGTGGGAGAGGACGAGGCGGGCCGAACTTCAAGCTCAGAAAGAGAGAGAGCAGCAAGACATCATGAGACTTACAGCCAGGAAGAGGAGCCTGGAGTTGGAGCTGGAGGCTGTGGTCAGATATAAACTGCTTCATTTGAGACTGATTAGGTCATACACTGTAGCAATGTTCTTCAGAACCTTTTCAAACTCAGTTCTTTATGGAAACTGAAGTGGTTCTTCTACAGTGTAGCTCAAAGAACTCTTTGTGGCAGTTTGAGCTGAAAGGCTGGAGTCTCATATTTATCAGTGTCTCTCGCAGGGCAACAAGCACAAGCAGATTTCAGACTGCCTCCGTGAAGCCCAGAGCAAGAGGCGGGTTCAGAGGGCGGAGCTAGAGCTCGTCAATCAGAGGCGCGACAGTCGCATCGCTGACATCAACTCTCTGCAGCTGCAGTTTGAGGTTTAAAGAGATTTGTCTGTTTCATTTTTTCTTAATTAGTTACAATCATATGCAGACGTTTGAGCACACATGTGTTTTCCATTCTGTATCAACAGACTCAAGTGTGTCTTTCTGTTAGTTTGTCAGAAATTGATAAAATCTCCTCTCCTGTGTAGAAACAGGCATGTGGTAGAAGTTGAAAGTTTATCTAATTTTTTCATTAAGCTACAAGTCATGATTCATACGAAATTATTACCACGTTTTTATCGCCTGATGTTCAAAACCTTCAATATATTTATGAGAAGTTTTATTGGTGTGCAGTGTTTATGTTCTATTGAAATATTATGTTTTGGGTGGGTCTCAGGATGTTCAGAGGCAGCTGACCAGTCTGGCTCCAGAGAGACTGAAGCTAGCAGACAGACTGAGAGAAATCACACAGACCAACACGACAGGTAAGAAAACACAGTTTCAAATGATGAAGGGATGGATGGATGGATGGAAATACAGATGGATTGATGCCAGAGATTTATGGATGGATGGATGGACGGATGGATAGATGCATGAATGTAGGAATGATTGTACATTTGAATGGATGGACACTTAAATGGATGGATGGATGAATAGGTGAGTGTACACTTAGATGGATGGATAAACTCTTGCATAGATTGTTATGGATGATAAGTGTATACTTGAATGGATGAGCGCATGGATAAGCCTATATCTCGAGGGATTGATGAATAGATGGATGGGTGAGTGTACACTTGGATGGGTGGATGAACTCTTGCATATATAGGCATGGATGAATGGATATTTGGATAAGTGTATACTTTAATGGATGAATGGAAAGATAAGTCTATACCTCAAGGGATGGATAAATGGATAAATGGATGCATGGATGGATGGATGGGTGAGTATACACTTGGATGGATGGTTGGACTCTTGCACAGATAATCATGGATGTACCTCGAGGGATGGATGAATGGATGGATTGATGCATGAATTGATGGATGCATGGATATTTGCATGAATTAATAGATAGACAGATAGATAGATAGATAGATAGATAGATAGATAGATAGATAGATAGATAGATAGATAGATGTGTGTAAAGGATCCCCCCTCTCTCTCAGGCACTGGAGTGAGTGATATACAGCAGAACGTGTGTGAGAAGGATCTGAGCTGCAGGAAGCTGAAGGAGCAGCTGGATGCTCTGGAGAGAGAGACCACAGCCAAGCTGTGTGAGATGGAGCACTACAACCAAGACATGAAGGTCCAACTCAAACCTCACTTTGCTCACTTCTAGGTTCTAGACATGTTCTACATTCTTATATGTTTTAGCTTAGCATTAACATACTGCTGGAAATCCCATAGGGGCAGACATTATCCAGCATTACTACTGATTAATACAATTAAAACACACACTTACACACTAACACCATAACGGTGACAAAAACACTCTCACTGAACACAGTAACAGACACAACTTCACCCTAGATCATAATAAACTTTACTAACGTTTACTGCTCCAGGTCTTCCTTTCTTCTTTCCCTCCTTTATCTAATCTTTATTTTGTCCATACCTCTTTATACTTCTTTCTTCCTTTCTTTCTCCCTGTAGTTAGTGGAGATGGATGACTGTGTGCTAAAGGGGCTTCTCTCTTTGTTGGGCTGTCTAACCAATCTCTTCCTTCTAATAAAGGTTCTATTTCTGCTCCTTTCTTTTCATTCCATTCTTCACGCTCATCCCTCCATCTTCCAGCTCTGTATATAAACTTTAACGTTTGACCCCTAATGACATTCATATGCCATGGGTGAAGGCTCCCACTGTCCACTGAATACACACACTGACCACTGCCCAAACAGTGCAGACATACTGGTGAAGATACTACAGTCTATCTGCACTGCAGCAACGTCAAATAATTATAAATGATGAAAAGTAAAGGGAAGTTCCAGCAATGTTTCAAAGGTTCTGTATAATTCAGTGGTTGGGATGTAAACAAAGAGATTCAGAGTGATGTGAAATGGTTTATTGTAGAGAATCAGCTTCCTTTACATTAATGGTGATAGGAATCCGATGACCAGATGACACTAAAATATAAATACAGCTATTTTATTATTGTAGTATACGTGTCTTCTAAGTTAAATATGTCTTGAGTTATGTAAGGTAATGTTTGCCTCACAATACTCGGCATGAACTTCTCCACCATGATAGGTTTGAAAAGATGAATAAAATTTAAAGGTCAAAACCTTCTTAGAACTATTCTCTCCAACACCAGGCAGGATGCTAACCATTTTCAGTAATAACTTTCAGTGAGGGAGTTTTAGAGGCAGACGTCTGGTTCCTATCAACACTTTGAAGCACGGGCGATTTCTTCAGCCACAATAAAGCTAGCTTTCACTGCCGCATTGTTTTTGGCTGTGGCTTTCGTAAATAGATTCTGCTGCGACTTTAGTTTGCCTTTTAATTCTTGTGCAATCTCTTGCTTTTCAATCTCTGTGCAATAAATTTTGGACAATGGGTGGATTTCCCCTTTAAGAAAATGTGAAAGTATATGGACATGGGCGTTGTAGTAAAAAAAAGTGCACTCACTAGTTTCCTCAGTCAATGTAAACTCTATACGTGTGTTGAACACTGTGAGACAGCGAGCCTTTACCCTCGGGCACCTTCATCATCATCGTGTCCTGAATAGAAACGGCTCATATTCACTCCCAAAACGACTCCCGCAGACAAAGCTGCTGAAATTTGTGAAAGGTGAGGACGAGATTCTGTCGCTTTCCTTCCAGCCACGCTGCTCTCATTACGCCTCAGATCCAGAGCGAAGCAACTTTTAGGAGCATCGTTAACAAGCAGTCAGGAATCAGTGAATAAATAGAACACCTTCTTCTGAAAAAACTGCTTGTTTCATGACTAAACTGCTTTAATTTAACTCTAAATTTTTATTTATATAAGCCAGCCGAGCCGAGAGCCTCATTTTCATCAACGACCCTCCTACAAAATACAAAAATAGACATATACAAAACAATTAGTGTGAGTAAGTATTAGAGAGATAAACATGTTGTTATATAACTGTAAACGCATCTGAAATGCTTGCTCATAGCAGTGGGTTTGTTGTTGTGTTAGCTCACGTTAATTGCATGTCTGGTTAATTCCTGTTTAGGCCAATTGCAAACAGCAGCTGTGTTGGTGTTGAGTTTTTGAGGGCACATCAATCAAACCACTTCACTAACATCAGTCATTTTACCATTTTTATAGGTGTTTCATCACAAATATTCAGAAAGATTCCATTCATGTAGCACCAGTAAGACTGCTGTAAGTACACTACAGGCCAAACGCTTGGAAGCAACACTGATTTTGAAAAATATTTTAAAAAGCAGATTGTTTTAAAAAAAGGTCTGATTTCTGGTGGTATGAGATTTGGCAGTCTGAGAGCTCACTGATAGAAAGGGGGGGGAAATTAGAGCCAGAAAAAATCTAAACCTTAGATGTTAAAGGGTTTGATTAATACTGCTGTTCGTTTAGCTTAGAAGTCAGACATTGGAGCTGGGAATTATGTCCTACCCGAGTTGTTCGCATTCCAGTAATAGCATCCTCTGATAGCAAGAGGATAGCAGGTCACGGTTGATCTGCTGAAGGCACAGCTGGCGGTCCACTGGTGCTTTGCTCAGCGTTTTTTGGCTGGCCCACCAGCTTCGGGCATGGTCATTTTTTTTTCTCTCTCTCTGTTTATAATATTTGTCTTGTTTATTTTCGTTGTTTCTTTAATTTCTGTTTGAAGAGATTAAAAATGATCTTGAACGCAAGACAGTACTGGGTGCCGAGATTATTAAAACAATATAGGCTTAGATGGCTTGCTTACTAGCCACATTAGCTATTAGCCAGTGTCAACAATGTGAGTTAATTAACTGCACACTGCATATTATTTTGCAAATCTAAACACTGTAGCAACATGTCCACAGATAGATCTTAAGCTATACATGTGTTTGACTGGTTTAATTAGACACAAATAGACATAGCCGCTAATAAACAGTATATACTACAGTTTTACTATTGTTGCTGTACCATGCAGCCATCTTGCATTTTGAGTTTGGGGTTTGTGAGGCTCTCTTAAGAAAATCTGACTAGTGGGAGGGGGTTTCCTCTTGAAACTTCTTACTGGGAGCTTGGAAATTTTGACTTCCCAGTTCAAACAGAATATACCACAAGCATGATAAAGGTTTACAGATGGCTATAAGAGCTAGACACACCGTACAACACATTCCATTTTTATTTACTTGACTTCACACTCTAGATCCTTTAAATGGGCATAATTTTATCATCAGTTAGCCTGTGTTATGGCTTATGACACGTTTGGACTGCTAAGCTCTTGGTAGCTTAGCCAAATTGCTGCAGGCCCCAGGATAGGTTCAGTTTGGGCTTTTTGCTTGAACATATTCACTCTACTGTGCACCTTCAGATTTATTGTGGCATCAGTTAGTTAAGCCCAAGCCTGTGCAGTGATGTGTGGCACATTTGGCTTGGTAATTAAGCTATCCCTAGCTTAGCCAATTTCACAGCTCTAAACAAAGACATCCTGTCACTCCAACACCGCTCACTTAGCTTTTACTCAGTCAGGCATTCGTTTTTATTATCTACACTTGTTTCAGCAGAGCAGTTAGTCAGAATCAGACCTGTACCTTGGCTCTGTTTGGGTTTGTAGCTTGCTTACTAAGCTTACGTTCAGTTAGCCAATCAGGCTACAGATCAAATCATTACAGACCAGGTTCAAGTCTCTTCAGCACTAGCTTCACTTTTTTAATCATTTTAATTATTTTAATCTAAACTTTATTTAGCCAGAAAAAAAACTATATTGTACAGCGTGACTGGTCACCAGCAAGTATTATGCTAGATATTGTGTTTTGGATGCTGTTATGCTAGTCAGCAGCATGACCATGACGTTCTTCCATACCTGGCCTGAAGTGTACACAGTATTGTCGCTGTTGGGACAAAACCTTGTATCTTTTTTGTTGTTGTTGTTGTTTACAGAATTTAAAAATGACAGCTTTATATTTCACAAACAGACTAATAGAAATAGTCTTGTTGGATTAGCTTCCAGTTAAGGAAGCTATATCAAGAAAAACAGAATTTTGTGTGTTTTTGGCACGAATCATCATAAGCAGACATCCAGAGAACAAATGAAGTGGAAAATGTAAAAAAGTAAGTCCTTTAAGACTGTTTAAAGGTTTAATCCCAACACTGACACTATATATCAGTTCAATGCCACCAAGATAAGGATACTATCAATGCTAATAGAAGAACTGAGGAAAGGTTATGCAAGGATGTTGGTGTATAATGTGTGAGGGTTTTAAATTGTAGGAGCTGAGGGAGAGGCAGCAGCAGCAGCAGGCTGTGCTGGAGCAGCTGAGCCGAGTGAAAGCAGAGAAAGTGAAGGAGCTACAGAGACGAAGAGAAGAGCAGGAGGAGAGAAGGAGGAAAGAGGAAGAAGAGGCCAGGTGAACATTTACACACTTATACACCTCAGAGTATTCAGAAGCATGACCAGCATCGCCTTCCTGTTCTGCTGTACGCTGCTTGTTTTCTAAAAACAATTTGTCCCCAAACTTCTGACAGGCAGCCTTTGAGTGTGTCATGTCCTTATACAGTTTAAACTTTGTGTGTGTGTGTGTGAGCTTAGGCAGGCTAAGCTGGAGCAGGAGCGTCTGCAAAAGGAGGAGGCCGAGAGGAAAATCACCCAGGAGAGAGAGAGGAGGAGAGCAGAGGAGAAAGAGAAGGAGGAGAGGAGGAGAACAGAAGAGAGAGAAAAGGAAGAGAGGAGAAGAGTGGAGGAGAAAGAGAGGGAAGAGAGAGAGAGGAATCGAGTGAATGAAGGGGGAAAGAAGCCCGACCACAGTGTGAATGCAGATCTTCACTCGCAGCTCACTGCTCTGTTTAACAGCACAACCAACGGACCCGGTAAGTACGCAGACGCCTCTCTGTCTGTATGTATACGAGGCTGTTCTATCTGCAGGGAGTGCTTTTTGCTAGAACTGTTCAGCTGTGGCAGCAGCTCGGATGAAGCCACCTGACTTTAAAGGACCCATAATATATATATTACTTGCTTTTCATTTATTAATGGAGTTACTACACAGTAATACACCAAATACAACAGCATCAGTATAAATTCACAGCAGTATATATCCTAGCAACAACCTAGAAACCTCCAGACATATCATAGACCTCCAGCATTAACTTTTCAACCCAGTAACAATGGCCAAATGATACCTCAACAACTACAACAACAATACTACAACAGCATAGCAGCACCATAACAACTACTTTGGATACGAAGGAAACCACTCTAGCAACCACCAGAGATATCATTGGAATACCCTGTCAAAATCCATCTCTGTTACCATGGCAACCATCTGACAAGCAATGGAGATATCATAAAAACACCTTAGCAACAATTTAAGAACACTGTAACAACTAACAACCTCATGGAATATCATAGAAAACACCTAGCAACACCATATCAACAACACAACATACCCTAACAACCACCCAATATATCATAGCAATACTCTAGCAACAAACTACCAACCTAGCATACCAGAGCAAACACATAGCATCACCATAGCTATTCTGGTATTCTACATAAGTCAGCAGATAGACAACTCCTCTCTCAATCACCACGCTGAAGAGGAAGCCCAGTCCATCTCTTTTAATGGTCAGCTGGAAGTTGTTTTTACCTGGATAGATATGAAAATATGAATTCTAACCTATGAATGCAAGTTGCTCTTTTGATATCTGAGAGACTGACTTAATGCCATGCTATTTTATGCCTTTCGTAGTCTGAGTAAACATGGATTATAACTGGAGATAATGGATTACTGCACACATCCTGATACACTAAGAGCTGGAACAAGGCATTAACATTAACATTAACAAGCATGACATACCATCTAATGTTACTATACAAACAAAATATAAATTAAGATTTAACTTGACAACTAACATACCGGCAGTGCATGAAATGTACCAGATGAACAAGGATTATGATACCTGGAACACCATGAGGCTCTCCTCTGCTTTTCTGCTAGGATACGTCCTGAACTGTCATACAAAGCGGATGACATCCTCATCAAAATAAAAGACTCTTAAAGAATCCATCCAATACACACAAGCACAATAGCAGCTACCTCAGATACCACAGAAACCGCCTAGCAACCGCCTGAGATGTCATAGCATTACCCTATTAAAGTCCACCTCTGTTGCTTTTAGCAACCACTTAACATCTTAGCAACCACCAGAGATACCATATCAATTCTTACCAACAATGTAACAACTGCCATCTGAAGCCCTAGCAACCGCATAGTAGTACCAGAGCAACAGAAACAGAACAGCAACAAAAACCACTTAGCAACAATCCAGCAACCACCTAGGGTACTATAGCAGTTGCTTAGCAACATGCTAGTAACCACTTGGAACACCAAATCCGCCACCTAGCAACCAAATTCACAGTGTTCACAGTTTAAATCCAAACACAGAAAATGATCCACCATCGGGAGGCGGTGAAGATCTAGAGTTCCATCCCACTGAGCTGACAGCGAGCCGGCAGAGCAGGACATCCTTCTACCTGAGACTGACGCTAGTTCTGTCTGAAAGGAGTTACGTGGTGTTAATTGTATGGTTGTGTGTTGTTGGTTGTGTATTGGTTGTATCCGCTCCCACATGGCTCCATCTGTCAAAGGCATAATATCTCCTTTCATTGCTACGCAGATGAAAAGCAGCTTTTTCCTCCACTTAAGGTGTGGGAGAATGGATCGCTGGACCTTCTTACATACTGTCTGAGATATAAATTTTTGAATGTAAAATTACTTTTTAATTTAAATCAAGACAAAACTGACATCATTATCTTTGGTAACCCCATTTGTACTTGTACTATAGCCAATGATTTGGGATCGCTATTTGTAAATATACATACACATGCAAAAAATCTTGGTGCCACTTTTTATTAGGCTTTGAAGCAAATCAGTAGTGTTGTACATGACAGCTAATTACATCTTAGAAATATTTTAAAACATTAATATTTTTTGTCCCAGAAGGACTATAAAATGATTATTCATTAATTAATCCATTAAGATTATCAATTTCCTCTCTTCCTGATTATTGCAATTCGCTGTACTTCAGTCTCAGTCAGTCCAGCATGTCACACCTGCAGTGGGTTAAAAATGCTGCTGCTAGAGTTTCTGATAGGACCAAAGAAAAGCCAGAGCATCCTTGCCCTGGTTCCCTCTGAGATTTTTGAATGAATTTAAAGGGTTTTTTTTAAGGCCTTACATGGTATGACACCTAGCTAAATATCTGACTTGCTATGCTTCACATCTCCTCTTGATCATTATGTTCCTCACACCAGTTGCTTTTAGTCATTCTACACTCTCAGCTGATCATTCATCTCTGTCACTGCACTTAAACATTAGGACAGTCTTTTATTAAGTCTTTCTGCACACTAGAAATACAACCTTAAGAACTAATTTATTCGAGTTCATGTGTTTGAATCTTTTTAAAGATCATATTTTGTATTGGTTGTTTTTATTATTTTCTTATTAATTAGAATAGGACATTTTTGGGGGTCTTTGAATATCTCTTAATTAATATTACCTAATGTCTTATAAATGTGCTATATAACAAAAATGGTCTGGTCTTGTGTTTGCAGGTGTGCAGCTTGTTTTAAATGCTCAGGGGAAGCTGACCACCTACAGAGCCCTGTACCCCTTCACTGCCCGCAACGCTGACGAACTCACGCTGGAGGCAGACTGTCTCATACAGGTCTGTATCCACACACAGTGTTACCAGGGCTCCCAGAGGCTCCACACGTATGCTGTCTTGAAATAGATCTATTATTATAGAACTATTATATACTCTCCCTGCAGGAATAGGAACTGTTCTTATTTGTTTTTGATCTGAGTACTATTACGCAGGAATTTTCCTTCTCTGCTCACACACGCACATTCACACACTAACCCTAGCTACTCTGAACGTTGTGCTCCTCTGACCCGTCAGGTGGACGAGTCTACAGTCAGGGAGCCCGGCTGGCTGTATGGAAGTTATGGAGGAAACAGTGGGTGGTTTCCAGAAAGCTATGCAGAGAAGATGAATAAAGATCAGACAGACACTACTGCAGTTCAGACCACAGCACCCCCTGCTGACTACACCAGGTAAACCTCTATAGCAGTGGTCCCAACCTTTTGTAATTCCTGGCTTACAAAACCCACCACAAAAGACCACCAACAGCCCACTAACAGTATCACCACCGTCCACAGGTTGAAAATCAATGCTTTGTACTATAAAACACATGCACACTACAGTAAGTAAAGAAGTCTTTTCAATGTAGTGTATAGTGTGTACTGTAAAAAAATATATAGAAATAAATGAACAACTGTATAAGTGAGATGCCCCTTGGTCTCTTCTAGGTGTCTCTCCTCTACAGCCATTCGTGGAAAACAAAAACTATCTCAAAATAAGCTATCCAGTGAAAGAACTTTAAATATTTTGGTCATAATGGAGTTGATAGACATCTACATTAAGCTGACCACTGACCGACAGTTTTCAGCACTTGGGGACATTATATTCAGAAAGCTGCTTTTCCAGACAGAAACCTTTTATTTGCTCAGCAAAACACTTTATTTATTAAATAGTATTAATATAGTAAGTAGTGGTTTACAACCCATTGTTATTTGCAGTTATCATCTAATACCAGCTTTGATTACTCAGTACTTCATTAAGCTAAATCAAGATTGCTGGTGAAGGAACTGAATACATTCATACAATGCCTGGGGCGTCCAGGAGAGATCTGGAACTACACTTTGTTCTTCAAACTTGCTTATAAGATATTATCTATTTCTTTCAAAATAGGATAGTTATGCTACTTTTTTGTATTTTTGCTTATTTACATCTGTTTCAATGATAACTGGTGTTCTTACTGGTGATGATACACTTATTGTTAAGTTAAATGTCAATTAGGTTTGGTATCTAGGACTTTAGCGCAGCAGTGTATTTACAGAGTCTTATTTGTACAACCAATAAACAGGCTTCAAACAACTGCAGCAACTTGATAGATTGATAGATTCTACTACACTGAATTTATTACTGAATCCTGTTCTTGGAATCAGTTATTCGCCATATTACATAGGTTTCATTACTGGAATATATTACATTACCATAATAAGGCTGAACGTAATCTTCAGAGGAACGTAAGTAATTAAACTGCACTGATGCTTTTAGGAAGGGCCTACGGTTAGAGATTCCCTGGCCAGTGTCTGGGGTCTTTGTGTGTGTAGTTTGGCTGTCTTTGTGGGTTTCCTATGGGTGCTTTATTTTCCCTTCACAGTGCAAAGACATGCAGTCAGGCGAACTGGAGACACAAAATTGTCCCTGTGTGTGTGTTAATGTCTTTGTCTATGTGTGTGTTTGCCATGTGATGGACTGGCAGCTTGTCCAGGGTGTTTCCTGTATTCTGTCCGCTGGGATATCGTCACTGTCCAATGAAAAACAAGTCCAAAATTACAATTAGTCCACTCGTCATGATTCTTTTTTACACAATGCAAGCGACCATTGGCGTGTTCAAATGATGTAGAAAACTCAAAATCAACAAAAATTGAGATTTTTGATTGGACAGCGATGATATGCTTAAACCCCCACACCACGACCCAAAAGGATAAGTAGCTTGGAAAATGAATAAATGAATGATGTTTTTGTAGTCTGTCCTGGGTGTTTTATGTCCAGTAAGTGCTGGGATATGATCCAGCAGTAATTATCCACCCTAGTAAACGTGGATAATTGTTTTACATGATGAATTAATGAATGAAAGACGTTTTTTTAATAATACTATAAGATAAAATTAAGCATAGCTCATAAAATGTAAACACAGCCTAAAAAGGCCCCTGTGGAGTTATGGACTTGCCAGCTGAAAAGGCAGCTAATTGGCAAATGACACACTTTTCACTGATATCTTGTGATTAAGACTTGAATGATAATATGTCAGATTCATAGTAGATTCATAGATTTTTTTTGGTGTTGTTTTGCATTTTAAGAGTCACACATTGGCTACAGATTTGGATTGCAAGTCAGGTAGCAGCTGCCACCCCTTGTTACCCCTTCATCATCCTTTTTGTACTATTTATAGTTCAATTGTTCTGGAAATGCTGTGTTGTGCTGTGTTTTCTTGATTATTATAAATTTCGCTTCAGTAACATGTTATTATCTGTTCCCTCCAGGATTCCCAGGGTGGATATAGAGGGTCCAACACCCACACACACTCCTGCAGTCACACACTCACAGCATGCACAGGTAAGTACACACGAGCTGACGTTTAAATTATGCTCATTTTGTTGATCAGTGTAAATGTCCCAGTGTCCTATTGAAGCCTGGGATGTGAGTGTCAGTGATGTGTTCTGCTTTGACATGTGTTCTGCTTTCGGTTCCACAGGGAACTTTACAGAAGTTTCTTACATATCTGTTACAGCACTGTGTTCCTCTACTCTCTCTCTCTCTCTGTGGAGAAACTCAACTACCAATCAAACAAAAGCTAATCTAGCACAGTTAACTATCAAGTTAGCTTGTCTGTCTTTTGTTTGTCTGCCTGTCCGTTCATCCATTTGTTTGTTCAGCCAGCCACGGCAGCCTTTCAAGGATGCAGCAGTGAAATGAAATCAGTGTGTGTGTGTGTGTGTGTGTGTGTGTGTGCAGGCGGTAGCTCTCTGCGCTTGGACAGCTAACACTGAGAGTCACCTGGGCTTCTCTAAGGATGATGTCATCACAGTTCTGGAACAACAGGACAACTGGTGGTATGGAGAACTTGGGGAAAACAGAGGCTGGTTCCCCAAAACCCACGTCTCCATGGTGACCACCAATAACACACATACTGAGTAAAGAAATCTCTCTTTTCTTCTCTCACCTGTAAGCATTCCTTGTTAGTCGTAGCGATTATTACAGTTACAGTTACATTTACAGTTATAGTTAAATCCCTTTAGCTGCAAGAGCGTTTGTGAGGTCAGTTCCATCACTCCAGATAACATAGTAGCTGAACTGTCTAAAATATATATACTGATCAGCTATTACATTAAAAACCCTACCTTGCATCTACAATATATGTCCACTTTTATAGCTCCACTTACTATATAGGTGCACTATCTAGTTTTACAATTTTCAGACTGTGTAATCCATTTGTTTGTCTGTATACTTTCTTACCGTGTTCTTCAATCAGAACCTCCACAGGACCACCACAGAGCAGGTATTATTTGGGTGGTGGCGCATCCTCAGCAGTGTGGTGGCACCAGTGAGAGTGGATTAGACACTGCAGGGCTGCTGGAGTTGTCTCTATGTCACTAAGAATAGTCCACCTACTACAACTATCCAGACAACAGCTTCCTGTGACCACTGATGAAGGTCCACAAGAACAGATCAGCTATCGTCTCTGATTTACATCTACAAGGTGGACCAATAAGGTAACAGAGCCTAATAGAGTGGACAGGGAGTGGACAGGGAGTGGACACAGTGTTTAAAAACTCCTGCAGCGGTGCCTGATCCATTAGTATCAGCTGCTGGAGTGTTTAAACACTTCAGTGTCACTGCTGGACTGAGAACAGTCCAACAACCAGCATCATCCAGCCAACAATGTCTTGGCAACAAAGCAACAGACAAGCTATCGTCTCTGACTTTACATCTACAAGAAAGACCAGCAAGGTAGGTATGTTTAACACAGTGGACAATGAGTGGAAACAGTGTTTAAAACCCTAGCAGAACTGCTGTGTCTGATCCACTCCAACCAGCACAACACTCACTAACACACCATCACCATGTCAGGTAAATGCAGTGGTGAGAATGACCCACCACCCAAATAATACCTGCTCTGTGGTGGTCCTGTGAGGGTCCTGATAATTGAAGAATAGGGTAACAAAGTATACAGAGAAACAGATGGACTACCGTCTGTAATTATAGAACTACAAACTGCACCTGTATTGTAAGTGAAGCTGATAAAATGGACAATGTGTGTGGATATTAGGAGGTGGCTTTAATGCTATGGCCGATCTGTGTACATATATATAGAACATGCTATTGAGGCCATTGGGTCTAAGTGTCTTTTTCTCTGTGTCTTCTGTAGACCATTGTATTCCACTGTTGATGAACTAGATCTTCCTGACTCTGGGCTACTTGAAGGTGAGTAATCTGTTCATTGTTCATCTGTTCATATATCTAAATTAGGAAACACATGCATAATTAATTGTGACTGAATGTAATTACATATTACTCATATAAACCAATATGTGATCAGTCTGGGAAGACTTATGATCTGTGGTTTATATTTGTATTCAATTAGAATATGTGGCTCTGTACACATATGAGAGTCCGGAGTCAGGTGACCTGACGTTCAGAGCTGAGGACGTCGTCTTGGTAACAGAGAAAGAGGGGGAGTGGTGGAAAGGCTGCATCGGCGACCAATCAGGACTCTTTCCTTCCAACTACGTTAAACCCAAAGACTCAGACGTATGTGAAAACTATATTTAACATGTTTTATTAACTATAATATGATTAATGCAAATTTTTAAAGATATCAATTATTTCTTCATATCTATTACAAATGAGAAATCTGTAAATACTAAAACTTGTTTAATAATTGCTATACATTATTCAGTAACTGGTGGTGGTGTAGTGGTTAGCACTGGCGCCTCACAGCAAGACGATCCGTATTTGAATCCCGGTCTGGGTCGTTCTGTGTGGAGTGTGCATGTTCTCCCCATGCTTGAGTGGGTTTTCTCCTGGGAGCTGGTTGAGAGGGACTAATCTGAGAGGCTAATGCGTTGTGTTGTTCTTTTAGACTGCCAAATCTGGTGTGTGCAGTAAAAAGCCAGGTGAGTTGATTTAGCCTGTCCAGAACACAGTCTACACAGACCGAAGGAAGAAGCAAGCATTGTGATTTGTTACCTTGTTTTTTACCTTCTTGCTTTCAGAGATCGCCCAGGTTACAGCAGCCTGCATTGCCACGACAGGAGAGCAGCTGAGTCTGACCCCTGGTCAGCTTATCCTGGTTCTCCATAAAAACTCCTGTGGCTGGTGGCTGGGAGAGCTGCAGGTCAGTTTCATAGTTACATCACTTACGGTTTTACGCTTATCCCAATGGAAGCTTATGTCAATTAGAACCTTTAGCACAACACTGACTAAGAGCTGTTGTGTGTGCATGCAGGCTCGTGGGAAGAAGCGTCAAAAGGGATGGTTCCACTCTTCAAACATCAAACTGCTGGAGCCCAACAGTGGAAAAACCACTCCTGCCCCTCCACCACGTATGTTATCCATGCACACAAACAAGAGCATGAGATGTTTGGTCGAAATGTTTGCCAGTTGAGTCGGGTTCAGTCTCAAAACTTGATTAATCGGATTAGGTCGAGTTTTGTTGGGCTTGGGTCTGCTTCAGGTCTTTAAAACTAGATGATTCTGAACATGCTGAGGCAGAATTGTTTCAAGATTGGGTCTGATTTTACTCAAAACTTGTTTGGTTTAAGTCAGGAGCAGACAGAATTTTGTCTGGCTCTAGTCAGGTTCAGAATCAAAACTTGGAATTTAGAGATAAAGACGGATTTTGTCAGGATAAGATCAATTTCAGACTTGGTGGTTTACACCAGGTTGGGTTCCGACCCAAGCTCAGGTCGTGTCCAAACCCTAAATATTACAATCCGGATTGGTTGGAGTCCTGACAGAATTGTATCAGGATTGGATCTGGTTTGAACTCAGAACTTATTTGGAATAAGGTTAAGTTTAGACAGAATTTTGTCTGGCTCAGTTCGGGTTCCTAATCCAAGTGTTATGATCTGGTTAGAATCCTGGCAGAATTTTGTCAGAGTCAATTTCGAACTCAAAAACAAGATTCAAGAATTGGAACAGGTTCAAACAGAATTTGTCCCGCTTGGGTTTGGTTTGGACTCAAAATGTGCCCAAGTGGCAGCCATTGGCTAGGTTCCTCTACCACACATTGCTGCCAGGCTGGCAGGATGAAACCTTAAGTTTCCTCCAAGAAATTTGAAGCTCCATGGCATCTTATCAAATTGCTGCAAACACAATGTGATTGGGCAGTCAAGTCATGTAAAGGTTTATTTATGAAGTGCCTTTTACAACAGATGTTGTCACAAAACAGCTTTACAGAAAATCCAGGTCCAAGCCCCAAGTACACACCCCCAGCACACACTCTTCACACGTTTACCTTCAGGCAGACGTTACAGGAGTGTGAAGTCCAGGACCACAAGACTGACAAACAGTTTCTACTCACAGGCCATCAGGCTTGTGAACACCTCACGCACTACCTCTCCAACCTCTCCTTTCTGAACTGGTTTTAACTGGTCTGATTTAAACTGCACCTTACACTCACTGTACTGTCAGAATACTGTTTACATTCACTACTCACACAAACATTATTGTTTACATTCGTTACTTGCAACTTGCACTTTATGGCTGCTGCTCTTCATACTTGCACATAAAAGCACACATAACTTTTATTTTTTATTCTTTAACTATAAAAATATTTTTATCTACTTCAACTTATATTGTTATACTTTGTATATTTTGTATATATATTTTTTATTTCTTTTATTTGTTATCTTATCTATTGGTGAATGGAGGAGCAGCAAAGTAAGAATTTCATTGTACAGTGTAACTGTCTGTTCTGCTGTACATATGACAATAAAACTCTTGAATCTTGAATCTTGAATCTTGAATCTTGAATCAAGTAAGCAAGCCAGGGACAACAGATAGTAAAACGAGTACAAAAGCAACACAAAAAGAATAAAATTTACAACTATATGCATTAGTGTTGAGAAAATATGAGTATCAGAGTAGTAATGAGAAACTGCTCTGTGTTTTGTGAGGCAGGAGGAAAGAAGCTTGGAGGAGAAAACTAATTCTACTTCTGTTACACCAGCTCTCAGACACTCAAATTGGCTAGCATCACCAAGTGTTAGGTAGAGTAAGAGGACCATTCTATCCTCCCAGAGAGAGAGAGAGAGAGAGATAGAGAGAGAGAGAGAATAGTTATCATCTATTGATGGTTATACTCTCTGTGTGAGAAGACCATTCTACGCACCCAGAGAGAGAGAGAGCGAGAATTGTTATACTCTCTTGATGACTATATTCTCTGTGGCATCCCCGGGGTTGAGCTTGCAATCTCACAAAGATAGCGTTTGACTCTTATAGGCCCAAATAGTCAAGGCAGTTGAGACAAATATTCCAAACACACATCTTTTTACTTGTATTCTCCTGTATAACATATTGTTAATCAAAGCCTCTCTGTCTCCCCAGTGTGTCAGGTCATTGCCATGTATGACTACAAAGCAGCCAACGAGGATGAAATGAGCTTCCTGAAAGGTCAGCTGATTAATGTCCTCAACAAAGACGACTCTGATTGGTGGAAAGGAGAGCTCAACGGAGTCACAGGGCTTTTCCCCACCAACTATGTGAAAATGACCACAGAGTCTGATCCCAGTCAGCAATGTGAGTGCTTACTTATTTTGAAACACCTTCATGTGTTCGTGCTGTACATACTGTTGTACTGTTGAACGTTTGTGCACTTGTCAAATAATACTGGTTAAATAATGTTTTGTTGGTTTTATAAGTGAGACTTAGTGAACACATAGTGAACACAGGCACGATTACTCTTGGTTAACATCTTCAGAAAAAAACGTATAACATGGCCAGTGCAAAAGTGAATAATAAATAGAAATTATGCACTAAAATACTATGTTTAAGTGTTGATTTTGCAGATGATGTGTTAAATTATTTAGGTAGTCACATATGTCAAGTATGTTTTTGGACCAAATTAGTTTAAAACACTTTCCACCCACACCACTGCGATAATTATAGTTTTTGACCACCAAAATAGCAAATGGGCACAAAAGGGCTTGGATTCAACCAACTTAGTAATATGCCAGTGTAATACAGTAAGACTGCGCTTGAACTGGCATGAAAATAGAGCTGATGTTAACAAGCTATTGGTGGATAATTGAGAGTTTACACATCACAGTCACAAAGTGACTGTCTTAGTAGCAAGTAATAATAACAAGCACTGTATTAAGAACAATTCACTATTAACTCATTCGTCTTCTATAAAGTGACCTGACTGGAGAACTGTGGAATTACAAACAATGTCGACATGCTGGACAGAGCTCTGTGTTTTTGATGCTCATCTGTGTGATATTTGCTTTTTTCAGGTGCCTTTTTAGATTTAAGGTGGATCTATGAGCAGATGTGAAATATGGTTTAAAAGACTGTTTTCATTACTATATAATCACTAGTATAGTATATAGTAACTCCAAACCATTGTGATTTCATTAGCTTAGAATCTTCTAGAGCCTTCATATCCACATATTAGCGGGTCGTCTTCCAACAGAAGCTGCCGCCGCCATGTTTCTACAGTAGATCCAACAAAGTACAGAAGATCCAACAAACCACATGCTGGCTGTAGAGAGTGACTTCTATACTTTTATGCGGAAGCGACAACTTGAGTTTGGTGGCCTTATATCACCGGCTAGAAGACGTGTGAAGAAAATGTGTCCTTGTTAAAATGTTCCTCTGTGAGACATATTTATGGGTACATAAACCAGAAAGGACATTTTGATAGCTTATATCTTTTAATCAAAAAAACAGAATGTAAAGCCAGAACCAGCATGTAAAATATAAGGTTGGGGTCAGTTCCACCTTATATAGTGCTGCAGTTACATTCTGGTGCCTGAGGCGTTATAACAATAATTGCTTTGCCACCATTTAAGGTGGAACGGGCGGTCACAGTGAATTTACCCTTTAAATGATTCCTCTCTTTTAAACATTGAGCCTTATGTTTCCCTTTCTCTCAGTATTGACATATGCTGTCTATCCCTCTCTTCACTGTCTCTCATGGCTGCACTCATCCACTCCCCTCACCCTTCCCTTTCCTGTCGTTCGCCTCATCTGTGCTTTATTTCAGGAACTGTAGCCTTGGCCCCTCTTCTTCTTTCTCCCTCCTCCACCTCCAATCAGAGAGCACCTCAGCTTCGGGAAGCAGCAGACAAGTCTCCGCCCCCTCACTAACTCTTTCTGGATCAAGCCCCTCCCCCTGTTTTGCTATTTCCTGTTGGATATTTCTTTCTCTCTTGTTTTCCCTCCTTTGCTTGTTATACGTAACTGGAATTAACAGGGAAAAATTAAATAAGGTAGCGACTGGTAGAAACAGGGTTATTTACTGTAATGCAAGCTAGTTTTGAAGTTTAATAGGAATGGGATGCCCTTTAATGCTCTTAACATTTTTGCAGTACCACTGTTCTGTGTTTACTGAGGCGAGATGGACTATTTTCATGTGTGTGTGTGTGTGTGTGTGTGTGTGTGTGTGTGTGTGTATTGTAGGAACGATTCAGCAAAAAACATTACATAATTATCCAGTTACCCCAGATCATCCAAGGCAGGCCCATCACAAATCATCATAAAAAAATTCTTTTTTAATTTGACTCTTATTTAAAGGAGAACTGTTTTGATATGAAATGACTGATTAAAGAAAAACGTACCAACTCTGATTTCTTTACAGTGGTGGTGATGGTAACCAGGAGTCATAATGTCAAGAACACAAATATAGCCATCTAAACACGCCAGTAGTGTAAAAAATAGTTTAGATATCAGGCAGTGTATTTGTAACCATCTCCTGAAAGAACTTTCCGTACAAGTAAGCTTTTAAAGGCATCACGTTATTCAGACGTCTGGTTACTATTGCCAGCACTATGAATAATTCTGATTCAGCAAGTTTCTCTGGAACAGAGCATTTCACATCTCTAAATAAGTCTCGCACAAATTTCTGTCTTTTACAGCAAAGATTCAATAACTTATTAACACCACTGTCAGTATCATGCTTGGTTTTTGTTTAATGTTAAACTACATTATACAGTGTATTTTATTACAAGAGTATGAGCGCTGTGATGATGCATGATAGGTTGCAACAGGACAATTGTACAGTCCAAGGGCAAAAAGGTGGGGTCTCAGGCCTACCCTGGTGTACACTTGCCTACCCTACCCTACACTGCCTGATTTTGGAATAGTAGTATCTTTTCTCTGTAAATAGCAGGTATGTCTACAGTATAGTAGAGTGTAAGGTAAATTAGTGAATTAGTCCCCAATAAAAACATATTTCTGGAGCTTTGGAGCACTTGTCTAGGTTTCTCATGAATTCTGGTTCCTATCACCACTATCATAAAGAAATCTAAAAACTTGAAACATTTCTCTAAACTTGCCATTGCCATTTCACATCAGACCACTTTTATTGCACCAACTGAATTATACAGAGATTAAAAGTTGGATGTGTTTTGAGTGTGTATTTACATTTAAAGATTTGGGTGACTATCGACTTGGGCAGCTATTGATTTGGGTGACTATTGACCATACAGGTTTACCAATTGTACAAGAAATTGACAGTAATATTTACACAAAAGATTGGGGTGACTATTTACTTGGGTGGCTATTGATTTGGGTGACTATTGACTGTACAGGTTCACCACCTTGACAGTAGTAATTACAGAAAAGATTTATGTGACTTTTGATTTCTGGTGTTAATCTGGGCACAATACATCTTTGAGGTAAGTGGATAATTGTGTAAATCAGATTTTACCTCTGAATCTTTCCTTATAGGCGTGTATGTGTGTGTGTGTGTGTGTGGGTCCCCATCTACTACACCAGCATACACTGTGTCCTCACTCAGCCAGTTTAGATGATGAGTTTGTCGGCTTCTTCCTGTTGAAATGTAGCAGACACGCACCTGAAGCACTTGAGCAGTCGCTATGCAACCAGCTAACGGCCACGCCAGGCTTTTCCATGTGTTCTAACAGTTGTCACAGTCCAGCTTTGCATTGTTTTTCTATGGAGATTTTGCTCTGGAACAAGCACGTCAAGTGCTTGAAGAGGAATAAAGAAATAAAGTTTTTAACTGTGAGATGCTGTAGTGCTCTGTGTGCTCTGTTGGTGTCAGTGTTAAAGTGCTACAACTCATATGTACGCATTAAGTACAAGTTATTCAATTTATCTGCAGCATCAGGTAAAAAAACGGAAAAATATATTTAACAGAAAAATAACAGAACAACTAAATATAATACCAGATAATAAAATTTGGGTGTTAAGTGTGTCCACTATTAACCTTTAATACAGCTTCCATTCTGTTCAGACTCACTTTTAGTTTCTCAAAGAGACTTACCTCCAAAATTTCAGTCTTAGAAGTTGGTTAAGCATTTTCTGCTTCTCACCATCCAAATAACCCCAAACACGTTTAGTAATGTTGAAGTCTGGAAGTGGCAAGTCCATTGTTCTGAGAACACGAGCAGCTTCTCTGCTTGATGTGTCTCCTTTTCTCAGTGAGGAGCTTCTTGACCAGCTACACATTTTAGACCCCCAGCTTTGAGTTGATCTCACAGTGGAAGGATGGACAGAAACACCTTGATGGAGCTTGATGTATTAACAAATGAAGTTGCTATTTATCTGAAGAGGCAGTGTTGGTGGTCCACCACTTCTTTCAGGTGGCTGTTACGAGCCCCATTTTCTCCTGAAAGAAGAATAATTTGTACTTAATGTCTGTTTTGACTGGAATTTATACGAATGAAGGGTGGTCTTTGACTGTAGCACAGTACTGTATGTACTCAACTTGAAGTGTGTGTGTGCCTGCACATGTTTGTTGGTGTGGGTGTGTGTGTGTAGGGTGTGCGGACCTGCTGAGTTTGGACACCATGAGCACGGAGGAGAGGAAGCGGCAGGGCTATATCCATGAACTCATTCATACAGAACACACCTACGTACAGGACCTGGAGCTGGTGCTGGAGGTAAACATTCTTACAGTCTTGCAAAAATTCAATGTTTTGCCAATTTTCTAATCAAAATTGGTAATAAAAGACATCCTACACAGAGAACACTATGTTACACAGTTCACTGTTTATTTGCTAAACCACAAAATATTGCCTGTACATCATGATTTCTTCTTTTCCAATATATTAAAATTAAACTTGGCAAAAAAAAAATATGCAGAAAAGCGCATATAAGTGTTTAAACTTTTGCATTCGGCATTGCATTCATGCTGGTGAATAAGCATGCGTTTTAATAAATATGCATGCATATCATTAAATTTTCACACACTACAGTTATTTACCCACAATACGCAATTCTAATTTAATGTATTGCTATTTTTTATTTTATTAATACTTACTAACTGTTACTAGAAAATAGTGTTTTATGTACACAGTAAATACACTGATGTACACCACAGTGGAATATAGAGTTTTTTGAAAATTCTTTTGGTCAGTCTTATGACAAGCAAGCAAACATGCACACCTATCACAGCTAATTTGTAATAAAATACACAGTCCAGCACGTATTATACACAGCCAATACCATGTAACATTGTATTCAATTGCATACCGTCTCAACATTCAAATGCTCAGCAAATGACGTAGCCTACATGGGTTGAAGACACAATCATACATTTTTCGGTCATTCTTTTTTGTTATTCTATTTATGTTTATATTTGTGTCTCTGATGTCATAATGAATACCATCAATAAAACCATGCAGAGTCATATATGTGTAATATCTGATGCGGCCTTTGCTAATTCTGTGTCTTTCGTCCTGTGCACATGGACAGCTGCCTATGAGAGGATCTCAAAAGTGTGACTTGTCTTTACGACAGTGGTGTAAAAGTGAACTATACTCTGCAAATGTAGGAGGTCCCCAAGAGCTAAGAAATGCCAGTTCTTACATAATGCAGCTTTAGTGTATTTTGTTTAAATAATAAAATCCTACAGATCATATCTGTGTAACTTATTCATAGGTACTCCACTCTCAGAGTCATACACAGTGTAGCATGCAGCTGTATTAGCAGCTCAGTAGCAGATCACTGCAGGTTCAGTTTTAAGTGGGGGTGTATGTTTCTGTGATTTTCAAGGCAAATAATAAATTTGGACTGTCCAATAGCGCCCCTGTGATTAATGTTCATAGTTCCTTTCCTGCTGGACAGCTCTGACTTTTGACTTTATTGTCTAGCACGCTGTAAAATCCTGTTTTGTGAAACCGGCCTCATTGTGTAATTGCTCGCGCAGGTGTTCTATAAACCGATGGTGGAGTCGGGCCGGCTGACTGAGGCTGAGATGGGGATGATCTTCGTCAACTGGAGGGAACTGATCATGTGTAACACTAAACTGCTCAAGTGAGTTACAGCTCAATAACGAGAGAAAGAACAAAACATTTTTTGGTCCAGAGGTTGAGGTTAGTAATGGGGACATTACATAGACTTCCAGCAGACTGACCCAAACCTATTGCTACTAGATGAACCATAACCCTAACCTAACTCTAACTTTAACCAAACCCCAACCCTAAGTGTAACCTAACCCCTACCTTTACCCTTATCCTAAACTTAAAACATGTCTTTATCTATAATTTAATGATTTAAGTCATAGAGGACAAAAAGGTCCTCACAACATGAGCGTAGTAAACAGGTTTTTAGTCGTCTACAATGTTTCATAAACCTGTTACATCTGTACATAGCCTTTAGAATACTGAGGTTAAGCTTTTGGTGTAGGTGTATTATTATTTAGCTACAGTAATACAACTGGTGTCCAAAGAAAAAAATCTTAATTTCTGTCAAGTTTTATTATTTTTATCTATGAACACCACCATTGCCTTTTACATTGTATCAAAATTTCACAATGAATGGGCCAATTAAAATGGTCCAAAATAGCTTGGAAAAGATTCTGGTTCCATTGACTTACACTGTAAGTGGTTTGTCCTCTCCTGTAAATTTTGGGGATACTTGTTTTTCTTTGGACAGTGATAATATATACAGTTACCAACCAATGCTTAGTGCATTCATGTGCATGTGCGCTGTATGTGTGACCCATGTCCTAACAAGGAAGAAAAACAAACATAAGCATATGTGTCTGTGTCTTGTAGAGCTTTGCGTGTGCGTAAGAAGACAGCAGGTGAGAGGATGCCCGTGCAGGTGATTGGTGATATCCTGTCCTCCGAGCTTGCGCACATGCAGGCCTACATCCGCTTCTGCAGCTGCCAGCTCAACGCAGCCGCACTGCTGCAGCAGAAAACAGACGCGTCACCCGACTTCAAGCTCTTCCTTAAGGTTTCAACACTGAACTGTTACTGAACACCTGCTTTTACACGCGTTAGTCCTCGAAGGCCACAGTGTGTGCTTTAGTGATCTTACATTTCAACACACCTGGTTCCCTCCAGCGCTGAGAACTGAGAACAGCTAGAATTCCATATCAGCTACACATAGACATGTTATACCATAGCAACCACATATATAACCACAGCAACACCTTACAAAACACTTCAGAGATATAGAGAGTACAATTGGTTACTAAAATCAGTAAATGTCTGGAAATATGTTAAATAATCTTAAAATTTGAATTATTAATATTTGAGATATATCAATTATACATAAGATTATTTTATCTGCCAAGATATTCAGCACTCATCAATAATCTAGCAACTGCCCAGAATACCAGAGAAACCGACTACCTTCTTCTTCCTATAGGTTACACATTTCCTGATAGACATGATCAGTTGTAGAACACTATTGACATGTTATTAAGTAACAAAGTAATGAAAACTGCTTTTATTTTACTGAAACGATGTCAGACTGGTGGATGCACAGGACCCGATCACTGGAAGAAGAGTATTATTGGCCACTCTTAATTTGCATGCTTAATAACATTTCCGTTGTAGACACTACAAAGTACTACAGATATATTTGCCTCCATGTGTAAATGAATAACGTGTGTAAATGAATGAGGGTGATAATCTCTGTATTACTGTTCTCTTCTAGAAAATTGCCACTAATTACCGCTGTAAAGGAATGCCACTGTCCAGTTTTCTGCTGAAGCCCATGCAGAGGATCACGCGCTATCCTCTGCTCATCAGAAACGTGAGAGCCCCACCCCTTACAACCATAGACATGATTATTACACTAATAAAGATGATAAAATTAGCACACAGATTATTTAAAATACGTCATTGTGTCATTATCATACTTGACAATTTGCAGTTACGATTTGAGAACTCTACCGTAAAGCACCACGACCTTCATCACCAAACTGTGCTGTACTATAATGCAAAGTATATATATAATGCAGTTATATGACATTATAATGTAATTATAATCAGCATACAAGATCTAACTAGATTTATCTCCTTAAACAGATTTTGAATGTTTTGAAAGAATAATATTACAGTAATCTAGTTTTACAGATTACAGAGAAAACTTTTTATTATATATTTTATTATTATATTATAAATAATTGTTAGTGTCAGCAGCAGCATTTTCAACTAAATCGTTTATAACATTGTGCATATATATATATATATATATATATATATATATATATATATATATATATATATATATATATATATATATGGCGACCGGGTGGTGTAGTATGGGCCGTTCTCTGTAGAGTTTGCATGTTCCGTGCTCGGGTACTCTGGTTTCCTCCGACAGTCCAAAGACATGCATGTTATGTTAATCGGCCACTCTAAATTGCCCATAGGTGTGAGTGTGTTCATAAGCGAATGTTGGGATTGGCTCCAGCCAATGGATGTATATATATATATATATATATATATATATATATATATATATATATATATATATATATATATATATATATATATATGATTTAAGTGAAAATGCTGCTCCTGACATTAACAATTATTTACTAAACTAATTTATGAATGATGACAAAAGAAGTGAAGGAGTGAGTGGAAAACATGAAAATCAGCATTTTTTCTAACACTCTCCCTACCCACCAGGGGACCACCCAAAAAGTGCTAAGCAACATGCTAGTGGACCACCAGCTTTGCTGTTAATGGGTCAACAGTGGGTCCACTATCCTCTTGCTATCACGGAAAATGAACTTGAACCTGGCATTTAATGAATCTCCTTGCTGGCGTGCTATATAAGCACTGTGCTATGCAGCAGGCTACGTCCGGTGTGTGGTGGTCATCACATTTCATTTTGTAAAAGTGTTTAGTTTGCAAAATTTTACTTCATTAGTAGCCTTTGTTAATAAAAATGCGAGTGACGACAGTTTCTGCTAGTGCATATATGACGTAGTCTGTTTTGTCTATGTGTGTAGATACATTAGAAGTAAAATGAGTCTTAGCTGACCGAATACATTTGGTATAAATTGTGTGCATTTTTGCTCCCTGTCTGTGCATCGCTATAGATTCTGGAGAATACTACGACAGGGCACGTAGACCACGCTACCCTGCGGGAGGCGCTGGAGAGAGCGGAGGAGCTGTGCTTGCAGGTGAACGAGGGTGTGAGGGAGAAAGAAAATTCAGACAGGCTGGAGTGGCTTCAGAACCATGTGCTGTGTGAAGGGGTCATCGAGGTGAGACCTGTGGGCCATTATAAACAATGAAACCTGATTCAAGGACCCAGTAACACCTAACACATCATATTCCATAAAGATACCAGTGTGTGTTGTATGAGACTGTCTGAATACTTTATTTGAACCGTTCTATATAAGACTGACCAAACCTGCAAACACGTGGTGGTAGATGTTTTAGGCTGTCGTATGTTACCATGAAAGACTTTGTTAATATTGTAATATAATATTATTGCAAATACTGTGCTTTGTACCTTATGTTACATGCTAACTCATGACTGTATGACATAATATGACAAATACTAGTTAAGTTTTTTTTGTTTTTCTACATCATTTGAACACAACAACTGCAGTTTACACTGAGTAAACTTTAATGACGAATGGATCAGTAGAAATGCTTCATAATAGCTTGGAAAAAAATCTGGTTTTGTTGACTCTGTCCTGTAAAGTTGACATGTTGGAGATACTTGGACAGCAATGATATGGCATTTGCCATGACATGTTTAAAGCTTGCATGTTATGTAGCAAATAACAATTACCAATAATTTGTTTATATAGTTTTAATGAGGTAATTTCATAATTTCAAACTATACATAGCATAAAATCTAACCACTGCCTGTCAAAAGTATGGCTGTCTTCCAGAATGTGTTTTCAGTGCAAATGATAGTGTTTTCAGGCAAAACGTTACTATAAGAAAGATTAAGCAGTTGTCCCCTTCACTCCTGTCTGTCCAGCACCTGGTCTTTAACTCTCTAACCAACTGCCTGGGCCCTCGCAAACTGCTGCACAGCGGCAGAGTGTGGAAGACCAAGAGCAGCAAGGAGCTGTGGGCCTTCCTTTTCAGTGACTTCCTCCTCCTCACCTACACCTCCAAGCAGTTCTCCTCCAGCTCCGACAAACTCTTCAGCCCCAAGTCCAACACCATGTACAAGATGTATAAAACGGTATTCAGACAAGAGAGAGTCAATACAGAATCAGTCACTGAGGTTCATACGGGGGTTAAATTGGAGCCAGATGATCCTGTACAGGCACTCTGGCGCCCCCTAGGCAACTTAACAGGGCAGTCATTGTAATACTAACTTAAACACATAAGAACCAATCAGGTTCGTTCCTCATTTCAATATGCAGAACAACACTTGAAAGGAAGTTGATATTAACCATGTTACATCCTTCTGGTAGACACCAGATTCTTATTTATTTTGTATGCAAGGATAAAAAACATAGATATTAAATTAATGCATCATCAAAAATATAAATAAATAGGTAAAGCACACATATAAATAAATAAATAAATAAATAAACAAGGGCACACAGTGGCATCAATGTGAGGTATGGAGATGGAAACCTTTTACTGCTAAGGGTGCCCCCTTGTGGAGCAGATTGCTAAACATACACCAAGTCCTTTGCAGCCAGTACATAAAATGAAATGCATGAAAACATCATGCATGAATACATCAAAGAAATATGGAATATGCACTATGGTGTGTTTAGGTAGAGGGTGGATAATCTCACAGCTTCTTTCTTGTTTTCTCTGAATCATATCAATCAATCAATCAATACTGTTTCATAAAAGATTTTCAAAAAGACATACTCATTGGGCTTTTTGAGAGCCCTTAGCAACAATCCAGTTTAAAAAGATTGCTTGTACCTTTAACTACACACACTACTATTCAAAAACTCATAGCCAGCTATTAGTTTTTGAATAGCTACATCAGCTATCAGCACACCTGGAAACAGTTCCACCATCTTCCAAATACAACACAGTTAGTATTTCCAGATTAAGGATAGCTGACAGAACAATAACCATCTGTTTTTTTCTTTTTTTATAGCCTGTGTTCTTGAATGAAGTGCTGGTTAAAATGCCGTCTGACCCCTGCAGTGATGACCCAATCTTTCATGTCTCGCACATTGACCGTGTGTACACACTGAAAGCTGACAGCATCAATGAGAGGTACTAGAACACTTACGCAGCACAGGAGGGCAACTCCAGGCACCACTTCGACAATTAATGGCATTAGACTAATTTAGCCTATTATTGATATGATTTTGTCAGAGAGGATGAATCTCCATGACCAGGCCAGAATATCAGCTTCTGGGATGAGCAACTGCCTGTGTAGTGTGACTCCCGCAATGTGGCGTCTAGCACATCGTGATGAAAAGTCTAGCATGACTGATTTTTATTGTGTTTTTCTGCCTAGTGTGACATCTGATGATGAGTCTATTGACACTGGCCACTACGAGGTCTCCTTATATCTACCCTCATTGTCTTTTTTTATCAGCTCCACTGACCATATAGGAACACTGATATCTGATTTTCAACATACATTGTTTAGCCTGTTTTACCCTGTTCTTTTATGGTTAGAACCCCCACAGGACCACCACAGAGCAGGTACCATTATGGAGGTGAATAATTCTTAGTACTGCAGTGACACTGACATGATTGTGGCGTGTTACTATGTGTTGCACCGGTATGAGTGGATCAGACATAGCAAGGCTGCAGGAGTTTTAAGCACCCCAGTGTAACTGCTGGACTGAGAATAGTCCAGCAACATCCAGCAAACAGCATCCCGTGACCACTGATGAAAGACTAGCGGATGGCCAACACAAACTGTGCAGCAACAGATGAACTACTGTCTCTGACTTTACATCTTCAAGGTGGACCAGCAAGATCTAATAGAGTGGACAGTAAGTGGACACAGTGTTTAAAAAGTCCAGCAGCTCTGCTGTGTCTGATCAACTCGTACCAGCACAACACACACTAACACATATACATAGAGCATGTTTTTCTTTTTATTTCTTGTTGTGCATGTATAATACTTGTGTGTGTTTTATGCCTGATGGACCCCAGGAAGAATAGCTGCTATCATTATAGGAGCTAATGGGGATCCAAATAAAATAAACAAATAAACACCACCACTACATCAGTGTCACTACAGTGCTCAGAATAATCTACCACCCAACTATTACCTGCTCTGTGGTGGTCCTTTAGGGGCCCTGATATTTGAAGAATAAGGTGAAAGGTGGGATAACAAAGTATACAGAGAAACAGATGGACTACAATCTGTAAGTGTAGAACTACAAAGTGCTCCTGTATTGTAAGTGGAGCTGATAAAATTGACAATGTTTATCAATAAAAGGAGATGCTTTTAATGTTACGGTTGACTGCTGTATGTAAACATGGCAAAATGAGAGAGGGACGCAGCTGTTGCTGATGTCAGGTGAAACTACCATTACAATACCATTTCAAGACACCAGGGGACCGCTCTACAACTGCTTTTTTCTGTTCTTTAAACCCAGTAGCATCACACAAGGCATTTCTGAAGCCAAAATTGGTGACCCTCCTCCCTGGCAACCTACAAACTCATATAAGGATGTAAATGATATTTGGTTGTCTCAGCCATTGACGTTCTGCCCACATGTAGATGGAGAGTCTGATGTCTTTGGTGGGCTAACCTGGCCACACTGTTAGGATTCAAGATATACGTGTATGAATTTACGCTGTTTGAACATGAATCAAAGTTCAGCCAAGTGACCAGCAGTCTCAGCTACACATGCTCCACCCATCGTATACTTCTGTGTTGCCTAAGGGACTGTTTATGTCATAACTCCATTTTTAGGATTGCCTCACCGCGCCAAATAGCTGACTTGCGATTGGTCATTTTGCTTGTCAGTTGAATCTCCTGTTCCTGCAGTAGTAGGCAGTTGTTGGGTCTCTGTAGAGAGGCAGCCCATACTGACTCTCTGTAAAGAGTCTGGCAATGCAAGACTACCCGTCTCCTGACTATTTTTGACCCTATGAATATCTAATCAGTTAGTTTATATTGTTGTGTAGAGACATGATTATGTATTTTACCATAAAATCTCTCTGATGTTATTGCAACCCTGCCTCCTCCTATTACTCCGCATACATGTAGAAGACCCCTCTCCCGGCCAGAAACTTGTGACTTTTAGCATTGACTGCTGTAGAGATGGCTATAATCTGTGTTAAGGTCAAAGCAAAAGAATATTAGGCACAACTCTTAACGTGATAGTGTTTGACAGTCTAATCATCAGTTTAGTTAACCAAAAACTTTCCCCCAACACTTACACCTGCTCAGGAGTCGGTGTACATATTTAGTAACTACTAACCTCAACGTAAAAACTAGTTTGTGTGGTGCAACTCATTTTGACCTATTAAGTTTAAACCTAAACTTTTTTTGACAGGCAAGCTTTTCTTTAGTATGTCCCACAGTGTCCTCAAGGCTTTTACCACACTGAAGGTTAATTATGGTCATTTTGATCTTTGTTTGATCAGGACCACGTGGGTCCAGAGAATCAAAGCAGCCTCGGAGCATTTCATAGAGACGGAGAAGCTGAAGAGAGAGAAGGCATACCAAGGTTGGGACGGAGAGCTCCTTAAATACCCTTTCAGTCTGCACTCTGTAATACTGATCGTATTTGTGGTGTTTAAGTAGAATTCTAAATTTCATATTTCTTTTTACCTGTTTTACAGCTCGCTCTCAGAAGACAAGTGGTATTGGCCGTTTACTGGTAACAGTTCAGGAAGCTGTCGAGCTGAAACCCTGCAAGCCTAATGGTGAGCAAAACAAAATAATCTACTGGGGAAAATATTATATAATCTATTGGGGAAGATATCCAATTATGATTCCATAAAATAAACATCACCAAGAAGCTCATCATCACCATTAAGCTCCATTAGGGCTTAAATGCTGAGTGCTGATGGTTCCTCAAGGGTTCTTTAGTACAGGCAATGGTTGTGTTCAGAACCAGCATCATTTCACTAACAATGGTGTCACATAGAGCCAAATATTCTATATACCTTTACCGAAGAACCTTTGAAGAACCATCTTTTTTCGTGTGTTAACCACCCCCAAGAAAACTATCCTCATTAACAAGAAATCAAAAAACACTTTCAACATGAATCACTGGAAAAATCTACTAATAGATCACATATCCATGAAAAAAATCCAAAAATAAATTCAATCTGGGCACCAAGAGACCATCCACCAAACCAACACCACCGCAAACACAGATACACTGAGATCCAATACCAAATGCAACACTAATACATAACAGCAGGAGATAATCCCTTTAATACTATCTTTGACAACAAATGTTGATTATGTTGTTTTTTTATTGTTTTTATTGTTTTTTTTTTTTGTTTCTTTTTTGGCTTTTTTCATATTTGTTTCTATATGTTTACATGTCTTCTCTCACAAATAATATAATAATATATTGTAAATAAAAATAAAGTCTGAATAGTCCTCTAAAGAGCGGTAGGTGTGGCAGGCCAAAGGAAAAAAAAAATTAAAGAGTGTGGTGTGTCAGTATAAGCTCTGCATTAATAGGTCAATTTTCCCACCTAAAACTTAAGACCACTGCAGATCTTGCCATGTGAAAAATGTACTTTCAATCAGTGATTATAATACAAAAATGATTCATAGATCAGCTTTGTATCTTGTACTTTCTGCAGTTTTCAGATCATTACATTGTGTAGCACAGTAAAAAAACAGTGGGCTCCACATTCTGGTTTCACTGTCAGATATGATGTCTGCCTGGAAAATGTGATTAAGAGTATTTAGGCCATGTGGTGGAGTGTAGCCTGTATGTGGATCAGCCTGAGTCACTATAAATACAAAATATATAGGTTTAAGGCGGGGGCTTGTTTTAGCAGTCGAATATAAGGTTGTTGTAACGAAAATGAAAATGTGTTTTAGAAATTTGGGATTTTAGTGGCTGACTAGCAATAAAAGTATATTAAATAATGACACTGCACTCTGTCGTCACATAAATCTTGTGTATCACTAAAAGAGGTTTTATGTTTCCATCTCTGATTTCACATATATGTCGTAACTTGTGAGTCTTGAATTTCCCAAAACATTTTGTAAAGGAAATGTAATTTACTGAATTGTTTGTTAATTATGTATTATTATTATTATTATAGTTTGTTATCGTGAGATATCCTGTGTGCCATATAGAGCTCATCAAACACTTTCCTTTCAGAAAGATAGTAACTCTTGTAAGAGGCATGTGAGGGAAGTGTCACATGACAGTAACCGTATCAGTAAATATGTTATTTTTCCTGAGAAACGGTAGTTATTCAACATTTTATCATTAAACTTTCACAGTATATAAAGGGCATCTGTTTTTTTTTAATGCTAGAGAGCAATGCAAACTGTGAACTTTGCAAAACCGTGGAATAAAAGCAGTAGATTGCAGATAACATAGATAACATAGAGACAATGATTTGGTGTCAAGCATCTGCAGTGTTGTACTGCTTAATGATTTAGTGTATGCCGTGTCGTAGGTAAGAGTAACCCGTATTGTGAGCTGTCTATGGGAGCGCAGTGTTACACGTCTCGGCCTCAGAATGACACGGTCAACCCCAAATGGAACTTTAACTGCCAGTTCTTCATTAAAGACCTCTACCAGGACGTCCTATGTATCACCATCTTCGAACGGGACCAGTTCTCACCTGATGGCAAGTACACAACACACAGTTTTAACCCTTTACAGGTCTAACCTTTAACAGCACTTCAGTTTAGCACTTTTAGTTCTGTTTTATTTTAGTTTCTATTTATCTGCTTTAACATATGGGAAAATACAATATGTGCCCTAACTTTTGCACAAGCCACAGTTTTTCATCATATGACGCTTTATCAACATTTTGATTGGCTATTAGTTGTATGTATTTTTCAATCAATTGCATGAAAGATTGTCTATGTAAATCTAGACTCAGAATGAAAACATGTTAAGCAGGTATGTATCAGTGAACTTTTTGGTGTTCTTCCTTTACTTTAATCTTAAAAACTGCACTAACCTGGCAGCTGTGTTGTCTGTTTATTGTGATAACATTTTCATGAATGTAGCTGGTTGTTTAGACTTATATATGCAACGTTTTCAGACTTTCTGGGTCGTACGGAGGTTCCTGTTGCGACCATAAAGAAGGATCAGGAGGGGAAAGGGCCGCTGACTCGCCGGTTGCTGCTTCATGAGGTTCCCACAGGAGAAGTCAGAGTTCGCCTAAACCTGCAGCTTTACGAGCAGACGCCCATCCTCTAACAGCTAGCCATTCGTTCCTCGGAGCTGACATTCTGCTTTCACCCAGATGAAACTTGTTCATGAGACAGTGACTTCCAGCATGAGGGAGTTACAGCGGTCGAGCTTCAGAATGAGTTCAGATTCACTAGAGGGTGCCAAAGACTGTATGTTAAAAAATCCCCTCACTGCCTTCTGAACAAGCTTTTCCAAAGTCTTTCATATAGGTGGATTTGATAGTCAGTTGTTAAATAAAAAAACATATAATATGGATAAGACAAGGACACACTGACTTTGCTATAAACTGAAACAAACCACATGGTTTATTTGAAAAACTGTGTATATGGAGGTTTGACCATCTTTGGTTGGAAACTCAGAAACTGAAATGTTTTTTATGAACTGTTATGATGAGCAGGATGAAAGACATTCATAATTCATAATTCCTGGATATCAGGAGAATCATTCTTATGCACAGCATTTTGTGTTACTACCTTTCTTAAATAATATATTGCACCTTTTCAGTAAACATACATGTACAGCAATATGTGAAAATTATGTTTTGTTTATTTTAAGTTAGTAAGCAATCTATACTCTACCACATCCTCTACCAAGAACACACTTTGCATGTTTGTGGAATTAAACATGCTGGAATTTGAATTTGTCCAATCTGTTAAACTCTTAACAGATAAACAGTCATTGTGCAGAAAAATATTCTAATTAGTTGTGTACACTGTAGAGGGTGTGTTTTTTTCTCAGATCGAATGTCAGTTTTAAGCATCAAGCTTATCCCGTCAGATTATTTGTTTGCAAATATTAATATATAGGTGCTCTGTCTGAATGAACCTATGTGCTAAATTGTAATTTTGAGTAATAATGTTTCTATATTTGCGTTTAATTTAAGTCCAGGGAAATGGAGGTCAAATCTTTAGATATTATTTTATTAACAAATTTACAGATTCATTTTTTTTATAAAGACTATCATGTTACTTTTTAAAAATAAACTTTTTAATGTTTTGTCGCCAAATTTGAAGTGTATAAATTACAGGGTCTGATAGTAATGCATGATAATCTATGGATGATTAATGACCTTCCAATTTTCTAAACAAAATGCAAGACAATTTTAAATGACTATATATCTATGGTGCATTGACTATACAAAGGGGAGGAGGGAATGAAAAAGAAAGGGTTTCACTACATTTTTTATTAGATGTGACAGAAAAGATGCGCAGACATGAGGCTGGAAAACGTTGTATTTCACACGGCTAGAATTAAGCATCCACAAAGTTGAGGAGATGTCCTCCGGAGAATAAGGCTCATTCATGGCAACAAAAAAAGAGACAAATAAAAGCCATTTCAGAAAGTTGAGATTGTTGTTTTTTTCTTTATGTCATCCATATATATATATATATATATATATATATATATATATATATATATATATATATATATATATATATATACATACCTAAAATGATTGTTTAAAAGCCTTTATCTTAGCCATACGTGTATTTTCACCAGTAAGAATCATTAAAACCAATGTAAATAATCATAAATACAGTGCAAAGTAGCATAAATATTTTATTTTAAAAGAATATTTTTAAAATATAAACACATCCATCCATCAATTATCTCACACTTTACCCTACTAATCGGGGGAGAGCGGGTTTGGTGACTGGAGCCAATCACAGCGTTATTGGGCAAAGGCAGTGTACACCATGGACATGTCACCAGTCGATTCAGTCGATATGGATTAATATTGACATTTGGGCAGCTTCAGCCAGTAGCTAGAAGGCCAGAGCCCCCTTCAAAACAAGCAGGGAGAAGGGGTAATGGTGGGGGATTCCATCACAGACTAGAAGAGAGAGTTTGTTCCTTCAATTAATACATAACTCCATTTATTTTGGATCACATAATTTCACAGTTGATCCATTATCAACCCCAATACCAGCATAGAGAGGCTGAGTGAATGTGGTGTGGACTGTGTGTAGGAGGGTCATTGTGTGAGAGACGCTGTAGAAGGACAGAGTTCCTGCACTGTGATCCACATACACTCCTATTCTGGAGGATGGTAAGGCTGAGATCTTGGTCTGAATGTTGTTGTGATAGAAAGAGAGAGAGGGAGAACACTGCAGACTCCAGGACTGATTGTTGTGTCCAAACCAACACTCATCACCATTTCCTTTCCTGCTGATCCCTTTATATGAGACTGATATGGACACATCATATCCCTTGCTGTTCCACTCAACCTCCCAGTAACAGCATCCACTCACACTCTCCTTACTCAGCACCTGATTCCAGTAGTCAAATCTCTCTAGATCATCAGAGTAACACTGGCTTTTCTTACTCTTTGTCACCATTCTGTTCTTCTCAGACAGACTGAGGTAATGGTTCACTGTATTGGGATCCAGAGTCAGCCGACAGTAATCTAAAAAAAAACAAAGTAGTTTTAATTGAAGCAATATCAGGTAATACTGTACTATAGGACAGTGATCACATCTTTAAAGCAGATGTGTGTGTTTGTTGTATACATACACTCTAGAAACTCTTCTCTGGTTTTGGGCTCTGAGGGTAAAATCATCTGAACTGCTGCAGCTGTGGAGACACATAAACCAAATAATGTTTTATTATAAACATTTTATAATATATTGATCAGAAGTTTTACAATAATATTGTGTTTTCGAGGGGCACAATTTGTGTAAGTCAATGGTTTCTGCAAAAATATTGCAATCCCTTACTATCAGAGATGAAGACTTTAGTCACACTACTGTTACACACTGACTGACTAGTGACTTAACTCAGACTTACTCATCTGAGAGAAAAGCATGTAAAAAACTAAAATTTATGAATTCAATCAAATAAATTACCTTAATGTGGTAAATAAATAAAAGCTTACCATGCACAGTCATTACTGTAATGCTTTTAATCACAGATTGAAGTCACGCTAAGCCTTCAATTTAAAGGACAGAATGAAGCACCTTAACTGCAGTAACTGAAATGTTTCTCATCTGGCTAGCACGTAGCTTGGGTAGCAAGTATGCTAGCTAGCTAGCAACTCCAATTTGTCAGCTAATCTAGCTGAAGTTATAAACAGTTAGATTCCGCCCTAACTAAAGTTTCAGCTGGATTAGCTTTGGCTAGTAAGATAGCTTAAGTGCTAGCAAAGATGTAAAGCCTTACTGAAAGTCTAGTGTGACCAATCACAGTTTTATAAAAATAATTGTCTTGTGATCTCAAGATATCAAGAATCTATAAAAAAATTAAAACTACTTCATGGCCTCTCTGGACTTCCATAATTTGATGGGGATGTTTTAGGATTTTGAAGGAGTACTGCAACTGAGGGGGGGGACCAAATCTAAGGGAGGAGGGAGGGACTCTTCTTCTTACCTTTCTTTACAGGGATTGACAAATTGTATTGTTAGTTGAAGCTGTGAGCATTGGTAGTCATTCCGTCATTGTGTGGCTATTTAACTTTCAGGGAACTTAGATGTTACAGTTAACGTTAGTGATGGTTAATAGATTAACACTTTCAGAACAGCTTGTTTTTATTATGTCATGCAAAGCTAATGATTGGAATATTTCAATTTTTGTTTCAATAAATCGAGGGGACACTTTACAACAATATTTTGTGATTACTACCTTGGTTTAGTGAAAACACTGACCACACTGAAACTTTGAAATATGCGTGTATATAGCTTAAATCAAAAGAAAGGTACTAGACAGTGGACAATAATGGGCACAGGATAAATATGTCAAACCTTTCATTTTGTAAAACCAAACATAACTGCATAAGTCATAAGATCTGCACAATTATTCAAAGACTAAAATTAACATTAGACCATGTCTATGTAGCTGAGGAAATCTTATGACTTTCTTTATCAAGCCAATAAGCAAGTAAACATTGTCACAACAGAAAGCTCATCTCCTACATAACCTGATCCAACATACCATGAGGAGGGATTTTACTAAATTCCTGCTGGCAGAATTCCTCTAGTTTCTCTTTCAGAGCAGAGACAGATTTCCACACTCCATCAAAAGAGAGATGCCGATTAACAGTAATGCCAACTGACTGTAATGAGTCCTCAGATACTGAAGAGGCACAGTAAGACTGGAAACTCTGCAGAGAGGAAACATAGCATAGAAATATAATAAATGACCTCAGGCCAAATTAGCCCAAACACACCTGTTTGATTCCAGATATTATGTGCTACCTAGCATACACTTGATAGCTAACGCTAGTTGCTAGTGTGGCCACAACTGCTGATAGGAACAGGATCCGAATGTATCTATCTGTACACTGACCGCCCTAAGTTGGTATTAAACTTCTGACTCCGCAAGCAAGTCAGCATCCAGAAGCAGATTTGGGATCAAACTTAGAAATATGAAAAGCTGACTAGACAAATAAACTCAAAATAAATGTTTTTCTTTGAGTCAAGAAGACTTGAGACGTTTAAAAGCAAAAGGAGAGCAGAGTTTAGACTCGAGAACCCAAGTTACCAGCCAGAGAGTACCACATGCTGGGCTAACTCAAAACTGTGCAGAAGATGCTGGAACAGTTCCGTTTAAAGCTACACTATGTAAGATTTGAGGATTAGAATTTTTTTTTTGGTGCAATTGTCTTTTGAGAATAGGAGTAAACTATCTACTACTGTCATCTTACCTTTATCAATATGATGATTTCAGGCTTTACAATGTGAATTGGAGTAGCAAATACTCACAGTATGTTAGTGTGTTCATTTGTTCTGATATGTTGTTCGCTATTGGTAAACATCACCCCTTTAACTATCAACACTGAATTATCTGGTTCTCCATGCCTTAGTAAGTTACGGCCATGCAACTAAAGGAATGTCATGAGTGCATATACACATAAAACTATGCTAAACTAAATATTTTAGGTCTCTCAGTAAATCAGACAGTGATTGTTACCTGGAGGAACTGGATGTGATCCTCTGTGTGTGGAAGCTGCTCCAGCTCAGTGTCTCTCCTCTTTAGATCAGCAATCTCCTGCTCCAGTTGCTCCAGGAGTTCTTCAGCTCGACTTAGTTCAGCCTTCTCCTGAGATCTGATCAGCTCTGTTACCTCAGAGCGCTTTTTCTCAATGGAGCAGATCAGCTCAGTGTAGATCCTCTCACTGTCCTCCACTGCTGTCTGTGCAGAGCTCTGTTACAACATACAGACAAGATGGAGGTCCATTTAAACATCAACTATCATTCACTCTCTCACTGACATTCTACATTATCTACATTGTGTCTGTGTAGGATCTCTAAGTGTCCAGCACTGGTCTCCTCACTGTCTCATTGCTCACCTTGAGAGTGTTCACAGCCTCTTTCACCTCCTGCAGCTTCTTCTCTTTCTTCTGGAGTCTCTGCTGCAATTCTGTCTGCACCTTTATTAGTTGCTTCTGTAAACAATACAGTGGAATACAGCTGTTTACCAACTGTACAGTGAGGTAAAGGGTTCACTATTGTTCTTCATGTGATCATAATAAAGCTGTAAAAATGATAAATGATGGATGTAATCTGACAACTTTACAATCAGGCCTGATAAACGTCATTAGCCCTTTAAATGATACCACGCCTTTGGTTCACAATATGCTCCTGACAGCAGATTAGAAAACCAAGCAAAACAATTTGATAATGAAATAAATTTATTTTCACTTGTTTCTGGGTTCTTTCCGCTGCAGCTGTTACTGTATCATGTCCTTTGTGTTCATCCATGGTACATAAATAGCAGATGCAGCTCTGATCAGTACGACAGTAGATCTCAACCAGTTTTTGATGCAGAGAGCAGATCTTCTCTTGTAGCTGCGTCAAGGCTGTGGTCATCTTGTGCTTTTTCAGAGCAGGAACTTCATAGTGAGACTTAAGATGACTTTCGCAATAAGAAGCCCGACACATCAGGCAGAACATTCTGGCTTTGCGTTTTCTCACGGTGCAGAAATCACACTCCACATCTCCAGGTCCAGCGTAACAGTGAGCAGGAGAAGCAGCCTGGAGTTCTGTCGTCTTCAGTTTCTCCACCACTTCAGCCAGCATGTTGTTTCTGCGCAGAACAGGCCTCGGGGTGAAAGTCTCTCTGCACTGAGGGCAGCTGTAGACCCCCCTGTGATCATCGTGATCCCAGTGTCCATTAATACATGCCTTACAGTAACTGTGTCCACAGGGAGTCGTTACTGGATTCTTCAGCAGGTCCAGACAGACTGGACAGCTGAACTGGTCCTGATCTACTGAAATACTGGCCTCTGTCATTTTCCTGTACTCGCAGACTGAGAGAGAGCGAGAGAGAGAGAGAGAGCAGAACTCTGAGCTCACTCTAAGGTTAGTAGGAGTGATGTTCTAGCTCTGTATTTGATAAAGCATTTGGTAGAAAAAAAAAGCTTTGGTAGAGTGTCATAAAAGAGGTGGAGAAAAGCTAACACTTAGTAACTGTTTAACAGAGCGGGTGACTATCATGTGCTCTTTGTTTAACCTCCTCAGTCCCGAGATGGCACAAACAAACAAAATGTTCTCTGCTACCTAACTAAATAATACTTTAAATATTTGAATATTTGGTCTTAGGTGCATGAAATATGAAAATTTCATTTGGAAAAATCCCGAAAATATTTACTGAGCAGTTCTTATGTTTACTGAATGTACAGTTACATAAAAAGGTTACTGAACTCTGGGCTTCTGCATGAACAACAAAAATATTATGTAATTGAAAAAAAAAGTCCAAAAACCATCACATAAGCTATAAAACATATGATACAGATCTGCATGTAATAATATACATTCTTTCATTTATCATCTACGCTGGTTATCCTACTGGGCCATGAGGGGTACAGAAGCCTATCCCAGCATTCACTAGGCAGAAGGCAGGAAACCCCCTACATAGGCCACCAATCCTTCACAGGACAGATAAACACACTCACACCTAGGGGGCGATTCAGCATCCCCTGACTCACCTGACTGTCTTTGGAGTGCAGGAAGAAACTGCAGCACCCAAACTCCACAATGAAGGAACCCTGGTCATCCAGCCAGTGAAATGAACACAGGCCCATCTTGGTGTGAGGCCATGGTACTGCCCACTGCGCCACCCAAATTTAACACAAAACCCCCCTGAAAATGTAGTCATGGCTCATACATTTTAGTTTTTATTATTTTATTATTTAGGGCTCTAGGGGAAGACGAGATCCGTCCTGAGTTCCCCAAGGTTCTGGATGGCACAGGGCTGTCTTGGCTGACACGCCTCTGCAACATCACGTGGGCATCGGGGGCAGTGCCCCTGGATTGGCAAACTGGGTTGGTGGTTCCCCTTTTTAAAAAGGGTGATGGGAAGGTGTGTTCCAACTATAGGGGACACTCCCCAGCTTCCCCGGTGATATCTATACAGGGGAACTGGAGAGTCCGGCAGATCAAATCTTAGATCCCGGAAAAACACTGTGGGTTTCATCCTGGTCGTGGAATGGTGAACCAGCTGTTTACCCTCACTAGTGTCTTAAAGGGGAGCATAGGAGTTCCTGTGTGGGGTGCTCCAGGAATATGGGATACAGAGCTCATTGCTACTGGCCGTCCAGTCCGTATTTGTATGAAGCAGGAGCTTGGTTCGCATTGTGAGAAAATGTGCTTTTTCAGTAGGGTGTCGGGTCTCACCCTTAAAGATAGGAGCTTGATTATATGGGGGGGGGGGCCCAGAGTAGAGCCGCTCCTCCTCCACATCGAGAGGAACCAATTGAGGTTAGCATGCCTCCTGGGTGCCTCCCTGTGGAGGTGTTCTGGACATGTTTGACCAGGAGGAGACCTCAGCGAAAACCTAAGACATGCTCGAGAGATTATATCTCTTGGCTGGCCTAGTAAGGCCTTGGTATCCCCCCGGAGGAGCAAGAGGAGGTGTCTGTTATTATTGTATGAAGATACAAGCAAAATGCCAAGACTCTGTCTGGCACCCATGTACATGTACATTTTAAGTTTCTGTGAAACTCACAAGCTCATTTTTCATAACATCACGCTGTCTTTTTCCATCATTTAATGTTTTTTATGTGGATAAATATCAGTTTGATATTTATCCACATACATCAAGTGCAGTACCTTCAGCTGCTCTCTGTGATCGAAAGAAATGTTTTCACAAGGGGGTGGATTAGGGTCAGGGACATGGGTCATGTCTGTCAGCGAATGCTACTGGTTGATGGCACCTGGTTTTTTTGACTGACCACTCACTATGAAAAGCTTTTCAACAACAAACATGGTGGACGAATAGGATAAACAGAGTTATATTAAATGGAATCTTTGGTTTCTCTAATTTATAATAATGATTTAAATTCCTAACACTTTTTGTGAGCACGTTGCAGCTTGCTAAGTTAGGTTTATATTGGATATTTGGCAGATATTTGGCTCACAAACAAACAATCTCCTAAAATCTCTGAAATTACATTTTCTAAGATGTGGTAAACAGGGGAACAAACATTTTGGCATCGTTCCCAATCTTTTCATTTCTCAGAGTAGTTTTTATCGAAATAGCTGGAATCACTGTGGCAGGCACTAAAGATGGCAAGGGACAGTCTCTAAAGTGTGTTACTGTACAAAGACGTACAACATTCAGAGAAATGAAGAGTCTGTATTTTTATTTTTAAAGACTTCAAACATACTGAAATATACAGAACATGACAAAATCTAGGGTTAGCTGTGGTAAACAATAGTTTTAACATGACTGTATGATGTCCCCAGGTAGACTGGATGATGTTCCTGGAATGGTTGTGAGGAACAGTTACTATTGTTATAATTAAATGTACTAATTTTAGGTTAATATAAAAGAGCAGTGTCTCTCGATCAACACAACTGTATGATGTCTGCAGGTCAAAATTGGATGATGTTCCTGGGATGATCTAATATGCTAATGTTAGTTAATATGTTAATATGTTAATTTATTGTCATAAGAAAGATTAAAATATTTGTTCCAGAAATTTGCTGCTACTCCTTAATAAATTGTATTGTGTCAGGGTTAACACAGCACTGATATATGATATCTCCACATATAATTATTATTCATTTATTTTTTTTCTGAAACTATTAAATCTATCAATGCTAGCTAGCTAAGTAACTGTATAAGAAAGACAGCTTTACTCAGCTGCGGCTAAAATAAGAAAAAAGAACGACCTGGTCGGATGTGGTGGTGTCACAGCATCTACTGTAGTTTATGATTGGTTGAACAAATTCAATTTAGGGCCCTCCTCTGTGGACCCAGGGCCACATCTCACTCCGCAATATCTGGATGAGCTTTTGTAAATATCTTCCTCTGTTTCTGAAAAGCATCCCTCATGATTTTAGACCTAAATCCGACAGCTAGTTTTCCCTCACATATTAATCCTATACCAGGTCACCTCTTAATACAAACCTTGTGTTTTATTTGGTCATAACCAAGAAGAACACAATGTGAAAAGCTTTGTCGGGCAGTGCAGTAAAGAGCCATCTTATGTTTTTTTTTTTTCTTTTTTTTTATTTGTTAAAAAGCAGTATTTTTTTACTTCTGCCACTTTTTCACAGCCAAAATAGCCAGCTGACTAACTAGCTAGATAAACATGGACATTGAGCTGTATGACTGGAGCAGAACCCACAGTGGAACAGTTTCAAAAAGCATTCACCTCCTGCATGGTGTGGTTCAAATTTGTCCTACTTAGTTTGTTTTCTATTTCATTTTCAGACCACCTGAAATTACCTAAAACTCCAACCCCAACATAAGACTTGAAGCTCACTTAATGTAAACTTACTGATAGTAAATTACCCGCAATGCTAGCTTACTATAGCCAGTCAGCTGTCTATCTTAGCTGTCTATAAGGCAAACTTACCTGAGCTTGATTAGGGACGGTACAGGGCATGTACGCATGTACGCATTGTAAACAGGCCTGTTAACGGTCTTAGTACTGGGTGCAGACCTATCATTCACAAGTGCTGGCTACATCTGTGATAAACAAACGTTTGACCGTGTCGATGAAATGTTTTTAATACTGAATAAATCACCAAACCAGTTGCTGTTGCTACTCATCAAGACAACAATGGGCAATTGCGAGTAAGGCAAAAAAGCAAAAAACCTCGTCCATTTTTGTGGATTTTCATTTTTCTATATTATATGAACACGACAGCTGCTCTTAACATTCTGTAAATGTTTTATAATGAATGAACCAATAGAAATGCTTCTTAATCAAAATCACTTGAAATAAAACCACTTTACATAAACTGGCATGAAAAGTATATATTTTTATTTTCTAATGGCTTGAAAGAACCCTTTATCACTTTGTGACTTTCTACATGAATTAAATGTGGCCTAAAATATAATCAAATCTTCATTTAGCTCATAATGACAGACTAATAGAACCCAATTAATACAAATAATACAAATATAATTTTTCATTATTCATTAAATTAAGTAACCTGATTGTCTTTGTTGGTGAAAATATTTAAACCTCTGCTTACAGGAACTGGTGAGACCCCTTCAGCAGCAATACGTTCAACCAAATAGTTCCTGTTACTGTTGATTAGCCTGCATATTGCCCCTTTTCTTCTTACAGAACTGCTTTAACCCTGTTATGCTGGTTTTCTTGCATGAACACCATGTCGTAAATTTTGCCAGAACATTTATATTGTATTAAAATCTTGGACCAAGCTGTTCCAAAATGAAGATTTATTCTGCTTTATCCATTCTCTGTAGACTAACTTGTGTTTTCATGCAGGGCCCAAATTCTGTTGGGGTTCAGTTTTTACAAGGATGCACTAACATTGAGATTTCACCCTTCAAATGAAGACAAGTTATCCTGATTCAACAGCAGCAAATAGCCTCAAACTATGATACTGCCACCACCAAGTTAGAATCAGGTTCTTATGATGGAATGTAGTGTTCAGTTCTGTCATACATAATATCTCTTATTTAAGACTTAAAGAACCAGTTTTTTCAGTTATCTGGTTCATCTAGGAAATATTAAACAGGCAGGAATGTTCTTCTTGGAGAGTAGCGGATTTCTCCATGCTATTATTTTCCTTCTATTTCTCCATTGTATTATTATTCTTGTTCAGTGTTTGGCAGATTGCGCACTCTTGAACTTCAACATTAACCCGTGTAAACAAGGCCTGCAGATCTTGAACATGTGGGAGGGGGTTATAGGTGAGTTGTTCTATTGGCAGAAATTTTAGGGTGGCATCTAGGGTGGTCCATGACATTTTACTGGGCCAGCCACCTCTTTACTATTACACATGTCTTTATTATTAAAGCAATAGAACACTTAAGGTTGTGTGCTATCACCAATAACATCGCAGCTGTGATTCTGCCAATCATGTAGGTGAATATAGTAGATCATTACAATCCTGATATTTACAATAAAGCACAACTTAAAGAGTTAGTTCTGCAAAATAAAAGCAAAGAAGCCCCATATGCTATATCAAATGTAATTTAATATTGGCAATCCTTCCACAAGAAAAAAAAAAACAGTTCCAGTAATGGAGTGAGCCATACATATCTGGTTCAGTTGTACATTTTTAATACTTGTCAGATGCACCTGAATTGGTTTGTTACAGTTAGTCTAAAAAGTATAGCCCATCTTTTGTGCTGAATTAAATATTATTAATGTACCTGCTGTCACAACCTTTCTATGATTTGACCCAATGTCAAGTTACATAATTAAAATAGTAATACTTCATTGAAGAGTTGTAGAATGGTGCTCATTTATATTGTTAACAGCCAAACTTAGCATATGTAAATGATTTCTGAATACACCTATAACGAAACCAAATAAAATAGTTGTATCATTTTGGATCACACAATCGTACATTTGCCCTAGATGTCTTGACTAAATCAAAAAACCCAATCCCAGCATAGAGAGGCTGAGTGAATGTGGTGTGGACTGTGTGTAGGAGGGTCATTGTGTCAGAGACGCTGTAGAAGGAGAGAGTTCCTGCTCTGTGATCCACATACACTCCTATTCTGGAGGATGATCGGGCTAAGATATTAGTCACAATGTTGTTGTGACAAAAAGTAAAATGGGGAGAACACATCAGACTCCAGGAGTGATCATTGTGCCCAAACCAGATCTCATCACCTCCTTTCCTGCTGATCTGTTTGTAGGAGACTGAAATGAACAGCCAACAGCCCCAACTGCTGCTCCATTCAACCTCCCAGTAACAGCGTCCACTCATACTCTCCTTACTCAACACCTGACGCCAGTTGTCAAATCTCTCTGGATGATCAGAGTAAGACTGTGTTTGTTCACTGTTAGTCACCACTCTGTTCTTCTCCGAGAGAATGAGGTTGTGATTTACCGTGTTGGGATCCAGAGTCAGCCGACAGTAATCTAAAAAAAAGAAAAGAACATTTAATCCACAGCAGGTATGAATGTAGTTATTAAGTCGCTACTTTATATACACTCACTGGCCACTCTATAAAATACACCTACCTTGGACCTACAACTGTTGTTCATTTTATCAGGTTCATTTTGTAGTTCTCCAGGTTACAGATCGTAGCCCATCTGTTTGTCTGTTGCTTGTTAGCCTGCCCAAACCCCCTACTTTACCCTCCTAGTAGAAGTAGATCTGACCCAGTTTTAACCTCTTTCTGCACGGCCCCTAGTGCCCAGTTCCATCAGTGAGTGTGTTTACATGCACTCAATCAATCAGATCATAATCAGATTTCTGCAGTTATCCTGTAAGTTGTAATGTAAACAGCATACTCTGATTTCTTAGATCAGAGGAAGGCCTAGAAATCTGATTAAGAAATCTGATAAATAGAGCTGGATTTTCTCTCAGTAATCAGATTTCACACTGCATGTGTACTAATTCTTAGCCTGTGCATGTGCAAAACAGAATGTGGTCCCAGAAATAAACAAACAGCGTTTAACACCACGACCATGAGATGGCAGTAAAACACATTTAAAGCGACAATGAAAACAACTACATGCTTGACGAAATGAAGGATTAAAATATTGTTCTAGAGAATTTATATTCATATTTTCAGTTAAAGTGACTAGTTTTGGTTGGGGGACTGTTCTCAGTGCAGCAGTGTTACTGAGGTGTTTAAAAACACCAGCAGCACTGCTGTGTCTGATCCACTCATACCAGCACAACACACACTGACACACCACCACCACGTCAGTGTTATTGCAGTGCTGAAAATGATCCACCACCCAAACGATTCCTCCTCTGTGGTGGTCCTGACCATAAAAGAACAGGCTAACAAAATATACAGAGAAACAGGTGGAGTACAGTCTGTAATTGTAGATCTACAAAGTGCCCCTGTGTGGTCAGTGTAGTTGATAAAATGGAAAAACAATTAAAAAAGGAGCTGTATTTAATAAAGTGGCTGGTTGGTGTATATGTAATATTAAAAAAAAACCTTGTTTGTTTACTATAAATATAAAACTGACATGTAAGCAGTTTTGTGTGTGTGTGTGTGTGTGTGTGTGTGTGTACATACACTGTAGAAAATCTTCTCTGGTTTTTGGCTCTGAGGATGAAATCATCTGAACTGCTGCAACTGTGGAGAAACAGAAATACCTGATGATCCCTTGAAACATTTAATTGAAAGATTGCCTACAATTTCACTGATCAACTTTTAGTATTTTGTCCATAAATAAAAAACTAATTCAGAATGTGATGCCTGCAACACACTCAAACAACACACTCAGTTGAGAGAGAGGCACGTTTACCATTGTGTTGTATCGAAGTGCATTTTTTACCCGTTCTTGCTATATGCAAGACTTCAGCTGCTCAACAGTCTGGGGTCTTCATTGTCTGATACTCCTCTTTACGATTTGCCATACATTTACATTTAGGAAAGATCTGGACTGCAGGCCATTGAAACACATACACTCTGAGTCTACAAAGCCAGGCTGTTGAAGCCTGTGCAGAACATGGCCTGACACTATCTTGCTAAAATAACCATGGAAAAAGATACCAGCATATGTCTGCAAATTTGCAATAAACATATTTGTGTCGACGGTACCTTTACACATGTGCAGGTCACCTATGCTGTGGGCATCTTCTGTTGACAAAATCTGGATGGTCTCTTTTGTCTTTGGCACAGAGACCTCAAAGTTACCAAAACAAGCTGAAACATAGACCCATCTGACCACTGCATACATTTCCACTGTCTTTTAGACCATTTGAGGTGAGCTTGGGTCCAGAGAATTCTGTGGGGTTTCTGGATAGAATTGATATTTGGCTGTATCTCTTGATCCTGTGGTGGACTGTGCTACGTGAAACAGTTTTCCGATGTACTCCTGAGCCCATTTGGCTATATTTAACACAGTAGTCTCTGTGTTTCTCCTGCAGTACCATCTGAGGGCTTGAAGGTCACAAACATTCAACAGTAGTTCCAGTCTTGCCTTACTATGATTTCTCTGGTTTCAATCTTTTCACAATATAATGTACAGTAGATGAGAAAAAGCTAATATCAGAAATGGGGTTTGGAGTACAATAATCTTTAAAATCTTATATAAAATCTGTGCACAAATCTGTGCTTCAGTTTTAAATCAAGTTTGTTAACACCCCCTACTGTGAGCATTTTAGAGGTGTTTTTGCATTCTTGTGTGGGATGATTTTAAAAAATTCTGGTTTGTACTTGTGAAGAGGCACATTTTAAAAAATATCAACATGTAGGCATGTATGTTAGATGGAGAGGCTCTCAACTGAAGTGTATATAGGTCAATAATTCCAGTACTTTTTGTGGTTTCCCCCTTTTAAAAACCAAATAAACCTGGTAAATGATGCATTGAATCAGATGTTTCTGGCAAGTCAAGTTTCGAGTCTTTGTGGTACAAGTTTGAGTTTCGATTCTCTGATGTGCAAGACAAGTCTTGAGTCTCTGAGGTGGAAATCCATATCAAGTCTTGAGTCTCTGTGGTGCAATTCAGAGTCGAGTCCCTGGGATGCTGGTCTGAGTCGAGTCTGAGTTGAGTCTCTGGAATGTGAGACTTAGGCTAGTTAAATCTCTGGGCTACTAGTCTGAGTCGAGTCTCTGGGGTGCAAGTCCTTCAAATTTCAAAACCTAATGTCTAGTTCACACTACACGATTTTAGTCTGGTTTTTCAGTCGTTCAGTGTTTTTATTGTAGATCGCCGACAAAAACATCTGCTCGGAGGAAAATCGGCGACCACTCTGCACTCGCTCAGTCGTGTAGTGTGAACGGCTGAAAGACGCTTGCCTACCTGTTGCCGAGTGATCGCCGACTAATCGCAGACGCTTGGCAAACATCTAATGCCTGGTTCACACTACTCGACTGTTTGAGTCGTCAGAATTTTGTGTCGTTCACACTACATGACTGGTTGAGCTGCAATCGCGAGTCTTTCAGTTGTTGTGGCTTTCACACTATATGACTGATCGGCAACACGGGGTCACGAATAACACGACTTTCACTCTGGAGAATCGCCGACTCATCTGGCTTTGGTCCAAAAACACGTTTTTGTCACGAGAACAAACGATAATTTAACGCATGTGAAAGCTAGCGATACTACGTAGAACATACACTATTTCCAAAATGGACTTCAACAAACCAGCAATACGAGTTAACACTTCACTGATTTGCAACAAAGAAGAAAAAGGTATTAAAATTGATAAAGACACGGGGCCAGCAGGGACTGTCTTTTCTGCAGAGATGGAGGTAAATTTATTATCAATGAAAGCGTGCGTCTATCAGTGCCATCCCATTGGCTGTAGCTAGACGCTGCTGTTGACTCACAGTCGCCGACTGGCCTAGATATTAAACATGCTAGATATTTGCCGGGCGTCTGCAATAAGTCGGTGAGCACTCTGCGACGGCTCGGTGAGTGTCTTTCAGCCATTTACACTACACAACTGAGCGAGCACAGAGTGGTTGGCGATTTGCCTCCGAGCAGAGGTTTTTGTCGGCGACTGAAAAACCAGGCTAAAATCGTGTAGTGAGAACTCGGCATAACATGTTTAATATCTAGGCCAGTCGGTGACTGTGAGTCAGCAGCAGCGTCTAGCTACAGCCAATGGAAGCGCATAGAGAGAGAACCGCGTCACCGTTCATGCAATCTCTCTGAGACTGCAGGCGACACGTACGTTTTCATTAAAAAATATTAACTTCCAACTCTCTCTGGAGAACAGACAGTCCCTGCTGGTCCCGTGTCTTTATCCATTTTCGTACTTTTTTCTTCTTTCTTACAAATCAGCGCAGTAAGAACTTGTACTGCTGGTTTGTTGACGTCCGTTTTGTAAATACTGTATGTTCCATGTGGGATAGCTAGCTTTCACGTGCATTTAGTTCTCGTGAGCCAGATTCTCCAGAGTGAAAATCGTGTAATTCGTGACCCCGTGTTGCCGATCTGTCATGTGGTGTGAAAGCCACAACTAGTCATGTAGTGTGAACGACACAAAAACCTGACAACTCAACAGTCATGTAGTGTGAACCAGGCATAAGCAATCAGAGCATTCAATTCTCAAAGCAAAACTACATCCAATCTTTCCGCTATGTAGCATTTTTACTCTTTTAGTCATGAGGTAAATATCTCCATACTTCAGTTTTACAGCAGAAAACTCCTCTTACCGTGTGGAGAGATTTTACTGAATTCCTGTTTGCAGAATTCCTCTAGTCTCTCTTTCAGATCAGAGAGAGATTTCCTCACTCCATCAAATGAGAGATGCTGATTGATGGTAATCGATGAGTCCTCAGATCCAGAGGAAACACACAGAGACTGGAAGCTCTATAGAGAAAAAACTGGATGGAGAGCACTGGACAGCTGTACAGCACAAAGGACCAAATCAGACATTTACTGTTGCTGTGATGTAATTGTCAGAAAGGGTATTCTAGATTTAGATGAGAAAGTAACTGTTACCTGCAGGAACTGGATGTGATCCTCTATGTGTGGAAGCTGCTCCAGCTCAGTGTCTCTCCTCTTTAGATCAGCAATCTCCTGCTCCAGTTGCTCCAGGAGTTCTTCAGCTTGACTCAGTTCAGCCTTCTCCTGAGATCTGATCAGCTCTGTTACCTCAGAGCGCTTTTTCTCAATAGAGCGGATCAGCTCAGTGAAGATCTTCTCACTGTCCTCCACTGCTGTCTGTGCAGAGCTCTGTTACAACATACAGACAAGATGGAGCTCCATTTAAACATCAACTACCATTCACTCTCTCCCTGAGACTCTAGATGACTCATTATCTACACTGTGTCTGTGTAGGATCTCTAAGTGTCCAGCACTGGTCTTCTCACTGTCTGACTGGAAGAGAGTCTGACTGAGCTGTGAAATAGCTGCTCCAGCAGATCTCTGCTCACTACGCACCTTAAGAGTGTCCATGGTCTGTTTTAACTTCCGCAGCTTCTTCTCTATCTCCTGGATTCTCTGCTGAGATTTCCTCTGCATCTTTATCAGCTGACCCTGTGGGTAAATACAAATAAATAAAAAAATGAATGATTTATGCTATAAAGTTCTGTTTGGTTATGGATTTGGTTTACCTGCCGAAACGCTACGATGCAATATCCATAGTTTTACAGTCTGACAGTAATAACTGTAGCTTGAATGACCTTCTGTAATTCATTAAACCTGAAGCTCCCAAAGTTCTTACAGTCCAGTTTGAACTGACATCACAGTTATGCAATAAATACTGCAAACAGGCAACACTTCCTCATTTAGGCTGGAAGACACACTTGACTCTGAAGTGCAGATAAGCTAAAACATTCATATATTTCTACATCTCTTTCGCTCCCATTGCCATGTGCCATGTTGTTATAGTTGTTGTGGTGCAGGTGCCCAGCATTTGCTTTCCAACACATGCCACCAGAAGTGGCTTCTCAAGCATAATAGTGACACGCAATGGTAGACACTGTCCCTGACCACAACATATCACATTTTAGTCACTACATAAGCAAACGGGACTTTAGCTTAGTATGAGTAAGACAACTCTGTTGACAGTAAAGACCATTGAAGGAGAAGATGTGGAAATGGTGAGACAGGTGTTGCCTATTCATATCAAATATTAACACCAGAAGATCAAGCACTCAAGAAATGCAACACGGATTTGAACACGACAGAACAGAAGCTTGAAAAGATCTTCAAATGCTGTGACTTGTCTCTACAAACATATATCTGAACTGCTCAGGCTGTGGCCTTCTCTGTGATGCGGTGAAAGCTGGACAAGTGAGACCAGAAAAATACTGATGACTTTGGTGTTGATGATGAGTTTTTAGAACACCTTGGCTGACAAAGAAATCGTATGGCACACATTTAGAGAGACTTAGAACATGTAAAGTGTTGGGACTGATAGCAGTATATACAGTAGTGCATGGGGCTATGTTGTGGTGAAATATGGGGCTGCTTAGTGGGGGTGAGGTACATTATTAGTGCTTACCATCAGTGGCTATTTTGGCTACTCAGTAGCACTAGACTAGTCTTCACCTCTGCTGTTTTCAATAAAGGGCACTTGTTTAGAAGCACAATGGTTCCCATGTCATTTTACTATTAGGGGCCATGCCTACCTTGAACGTAATTGGCTGGGGATTGAGCATCTGATTGGCTGACACTTCGGTGAGGCTTTCCTCCATGGTGGCTTGGGGAGAACTTTTAGTCGTGTACTTGAATTGATGATTTGATGTAGCAGCGTACTTGGTATAATTGTCTAGCGTCTCTAGCGCATATATAACTACTGAACTGAACTATCTATCACATTAGTCATTCTCATCTACCTGGAGACCGGGGGGTAGGAGTGGGTGCATTATCTTTTGGTATGTCTGTTTTTCTCTTGTTTTGGGCTAGTTAGGGAGTCAGGGAAGATAATTTTATAGGTAAGTTAGATTCTGAATTCATTAGTTAGTTAGGTTTTTGTTTGCTATTATGGTGTGGCCCACTCCGACGCTTGTCCTGTGTCCTGTAAATTATTGTGGTGTTTGTGAATTAAAGAAAACACAACGTTTCTTGTTAATCTGGTCCCTGTTTAAATTTTATGTCACGGCTGTGATCGAACTCCTAGACGGGTTGTAACACCACTTACACATATAACTCACAAGATATCCAGAGCCCTTAAATGAGTAAATATTAATGGGAGTTAGAGAGTTAAGGTCACTCTTGTTCTACTAAGCTGTGGCACTGCCAAGTATGCGGTATAAAGCTGTGTTATCTCTTTTAATCGCCAGGGAGTGGTTTGACTACTTTATAAGTGGTTTACGAATCATAGTGTGCTCAGCACAACATGACCCTTCAATGTCACTCTAAGACTGAACATATTACAATTACTTGGCTGTGAAAGATGTTCTGACCTGTTTCTGGGTTCTTTCTGCTGCAGCTGCTACTGTATCGTGGCCTCTGTGCTCATTCATTGTACATATATAGCAGATCCAGCTTTGATCCGTACGACAGTACATCTCAATCAGTTTATCATGCTGAGAGCAGATCTTCTCTTGTAGTGTTGGTGAAGCTGTAACCAGCTTGTGTTTGATCAAGGCTGGAATTTCCAGGTGAGGTTTAAGATGAGCTTCACAAAGAGACACAACACACACCAAACAGGACTTGATGGCTTTGAGTTTCCTCCCAGTGCAGAAATCACACTCCACATCTCCAGGTCCAGCGTAACAGTGAGCAGGAGAAGCAGCTTGCAGTTCTGTCTTCTTCAGTTTCTCCACCACTTCAGCCAGCATGTTGTTTCTGCGTAGAACAGGCCTTGGGGTAAACGTCTCTCTGCACTGGGGGCAGCTGTAGACCCCCCTCTGATCTTCCTGAGCCCAGCAGCCATTAATACACTCCATACAGAAACTGTGTCCACAGGGAATAGTTACTGGATCCTTCAGCAGATCCAGACAGACTGGACAGCTGAACTGGTCCTGATCTACTGAAATACTGGCCTCTGCCATTTTCCTTCGCAGATGGAGACTGAGAAAGAGGGAGGGAGGGGGAGAGAGAGAGAGAGCGAGAGCGCAGCACTCTGCGATCAGTTTCAGGAATAGTGACTTCCTGGTTATGTGTTCATTGATGTGTCATGGGGTGAAGGGGAGGAGACTGAGGAAAATACAGGAAGACAGAGAGAGATTCTCTTGCATTTAAAAAAAAAACCTGTAGAAACATGTACAGCAATAGATTAAAAGTATAAGGCAAAAACCAGTTGCAAATAGTTGCACATTCAAAATAAAATTACATTTAAATACAATTCCTTTCATTGAAGGCTCAATGTGTAGGACTTTTAGTTTACACAATTCCAATATTAACTAAATTTATTAACAGGATGTGAAAAATAATTATTTTCCAGTATTTTCTATATGTCTGTGCATAAATATGACCTTACATAATCAGTCTGTACAGACTGCTAAAGCAGAAGAAATGAAAACTAACAATACAGTAAGTCACAATTATATACAAACACAATCTAACTAAACTAATAACCCATAACCAGTTGTACTTTCCATGTCTTTGATTCAGCACATTGAGTAATATCCACAGTGCAGGCTGGAAAATGAATGTGAACCTCTGTGTTAACGAGTTAACTCGCCGGCGGGCCAGGAATCAAAAATAAATATATTTAAGGATATATCTGAAGATCTACAGTACCACCAAAGACAATCAAGGTACCATATGAAAGCTTAGAATCTCTACTTTTCGGTCGTTTTGCCATTTTTTCTTTATTGTCATTCAGAAAATAAATATTTTGGTCAAAAACTAGCGTTAGTATGACAAAATATTAGGTACACTACGAACGCTTTTATTTTTCGTAAAGCCATCTTTTGGCCAATCTGGACATATAACACATCAGACGAACGGGGAGACCCACAGGATTACAATGGTGTAAGCTGTTATACTCTGAAATGTAGCAGTTTTTCAATAAAAAATAAAGAATAGCTTTTCCGAACAGTAACACGCCCCCTAGCGCCGCCACTACTTCTGCGTTTCTCCGACGCGTAAAGGCTCTTAGCCGCCACAGGGACACACCACCAAAACCACAACAACACAGCGATATACCTCAGGGTTTCAGCTTCAAAACGAGACAAAACTTGTGTTTTTCCATCAATCCGATCGTTAATAATCCGCCATTTTGTGGAAGGAGTACTCCGGAGATCCGACAGGTCAGAATAAAAGCCTTCGAATTAAAAAAATTATTAAAATATCTTACAGTTCTAAATCCGCCATTTTCGCCACTTTCCCCTAATAGTCCCGCCCTTCCTCTTTCCAAAAACGTGTCAACCAAGTCTGTGGACCAATCAGGCGCGGAGATATCTGGACGCGTACCCGAGAAGGCCGGTGGGTCAGGAAAACGGGTGGGTTTTTGAAACTCGCGCATTCAGTGCGCAGAGCGCAGAGAGGAAACGCGCCACGCAGGACACACACAGGCACAAAACAACGATCAAAACATTAACTATAAACCCTAAACAAAGTCCAAAACCAAAGAAAAAGATATTTTATGATGTTTAAGATTGATAAGTAAAGCTCAAAAGGAAGGGTAACGGCGGCAATCTATTGAAATCGGGCAGCAGAGGGAGTTTTACACCAGGTAAACAGCTCCAAACGATACCAAAATAAAGGTACCATCTGAGGATATAAACTGACTGAGTTTTTTCCAAGAAGATAATTTAGTTATGGACTTATAATAAACATGTAAAATATGGTAAAAAATGGCCTAAAAATCATACATGACATTATTTTGCCAAGGAAAGTGAATAAACACATTTTTAGATGTGGGTTTATGAGAATATAACATATACACATATATACACTGTAGACACATGCAGAAACACTTTTCTAAAGGAAAAAGTCTATTATGTCCCCACACATAAACTCTATTTTTGGTAGACACAAAAATTTTAATTTCAAAATAAAAATTAGAAAAGCGCCTGTTTTTTTTTTGTTGTTTTCAGCATATTTGGAGCATTGCAGATTAATTTCAATGCCTTTTAGTGCTTCTAGTACAAATTTGAAGGCTTTTCAGGAACATTACATCTTGAAAATTACACTAATTTATGCAGTGTTTCAGTGAAAAGCTTCAAGATTTGGGTATGTATTTTCAGGCGGAAATTGGTAAAAAGTGGGGTACGGTTAAGAGGTTAATGACTTCTCCAAGAGCTAACAGGCAACATGTGTTTCAGTTTAGCAGATGAGGTTGGATGTGTGGTTTGATCATTTAATAACGGCAGCACACACCTGACAAATCTGTTCTTCTCAGAAGGTTAGCGTAAACCATGCCTAAATGCAAACAACTAGAAAAAATGCTAAAAAGGCACTGCTGAACATCAATCCATGCTTGTACAAATTGTCTACAAATGGAGAAAATTTTGGACTGTTTCTACTCCCACTAAGAGTGGGCATCCTGTTAAGATCACTCCAAGAGCCCAATTGTCTAAACAGGAAATGTTTGGTGTAGATGATCACAGTTAAAGGGGGATTTACAGATTATTAAACTCAAGGGTTAATTTACTTTGTCTTGCATGCACTGTGGATGTTACTCAATGTACTCTATTGAAATTTGCTGTAAGCCACTTTCTGCTTTGTACATTGTTTTTATTTATTTATTGTTTTAAGTAAATTACAGTCAATCAGAAATGCATCAAGGCTGTCGAAAAAATTACACCAGAATATCTTTGTGTGCAAATGGGTGAAGGCAAACATAAACATCGACTCTCAAATGCCTGTAATCAGATCAACTCCCACCATTACTGGTTGCCTTATGAGGTTCCACAAACTCTGATTTCATAAAGTGTATTATCACACACAAAATGTGGTTTCCGAGTCTTTTGTTCCTAGAAACTGGCACTATAATTCCTTCTTCCTCAAGACATGACTGAAAATGTGTTTTCTGAGTCTCTTTATATTTAGAAACTGGCACTATAATATCTTCTTCCGCAAGACATGACCGAAAATGTGGTTTCTGAGTCTCTTTGTTTTTAGAAACTGGCACTATAATGTCTTCTTCCTTAAAACATGACCGACAATGTGGTTTATGAGTGTTTTGTTGATAGAAACTGGCACTATAATGTCTTCTTCCTTAAAACATGACCGACAATGTGGTTTCTAAGTCTTTTGTTCTTAGAAACTGGCACTATAATGTCTTCTTCCTCAAAACATGACCGAAAATGTGGTTTCCGCGTCTCTTTGTTCTTAGAAACTGCCACTATAATGTCTTCTTGCTCAAAACATGACAGACAATCTGGTTTCCGAGTCTCTTTGTTTCTAGAAACTGGCACTATAATGTCTTCTTCCTTAAAACATGACTGAAAATGTGGTTTCTGAGTCTTTTGTTCTTAGAAACTGGCACTATAATGTTTTCTTCCGCAAGACATGACCGAAAATGTGGTTTCCAAGTCTCTTTGTTCTTAGAAACTGGCACTATAATGTCTTCTTCCTCAAAACATGACAGACAATCTGGTTTCCGAGTCTCTTTGTTTCTAGAAACTGGCACTATAATGTCTTCTTCCTTAAAACATGACTGAAAATGTGGTTTCCGAGTCTCTTTGTTTCTAGAAACTGGCACTATAATGTTTTCTCCCGCAAGACATGACCGAAAATGTGGTTTCCAATTCTCTTTGTTCTTAGAAACTGGCACTATAATGTCTTCTTCCTCAAGACATGACTAAAAATCTGGTTTCTGAGTCTTTTGTTTTTAGAAACTGGCACTATAATGTCTTCTTCCTCGAAACATGACTGAAAATCTGGTTTCTGAGTTTTTTGTTTTTAGAAACTGGCACTATAATGTCTTCTTCCTCGAAACATGACTGAAAATCTGGTTTCTGAGTCTCTTTGTTCTTAGAAACTGGCACTATAATGTCTTCTTCCTCAAGACATGACTGAAAATCTGGTTTCTGAGTCTTTTGTTTTTAGAAACTGGCACTATAATGTCTTCTTCCTCAAGACATGACTGAACATCTGGTTTCTGAGTCTTTTGTTTTTAGAAACTGGCACTATAATGTCTTCATCCTCGAAACATGACTGAAAATGTGGTTTTCGAGTCTCTTTGTTTTTAGAAACTGGCACTATAATGTCTTCTTCCTCAGGACCTGACTGAAAATCTGGTTTCTGAGTCTTTTGTTTTTAGAAACTGGCACTATAATGTCTTCATCCTCGAAACATGACTGAAAATGTGGTTTCCGAGTCTCTTTGTTTTTAGAAACTGGCACTATAATGTCTTCTTCCTCGAAACATGACTGAAAATGTGGTTTCCGAGTCTCTTTGTTTTTAGAAACTGGCACTATAATGTCTTCTTCCTCAAAACATGACCGAAAATGTGGTTTCCGAGTCTCTTTGTTTTTAGAAACTGGCACTATAATGTCTTCTTCCTCAAAACATGACCGAAAATGTGGTTTCTGAGTCTCTTTGTTTTTAGAAACTGGCACTATAATGTCTTCTTCCGCAAGACATGACCGAAAATGTGGTTTCCGCGTCTCTTTGTTCTTAGAAACTGGCACTATAATGTCTTCTTCCTCGAAACATGACCGAAAATGTGGTTTCCGAGTCTCTTTGTTCTTAGAAACTGCCACTATAATGTCTTCTTCCTTGAAACATGAGCGAAAATGTGGTTTCCGAGTCTGTTTGTTCTTAGAAACTGGCACTATAATGTCTTCTTCCTCAAGACATGACTAAAAATCTGGTTTCTGAGTCTTTTGTTTTTAGAAACTGGCACTATAATGTCTTCTTCCTCGAAACATGACTGAAAATCTGGTTTCTGAGTTTTTTGTTTTTAGAAACTGGCACTATAATGTCTTCTTCCTCGAAACATGACTGAAAATCTGGTTTCTGAGTCTCTTTGTTCTTAGAAACTGGCACTATAATGTCTTCTTCCTCAAGACATGACTGAAAATCTGGTTTCTGAGTCTTTTGTTTTTAGAAACTGGCACTATAATGTCTTCTTCCTCAAGACATGACTGAACATCTGGTTTCTGAGTCTTTTGTTTTTAGAAACTGGCACTATAATGTCTTCATCCTCGAAACATGACTGAAAATGTGGTTTTCGAGTCTCTTTGTTTTTAGAAACTGGCACTATAATGTCTTCTTCCTCAGGACCTGACTGAAAATGTGGTTTCTGAGTCTTTTGTTTTTAGAAACTGGCACTATAATGTCTTCATCCTCGAAACATGACTGAAAATGTGGTTTCCGAGTCTCTTTGTTTTTAGAAACTGGCACTATAATGTCTTCTTCCTCGAAACATGACTGAAAATGTGGTTTCCGAGTCTCTTTGTTTTTAGAAACTGGCACTATAATGTCTTCTTCCTCAAAACATGACCGAAAATGTGGTTTCCGAGTCTCTTTGTTTTTAGAAACTGGCACTATAATGTCTTCTTCCTCAAAACATGACCGAAAATGTGGTTTCTGAGTCTCTTTGTTTTTAGAAACTGGCACTATAATGTCTTCTTCCGCAAGACATGACCGAAAATGTGGTTTCCGCGTCTCTTTGTTCTTAGAAACTGGCACTATAATGTCTTCTTCCTCGAAACATGACCGAAAATGTGGTTTCCGAGTCTCTTTGTTCTTAGAAACTGCCACTATAATGTCTTCTTCCTTGAAACATGAGCGAAAATGTGGTTTCCGAGTCTGTTTGTTCTTAGAAACTGGCCCTATAATGTCTTCTTCCTCGAAACATGATCGAAAATGTGGTTTCCGAGTCTCTTTGTTTTTAGAAACTGGCACTATAATGTCTTCTTCCTTAAAACATGACTGAAAATCTGGTTTCCGCATCTCTTTGTTCTTAGAAACTGGCACTATAATTTCTTTTTCCTCAACAAATGGCCAACAGTCAAAAGCTGGTGCCACAGACGGTGGTTCTTCTTTGGTCTTTGGCTCTGAGGCTACAGTGACCTGAACTACTGCATCTGTTAAGACACAAATGTTCCAAATGAGAATGAAACAAAGGAGCAAGTTTCAGATAAGCAGCAAAATATTAAATTATGTAATTTTTGTATTACATGTGTGCAAGAAAGAATTTCTTCAAAGCGAATGTGGCGAGGTGAGCAGAGAAATCTAATATGAAAATGTACCAATTAAACCACTATTAAATACTGTAGCCAACTACATCACTCTGGAAATTGCACCCAGAGTCGGAAATCGTTAAGACACACAGGCACATACACATACACCACAACAAGGCTGCATAAGACAAATTTAATATTAAAACAGTAAAATGCTTCATAATATTATTAACAAAGAGGTTGTTATGAAGAAAAAAAATATTAAAAGAATTATAATATATATATATATATATATATATATATATATATATATATATATATATATATATATATATATATATATATAACTCAATTGGTAAGCCTACAGTAATATCTCTTGTCAGGTAATTGACCCAACACGATGAAACAAAACAAAATAATAATAATATAATAATCCATTGTGTTTTACAGCGGAAAAATTTGTCTTACCGTGTGGAGAGATTATACTGTAATCCTGCTTGCAGAGTTTCTCTAATCTCTCTTTCAGTTCAGAGAGAGACTTCCTCACTCCATCAAATGAGAGATGTGGATAGACAGTGATGCTGGGTGAGTTGTTAGATTGAGAACAGACGCAGAGAGTCTGGAAACTCTACAGAGACAAAAATTAAATATAAAGGTGTACAGAAGGAAGGACTGATCTTGTATGTTCATTTGAAAAAGATTTATTGTTACAGTATAAATCTTCTGGTTAAAAACATTTAGAACCTCTCTGAGTTTCAGGTCTCTCTGTAGATCAGACAGTGATTGTTACCTGGAGAAAGTGGATGTGATCCTCAGTGTGTGAAAGCTGCTCCAGCTCAGTGTCTCTCCTCTTTAGATCAGCAATCTCCTGCTCCAGTTTCTCCAGGAGTTCTTCAGCTTGACTCAGTTCAGCCTTCTCCTGAGATCTGATCAGCTCTGTTACCTCAGAGCGCTTTTTCTCAATAGAGCGGATCAGCTCAGTGAAGATCCTCTCACTGTCCTCCACTGCTGTCTGTGCAGAGCTCTGTTACAACATACAGACAAGATGGAGCTCCATTTAAACATCAACTATCATTCACTCTCTCACTGAGACTCTAGATGATTCATTATCTACACTGTGTCTGTGTAGGATCTCTAAGTGTCCAGCACTGGTCTCCTCACTGTCTGACTGGAGGAGAGTCTGACTGAGCTGTGAAATAGCTGCTCCAGCAGATCTCTGCTCACTACTCACCTTAAGAGTGTTCACAGCCTGTTTCACCTCCTGCAGCTTCTTCTGTTTCTCCTCGAGCCTCTGCTGACATTTCACCTGCACGTCTTTTACTTCATTCTGCAGAAAGAACATCAACTCTTTATGAAATGTGAGATAAGAGGTGAATTATAAACTAGGAGTACATTGTAGCTCCAATAGACTTTGGCACTGTAATGTGTGCTATGAAGCTGTAGAAAGCTAGATGATGGGTGTTGGCTGGTTAAACGTGTCTGACTACATTACTTTAAATATAATCTTCAAGTCTAATCTTCAAACATGTTCACTTAGAAATCATCTCCAAATTACTATTTTTAAAATAACAGGTTATATATTCCTCATAATAGAATTAGATATGATGTGATTTTGAAGTTCTGACCTGTTTCTGGGTTCTTTCTGCTGCAGCTGCTACTGTATCGTGTCCTCTGTGCTCATTCATTGTACATATATAGCAGATCCAGCTTTGATCAGTACGACAGTACATCTCAATCAGTTTGTCATGCTGAGAGCAGATCTTCTCTTGCAGTGTTGAAGAGGCTTTAACCAGCTTGTGTTTGATTAAGGCTGGAATTTCCAGGTGGGGTTTAAGATGAGCTTCACAGAGAGAAGCTACACACATCAAACAGGACTTGATGGCTTTGAGTTTTCTCCCAGTGCAGAAATCACACTCCACATCTCCAGGTCCAGCGTAACAGTGAGCAGGAGAAGCATCTTGGAGGTCCGTCTTCTTCAGTTTCTCCACCACTTCAGCCATAACATTATTCTTCCGTAGAACAGGCCTTGGAGTGAACGTCTCTCTGCACTGGGGGCAGCTGTAGACCCCCCTCTGATCATACTGATCCCAGCAGCCATTAATGCACACCATACAGAAACTGTGTCCACAGGGAATAGTCACTGGATCCTTCAGCAGATCCAGACAGACTGGACAGCTGAACTGGTCCTGATCTACTGAAATACTGGCCTCTGCCATTTTCCTGAACTCACAGACTGAGAGAGAGAGAGAGAGAGAGAGATTTTGAGAGTTTGAGTTTCGTTTTCTCTGAGTAGGATTTGCTTCCTGGTTCTGTGTTTAGTATCATAGACAGAGTTGCCAGATTTGTGATTTTTCTACCAGAGAGAGAAAAACAGAGGGAGAGAGAGACAGAGAAAGTGGGAGAGAGAATAAGAGAGAGTGAGAGAGAAATGTCACCAGAGTTTATTTCAAGCACAGACCTCTAGTACTATAGTTTCTAGAGTACTCTCATTGTATGAGTACTCTCATCTATGGTCAGTCAAATCACATGTTCAATCACAAACTTTGCCTTCTTTTTTCAGCCCTCCAATCACTGCACAGCAAAACTGTTTTTCTTCCAGATGGACATATCTAGAAGAGGTGATGTCCAGGATGAGAGGGGTCAGTTATTATTTTACCAGTGTGATTTATCACCCTGCAGTTGTAGATGTTCTGATATGTGGGCTGACTACATCCTCTCTGTTGTCCTGACTATAAGCTGGAGTTTTGCTCGTTCGTGTGAGGAGGCGGAACCACACCAGATGGTTATGGATGATGTGAGGATGGATTTGATCATTGCCGTGTACACCTGGATCATCACAGTCTGTGACTTACTTATCAATCAGCTGTAAAGGGGGTTTAAGAATGTAATGATGTGAAGCAGCAGGAGCTGTAATGTTCAGTAGGCGTGTTGTTACGCCTACATTCAAAGTAACAGATTATTCAATCTGTAGAAATAAAGTCTCAACATTTCAGATCTACACAGAAAGAACAGAAAGATCTGCACTGCAGTTTTTAAAAATCTTTTTAGTGTTTTCAATTAATTATGTATGTATTTATTATTTTGACATTTGTACTTTAATTTGTAATTTATCTTTAAATGTCAGTATTTTTAATCTGAGCACAACTCAGTGAGAGATTCTGTAGAGGGAGATCATTCTATTGGTGAATGTAAGAGTTTCATTGTACAGTGTAACTGCCTGTTCTGCTGTACATATGACAATAAAACTCTTGAATCTTGAATCTTGAGGTTGGAAATCAAATGTTAAGAAGAGCCATTTTGTCTCATTTCAACAAAAATTAAACCACATTCGAATTTTTATGTCCCTTTTATTTGGTTAACGCTTTAATATCTTGGCTGCGAATATGTGCAAATATCCTACCTGGTAAAAACAAAACATAATATAATATAATATAATATAATATAATATAATATAATATAATATAATATAATATAATATAATATAATGTGTATTCTGGATTATTTGTTCTGCAGCAGTTCTTCTCTTTTATGTACTATTTTGAAGTCTAATCTCACTGTTATTGCTGATGCTGCCTTTTAATCCTCTTTGGAAGTTCGTACTTATGACTTTCGGGGGTCTAGAGCACGACTTGATTTATGTTTGAGTGGTTTTGTTTAGAAACAAGATATACTTGTTGGAAGTTGTTTAATTTTCATTAAAGTCATGTTATGGTGCACAGGGTGGTTTTCTCCTAGTTATGTGAGCTACTTGTGTTCATGAGTGCTGTTATACACATTACCTAATTTATTACTGCACTATCTACCTTCTTGTGTATTTTTTTTTTTACTATTGGAGTTCTTTATTCTTCTTTATATACCTTATTGTTTTTTGTACTGTGTTTTTTACTTTGTTTTTGTACTGTGTAACTGCTACTGGCTGCTAAATTTCCTTCGGGATCAATAAAGTATCTATCTATCTATCTGTCTTATAACTGTGATATTAGAGATTTTATAAATTGTAGCCACACTGTACATCAAAATTAATGTTCATCACTAGATTTAGAATAGAAATCTCTTCAGTGGTTAAACTGCTGTAATCAGGAAAGACCTTTTGGATTGCCTATTGTTTATTTTTAACATAGCAACTGAGCTCCCTCTGTTTAAGCCTAACAGCATCCATGGATAAACTTAAACCTTAAAATGAGCCATAAGATGCTTATTTAATCATAGGAGTAAAACTTCAGCCTCTGTCACCACTATTGATGTGATTATTATAAGTATTGTTTTTTACTGTAAATTAAATTAATTAATCAAAATGAGAGCAGAGTCACTGCTGTTTCAGTAGAATCCACTAGATCCACTAACAGGGCAAACCTGAAGAAGGTCCTGCCCAAATACTATCAGCACATTAAATTTCCAACCGGAGGAGAACAGACTCTTGACCACTGCTATACAGCACTTAAGGACTGTTACAAACCCCTCCCCCGCCCTGCCTTTGGCAAAGCGGATCACACCTCCATTCTTCTCCTGCCTGCTTACAAACAATGACTTAAACAGGAAAAAACAGTTCTCAGATCAGTCTATCAATGGAGTGAGGAGGCCATCTTCACACTACAAGATTGCTTTGAATCCACAGACTGAAAGATATTTCATGACGCAGCTGGCAGTGACATCAATGAATACACTGACTCCATCACAAGTTACATCAGTAAATGCACTGACGACATTGTGCCAAAAATCAATGTCAGAACATTTCCAAACCAGAAACCCTGGATCAACGCTGAGGTTCGTGCCAAACTAAGAGCTCGAACCTCTGCCTACAACTCTGGTGATCTGGCTAGCTACAAGAAGGCCAGATATGACCTTCAGAGGACCATCAGGCTAGCCAAACGGAACTACAGGGACAGAGTTGAATCCAACTTCCTCTGCTCTGATCTCAGACGTATGTGGAGTGGACTGCGCACCATCACTGATTATAAAGGAGGTATAAGTTTTGATAGGGGGTCACCCTCCTCACTTGCAGATGAGCTCAATGCACATTATGCTCGCTCTGAGGCAAACAACACCTCCCCTGCTGAAAATCTCCCAATACAACAGGAGAGCTGCACACTGACCTTCTCCCTGTGTGAGGTGGTGAAATCCTTCAGGGCAGTTAACCCACGCAAGGCACCAGGTCCTGATGGTGTACACAGTTGTGTACTTAAAGCATGTGCCAACCAGCTGGCTGAGGTTTTCACCAACATCTTTAACCTCTCCCTAAGACTGTCAGTGGTTCCTTCGTGCTTTAAAGAAACCATCATTGTTCCAGTTCCCAAGAAACCTTCTGTCACCTGTCTGAATGACTACCGCCCTGTTGCACTGACATCAACAGCTATGAAGTGCTTTGAGCGGCTGGTCAAAGCTCACATCTGTTCTATGCTTCCTGCCAACATGGACACTCACCAGTTTGCATACCGCCCCAACAGATCCACAGACGACGCCATTGCACTAACAGTACACACTGCTCTCTCACACTTGGACAGAAAGAACACGTATGTGAGAATGCTGTTCATAGATTACAGCTCAGCATTCAACACAATCATCCCAGCCAAACTCATCCCAAAGCTCAAAGACTTGGGTTTGAACTCTTATCTCTGCAACTGGATACTGGACTTCCTGACGAGCAGACCGCAGGTGGTGAGGGTGGGTGACAGCATCTCTTCCACTCTGACTCTGAGCACGGGGGCCTCCCAGGGATGTGTACTCAGCCCCCTCCTGTACTCCCTGTACACTAATGAATGTGTAGCCAAACACTCCTCCAACCTCATCTTCAAATTCGCTGATGACACTACCATCCTAGGCCTCATCACAGATGGAGATGAAACAGCCTATAGAGACGAGGTCAGCGCTCTGTCAGAGTGGAGCCATGACAACAATCTCCGTCTAAACATCAGCAAAACGAAGGAGATGATTGTGGACTACAGGAAGCAGCAGAAGGGTGGTCACTCTCCCCTTTACATCAACGGGGCTGAAGTGGAGAGAGTCAGCAGTGTTAAGTTCCTCGGCGTTCACCTCTCTGATGACCTCACCTGGTCCCTCCACACTAACATGATTGTGAGATCTGCCCGTCAGCGTCTCTTCTTCCTGCGCAGGCTCAGGAAGTTTGGACTGCCTCCTGATATCCTCACCAGCTTCTATAGGTGCACTACAGACAGCATCCTAACGGGCTGCATCACTGTCTGGTACGGCAGCTGCACTACCTGTGACCGCAAGGCCCTAAAAGGAGTGGTGAGGACAGCAGAATACATCATAGGCAACAAACTACCAGCCTTACAGGACATCTACCAGTCCCGCTGCCTGAGGAAAATCCAGAAGATCAGGTCAGACAGTGGTCACCCAGCACACGGCCTGTTCACCATACTGCCATCAGGCAGGAGATTCCGCAGCATCCAGGCCAAAACAACACGCCTACTGAACAGCTTCTACCCACACGCTGTCAGACTCCTGAACAAACTTTGAGGCTGAAAGACCCCAATACTGTTCACTCGACCGCTGCACATTGTACACTTTATATTATTTATTGTGATATCGCTGCTATGGACAATATCATCATATCACTAAGTCACTTTGAATAGATATAATAGATATAGATATATCTACTTAGAACCTGCCTATGCAAAATTTTTCACAGATGTCCCCCTGTATATCCTATGTTTATATCTTGTGTATTGTATAGTCCTTTATATATTTCAGTTATAACTATATGTATATTTTTAGCTTATTTTTACTTTAATATTGTCTATTTATTGTATGTTTGTACTGTTTTATATATATAATGCTGCCCTGCTGTAGAGTTTTATCTGAGCCTCACCCCAAGCATTTCAATGCATGTTATGTCCTGACATGATGTGCAAATGACAAATAAACTTGAAACTTGAGGGAGCTAGATCTCCATTCATGCTCTAAAAAAAGATATTTAAGATAATAACCAAGTCAAGTCAAGTTTATTTAAATAATGCTTATTACAACCAAGTTGTCACAAAGCAGGTTTTCAGAGGTTTGAAAACATGAAGTCACAACATGTATCGCCCTGTGAGCAAGCCTGAGGCGACGGTGGTGAGAAAAAAACAATCAAACTGGAGGAGGAAACCTTGGGAGGAACAAAGACTCACAGGGGGAGACCCATCCTCCTCTAGTCAAACAGTATTTACAGTTTTTAAGCTAAATTCAAAATAAAACTAAGAGAATCTGAGTCTGGATGGTAAAAGCTTTAGAAACTGCACAGGTGGTACATCTGGATGATACGGTGATGCAGTCGAGGGTATAGCAGATGGCACAAATGAAGAGGAGAACTGGTTGGTGCCAGGTGAAAAGCAGGCCCTGATGGCAAATAATTCTAAATTTTAATTCTAATAATGAATTCTTACTAAAGTGCATGAAACTATCTTAGAAAATAATTTAAATAAATAAAAAAATGAATTGATAAAAGGAATACAAAATCATTCCAATTAATAAAAAGTCACAATAATCAGAACAGGTGTTTAATTCAGGTGAAACAATTGTTTTTTGACAACAAGTAATTCACCAACATATTAAAACAGAAGTTCAGTGTTACTTTTAATTCCCATTATCATTCTATAAGCCCAATCCCAACAAACAAACATGCTTTCCACACAAACAAGAAGCATTTACAACTCTGTGTTAAACTAACTGTTTATGTGCAGTTGCAAGGACAAGTAAGTGAACTGTTTAGAATTATCTGGATTTCTGCACTGAGTACTAATAAAATGTAAAATTCTAATTGTTATCTAAGTCACAATCATGGACTAATATAATGAAAAAAAGAATATTAAAAATACAATTAAACTATTTCTTTTAGAAAGTAGTCTAAAAAAAGTTTCTCACAGTTCATAAGAAAGTGGCCAAAACTTAGGTGTCTCGAAATCTTTTTTTTTTTAAATCTTTGTTTTCTCAGACTTTTCTATCTTTTGAGGTAGCTTCAACTTTGGCATCACAAACTTTCGTGTCTCAAGCTCTTGTTTCATAGGAAGTGGTCCAAGCTCTGGTGTCTCAATCTTTGGTTTCTCAGACTTTTCTATCTTAGATAGGTTAAGCTTTGGCAACTTAATCTTTGATAACTCTTGTTTCTCAGAAACTGGCCAAATCTCTGGTTTCTCAGTTTCAGGGTTCACACGCAGTGGTGTCTTTAAAGATACCATAAACTTTTGTTCAACAAACTCTGGTTTCACACGCAATAATTTCTTATGAGCTGGTGCCACAAACAGTGGTTCTTCTTTGCTCTTTGGCTCTGAAGCTAAAGTCATCTTAACTGCTGCAGCTGTGGAGACACAAACAACAAATGATCCAACAGAATGAAAAAGGAGCAAGTTGCAGATTGATGTCATTTTTGTATTACATGTGATTTTTAAAAACATCTAACGGTTTTTAAAGAAAAAAGGTACAAGTGAACTTAAAAGAAAGATAATTATTTTACAGTAATATAGCTTGTGTGGTGTCAATGTCAGTTTGCAAATATGTCTGATACAAAAAACATGTATTATTATATAGTGACATTGAAAAGATTAAGAGATCATTCATGAGCATTTCTAGGCAGCCATAGAGCAGTAACCTATAGAATTATTAGCAAATCCTCTTTTTTCAGGTATCACACCCACCAACACGTACACCTTCACAACCAGCATAGTATTGTTTTTATAACTAAAATAATGTATTACAGTGTGGAGAGATTTTATTGAAGTCCTGCTGGCAGAATTCCTCTAGTCTCTCTTTCAGATCAGAGAGAGATTTCCTCACTCCATCAAATGATAGATGCTGGACAGTGATGCTAGAGGAGTCCTCACATCCAGCAGAGACACAGAGAGACTGGAAACTCTACAAACAGAAAAAAAGGTAAACTGAACGAAAGAGCAAATGAAACAACTTTTATTTTCAAACTTTAAAAATCTTTTGGGGATGAAGTATTTCAGAATCTTTCTGAGTTTCTGGTCTCTCTGTATATCAGACAGTGATCAGACTCAGTGTCTCTCCTCTTTAGATCAGCAATCTCCTGCTCCAGTTTCTCCAGGAGTTCTTTAGCTCGACTAAGTTCAGCCTTCTCCTGAGATCTGATCAGCTCTGTTACCTCAGAGCGCTTTTTCTCAATGGAGCGGATCAGCTCAGCGAAGATCCTCTCCTGAGGGTGAGAACTTGTTTTGGTTGGTGAATTGACACATGGATCTGCTACAGAGGAGGCAGACGAGTCAATTCTTTCTTTTCCTGGGGTGTATTTTAGAAAGCGGGTTCAACAAAGTCTAAACCTAAGCTGGAACTCAGAGTTGACTTATCTCGCCGTTTCATAGTCAAAGTTTCTGGTTTCCACAACAGCTGATCAGAGTTAGTTTAGTCAATTCTGAGTAGATTAAGCCCGACTGAAGTACTTTTTCTGTTACCCCTAAACAGACATTCACAATGGAGTGACGAAAAACTGATTCACTATGGACCCCAATGATGAAAAAAAGAGATCATCTTATTTCACACCCATAGAGCAGAAAATATTACTGCCTGCATATGCAGAACATGAATACATATTTAAACCTAACAGTAAAACTTCAGCAGCCGCAGAAGAAAGAGAACTGGCACTGAAGACCAGGTTAATGCGTGAGTTATTATTAAATAATATTTAAATAAAACCATGACACATCATTTAACATTTAGCAAATTAATATAGAAAAAATAATTTTAATGTCAGTTCTAACAGTTCTCTTGATTTTTACAACTTTTCTCTTTGTTCATTTACATGTAGATGTAATCCAAGTGGGTGAAACGCACATGGCAGCAAATGAAGATGAAATATAAAAACATAGTGCAAAGTGGTAGAACTCATAACTACCTAACGTTCTAACTGGTAACCAGCATGCTGTGGTTTACAGTTGGTTATGTCTTTGTAGCTAATAGAAAAAAGGCAGAGGCACAGAAAACAGGAGGGGGGACCACCACCACCGCCTTTCACCCAGGCAGGAGAGCTGGTGCTGTCACAGAACAGTGGCCAGCCTATAACTGATGGAATCCCTGGAGGAAGCTCAACAGAGCCAACAACCCCCCAGAACATCACTGTTCATGTTAAAGGTGTATTCATTACAGGTATTAGTTCTAGTGCATAAACTGTAGAATACTGAGAACTGTATTTATCTGAACCAGTTTAACTCCATCTCTCCAGTGACAGACAGTGTGGCTCAAACAACCAAGCCTCCTGCAGTTGCAAGTGATCTTAAAGTCCCTAGATCTTACTCGAGGTGTACAAATACCTTTCTTTTAAACAAAGAAATCATTGTTTCAGGATTCAGGAATTGTTTTAGTTTAGTTAAAGTTAGTTTAGTTAAAATAAGTTAGTATTGGTTTGTTTATTCTTTTGGGCATTAACTTCTCCCTGATGCCATTTGCTGCACACAAAATAAAACATCTAGGCTTGTATTGTTCATGGTGGTCATTTGTGTTTTGTCTGGAGCGGGGCAGAAGGGAAGGGGTTGTCCACCTTATATTCGGTCTGGCTTAGCCAGCCATAACAAGAGCATTGAGCAAAGATTGTGAATGCTTACATACATGTTTTTTAGTTTTAATACATTTGCAAAAAATTCAATAAACATTTTTCACTTTGTCATTATGGGGTATTACGTGTAGAATTTTTAGGGAAAGTGTATGTAGTACATTTTGAAATAAGGCTGTAACTAAATGTGGAAAAAGTGAAGCGCTGTGAATACTTTCCAGATGCAGTGTATTAACAAAAATCATAATCATTATATCATTAATCATTATAATCACCTGCAACCAGAAATCATTGAGCTTTTGTTGTGTTTAGAATTCATCTCTATATAAGAGCAGGTTGAGTTCCAAAGGAAGCTGTTATGTAGAGCTGCAATGTTTCTGCAGTAGCCCAGAAAAGAGAGGACCTTTCATATTTAGTCTTTTTAACGTTGATGCAGAAATTTGAAATTTGGTGTCGTCATAGCACCGGCTGGAATACATAGAAAGAAAAACAGTCCTTGTTGTAATGTCCTTCCATAGTGTATATTTATTGGTAGCTCTATGTCTAAATGTTCATGTAGGATAACTTGTTAATTTATCCAAAATATCAGAATAAAATGAGATCAAAGTCAGCTTTTTATTATTAAGCATCTTGTTTATATTTTCCAGTTTCACATTAAAAGAGGTAGCATTTACATTCTGGAGCTGACCTTCAGCTTCTTATTTGCTAGCTTCTTCTTTAAGTGTTAACACGTTTACATATTAAATTGTGCAGCAGTTATCACTAGAACATTAAAATAGGGACCATAAAAAAATGGGAAAATTTCAATATAAAAAGTTATTGAATGTTCTTACTGGAAAATGTCACTGGTTTAAAATAATAATTGGGGTGTTTTAATAGCCTAAATCAGCTTACATTAAGCCTGAACTGAATTAACATTAAAAACACAATATAACGTTTAAAACACTGAGATATTACACTAATACTAATGATATGAGCATGTCAGGCCGGACCACTCTATGGGTAGAATAAACTGGTAGAACACCAGTGCTGGTGAACCATTCTGAGTTTTAAGTTTGAGAAGAAGAATTGTGACAAATGAAGAATTGTATTTATTATTCAGCACAAAAAACACAAGAAACAAACAAGAGCTTTACAGGAACTTGGTGATAAGAAAAGTTCAACAGAGCATAAAAAACATAAAAAGAAAATAAAAACATAGAAGAAAGTCTTAAAAACCATAGAAACCCCCGATGAGCAGATGACAGTTAATGAAGGTAAAGGGTTAGTGGTAACTAGTTAGAGTCCAAGTTCATTTCAATAAAGTCTATAATGGAGGTTAGGCAGCTAGTCTGAGGCTAGGTAGCTGGTATGACACAGGTAACAGCAGGGCCCGCCGATCAGCCTGGTGGGTGACTTGGGTGGCAGTGGAACCTGGCAGTCAGTGTTTCATCAGTGTCTTTCTGGACTGGTGGGCAGTTTAGGAAAAGAGAAAGACACTGTATTAGTTTACATGAAATCAGAACTAATAGTTTATGTACTGAATATATAAGTATTCTAGAAAAAAATTATATACGTTATCTTTATCTTTCTTATACTTCTTTGGAGTGTGAACTCAGAAAAGTGGAAAATAGAACATGAAGAGAAAAAAAGGAAGACACTGTATTGAAATCAGAACTAAATATATTTTTTGTACTGAATATGTAAGTATACTAGAAAATGTTTTACCTAACTTATTCTTTCTCGTACTTCTTCCGAGTGTGAACTCAGAACTCAGAAAAGAGTGAGATAGAACATGCAGAAGAAAAGAGAAAGATACTGTATTAGTTAACATGAAATCAGAACTAAATATAATTTTAATACTGAATATATAAGTATTTTAGAAAATGTTTTACCTAACTAATTCTTTCTCGTACTTCTTCCGAGTGTGAACTCAGAACTCAGAAAAGAGTAAGATAGAACATGCAGAAGAAAAGAGAAAGATACTGTATTAGTTAACATGAAATCAGAACTAAATATAATTTTTGTACTGAATATGTAAGTATACTAGAAAATGTTTTACCTAACTTATTCTTTCTCGTACTTCTTCCAAGTGTGAACTCAGAAAAGAGTGAGATAGAACATGCAGAAGAAAAGAGAAAGATACTGTATTAGTTAACATGTAATCAGAAATAAATAAATTTTTGTATTGAATATGTAAGTATTCTAGAAAAAATGATATACTTAACTTTATTTTCCTTGCACTTCTTTACAGTGTGAACTCAGATAAAGGAGGGGATCCAACATGAACAGGAAAAAAGGAAGACACTGTATTAGTTTACATGAAATTAGAACTCAATATATTTATTGTTCTGAATATATAAGTATTCTAGGAAAAAATATATATAAACTTAACTTTAACTTTCTTGTACTTCTTCAGCGTGTGAACTCAGAAAAGTGGAAAATAGAACATGAAGAAGAAGCCAGGAAGACACTGTATTAGTTTACATCAAATCAGAACTAAATATAATTTTTGTACTGAAAATGTAAGTATTCTTGAAAAAGAATTGTATACTTAACTTTATCTTTCTCGTACTTTTCCGAGTGTGAACTCAGATAAAGAGGGAGATAGAACATGCAGAAGAAAAGAGGAAGAGACTGCATCAGTTTACATCAAATCAGAACTGTATATAAGTAGAGTGCACAGTTATCCGGTGGCTCCTTCTTCGCATAATTATTATTATTAGTAGTAGTAGTACAGCAGTAGTAGTAGTACAGTAGTAGTAGTAGTAATAGTACAGTCGTAGTAGTAGTAGTAGTAGTACAGTAGTAGTAGCAGTAGTAGTAGTAATAGTACAGTAGTAGTATTAGTAGTGTAGTAGTAGTGGTAGTAGTACAGTAGTAGTATTAGTAATAGTACAGTATTAGTAGTGTAGTAGTAGTAATAGTACAGTAGTAGTATTAGTAGTGTAGTAGTAGTAGTAGTACAGTAGTAGTATTAGTACAGTAGTAGTGTAGTAGTAGTAGTTGTAGTAGTAGTAATAGTACAGTAGTAGAAGTGTAGTAGTAGTAGTAGTAATAGTACAGTAGTAGTAGCAAGAGTAGTAGTAGTTGTAGTAGTAGTAGTAGTTGTAGTAGTAGTAGTAGTAGTATTAGTAGTAGTAGTAGTTGTAGTAGTAGTAGTAGTAGTAGTAGTATTAGTAGTAGTAGTAGTAGTAGTAGTACAGTAGTAGTAGTAGTAGTATTAGTAGTATTCCAGAATCAATAACTGAAGAAATTCGTAGAAACTTTGTTCAGATTTTGTTGAGTGGGTCTTGTAACTTACATAAGAGCTATGACTTTTGGTGTGTCTACGTTTTATACCTTTTTATAAAATTAACGAAAAACTAGTTGTTTTTACTTTTAATGGGACATTGTGACATCATCATCAGTTAAAACTGGCTGGAACCGGTTTTTGACAGTTTAAACTGGTTTGAACTGCTTTTTCACTGACAGGAGTCTCCATTTATGTCTTTTACTCTCTGTCTATCTATCTCTCGATCTCTCTGTCTCTTTAAATATCTATCTGTTCATCTTTTTATCTATCCCTATCTATCTGTTTGTCTATCTATCCCTCTTTAATTCTATCTATCCATTTATTCTTCTACAATTCTATCTATCTAATTATCTATCTAATTCTGTTTCTGCCTATGTTTCTATCCGCAACACCACAGAAAACACCTGTTACCACAGCAAACATAGCAACCTAGTCATATCTTAGCAACTGTTGCAAATCTACCCATCCTTCCCTTAAGAATTCTATCTATCTATCTATCTATCTATCTATCTATCTATCTATTTATCTATCCTATTTTTAATTTGCAAGTGCTGGTATTTCCTTCAGAAATTGCTAGTCTATTTTTATATAATATAAAATTAATACAACTTTTTTCTTTACTTTACATTTCAGTGTAATTCTTTAGACGTATGCAGGTAGAAGGAGAAAGATAAATAGAGGAATATCTGCTGAGAGGGACTGTTTAGCAGTAACATTAAACAGCTTGCTGTATATTACTATTAATCTAAATAAACAAGAATCACTTTATATTTACATAAGAAGAAAAATATAATCCATATATCACCTTATATTCCAGCACAGACATTAAACAGTGAAGATATTTTAATCCACTCATCCAACATGCAGGTGAAAAGAGGAAGAGGCTTTATTAATGAATATATCTGTGTTTAATTGAACAGTTTTAATTTAACAGCAAAATTATTATTAGTTTATTTGAATCACTTAAACTGCATATGTGTTTGATGTGATGCCCATTCACAAAGTTTAACAGCTCCATGATCAGCTCAGTCACATCCTCACAGGTTTTTAACTGCATATTGATAGAGAGATCTTCTAAATATGAATATTAATCTATTAATTATGATTTTAACACTGGGACATAGGAAGTTTCAGCTGTTAGCATTGAAAGTACAGATGTTAGCACTGATGCACAGAAGAGCTGCACAGGAGTCCAGACAGTTACAGTTCAGTTAGTGGGAGTTAATCAATCGGAAATCTAATCTAAGAGTTAATCTGAGAGTGAAGATGAACAGAGGAGACGATCTGATGATGAAACATTTCCTGACTGAGAGAAACAGACTACAGCAGTTTTGCTGCTAGCTCAATTTCAGACAGCTGCTGCGACCTCAGCTTTCTAAAGTTTCTGTCTGACTGACCTGCTGCTGCTCTCTGGCTGAACGAGTGATTTCTCTGCTCCGGTCAGCTCCTCCCTGCTCTCTTCTTCCTCTCCGCGCAGAGACGCTCCTCTAAACACGCATTGTGACGTCATAGTAGCTTGAAGAGCCACGAGAATTCTCCAGCTCCTTCTGAGGCACGTGACCGTTCTGCAGCACGTGACTGCAGCTACTGTTTATTAGCCTCGCGCATAGGCGGAGCCAAAGCAGGGGACGGGGAGGCACTGGACCCCCCTGAGATCTGATTGGACCCCCCAGATGCCACCCCAGATGACTGACATGTCACCGCACGTCTTGTTGAAAAGAGCCCGTTGTATTTTATAATGTAATACCTGTTAACTGCTAGGTCCCTCCTGTGCAGTAGTTGGCGCTATGTATCACAATTCTACAGAGAAGGAGGAGAAGAGGAGAGATATCGCGGCAGGGAGAAGAACAGCAGTCTACTTGGTGATGGATGGTGAAATAGTCAGAGTGATTGTTTAAAGTCACTGTTATGTTCAGATAGCAGATCGTTTCTTGTAGTTTAACTTTGCTGATGTTACAGTGTTATATGTCAGTTCACCCACGAGTGTCAAGATAACGTTAACATTACGTTACATCTCATTTCTTCTACAGATGACTATCAGCTTCCAGCGCGCACTTCACGTTTACTAATGTTTCACTCTGGGTGTTTGAACTGGGCAGAATGTGTTGAGCTTTGACTCTGTGCTGGTCTTTCTTTCTGTGTTTATCTAATGACTGTAGAGGAATGCTGTTAGCTACGTTAGCTGATTTAGCTGATTCATGAACTGTTGACTGAAATGAAATGTAACGTGAAGGTTGTGTCTAACGTGTCAACTAGCCGAAAAGTTTGAATATTAAACTTCCATCTACAGTGGTCTCTGTGTGACAGTATCAGTGATGGGTAGAGTAAGTTACTGAAAATACTCAAGTACAATTACTTATACTTACAATTAAATATGCTCTTCTGAACTGAGCGTTAGGTAGCTTGGCACTTAGTCAGACAGAAGTCTTAGTCTTGGTGCTTGCTTGATTAAGCTGTACGCTATGTTCATGTCAAGATGTCATCATTGATAGATTTTTTTAAACAGACAGATTGTGGGGTGTTTGTATTTGTTTTTGAATGTGTTTTTACATTTACATATTGTACATTTTGTACATTGTTAATAAACTGCAAATTCCATGCTCTAATGCTTAAGATGTACTTTATAAAAACAGTATAACATTTACAGATTTTGATTGCAGTTGACTTTAAATTCATCCATTGGTTTTAGAAATGACTCATATGAAAGCTGAAACCCTCCCAAAAGAGGTTTAATTCATAAAAATAAATTTGCTTCACTGCAGAAATATTGATCATTTAATGAACACAGAAAGGTCAGATTTTGGCAAGACAAAAGTTTTGTCGCCCACAGAAAGTAATGTGAAAATCAAACAAATAATTTACTTCAAAGATATGTTTCATAACATTGGTGAACGAAGTTGTGGTGCTATTAGAGCCATATTTAATATTTTGTGTGACTTCCATGAGCTTGAAGGACTGCATCCATGCGTTTCGACAATGATTTATACAATTTATTGATGAAGTCATCAAAAATAGCAAAGAATGCAGTCTCACATGCCTCCCAGAATTCATTAAGATTCTTTGGTTTTGTCTTCCAAGCTTCCTCTTTCATCCTACCCCAAACATGCTTAATGATGTTCATGTCTGGTGACTGAGCTGGCCAGTCCTGGAGCACCTTAATCTTCTTCGCCTTGAGGAACTTTGATGAAGAGATGGATGTATGAGATTCTTCTTGCCTGTTTCTGAGTTCTTCCTGTAGCAGCTGAGACTGTATCGTGGCCTTTATGTTCCTCCATCATACACACATAGCAGATGCAGCTCTGGTCAGTACGACAATAGACCTTGATTACTTCATCTTGCTGAAAGCAGGTCTTCTCTTGTAGTGTTGGTGAAGCTGTAAACAGTTTGTGTTCGATCAAGGCTGGAATTTCCAGGTGGGGTTCAAGATGAGCTTCACAGAGAGACGCTATAAACACCAAACAGGACTTGATGGCTTTGAGTTTTCTCCCAGTGCAGAAATCACACTCCACATCTCCAGGTCCAGCGTAACAGTGAGCAGAAGAAGCAGCTTGGAGGTCTGTCCTCTTTAGTTTCTCCACCACTTCAGCCATAACATTATTCTTCTGTAGAACAGGTTTTGGAGTGAACGTCTCTCTGCACTGGGGGCAGCTGTAGACCCACCTCTGATCCTCCTGATCCCAGCAGCCATTTATACACACCATACATAAACTGTGTCCACAGTGAATAGTCACTGGATCCTTCAGCAGATCCAGACAGACTGGACAGCTGAACTGGTCCTGATCTACTGAAATACTGGTCTCTGCCATTTTCCTGACCGCACACAGAGAGAGAAAGAGAGAGAGAGAGAGAGAGAGAGAGAGAGAGAGAGAGAGAGAGAGATGTCACCAGCGTCTATTTTTGGCATGAGTTTACCTGATTCAGGGTTGGCCATATTTGCTAAGACCCTACCTAGATTGATTGTAAGTTTATCAGATAAAATGGGGAATTGATATTTCAGATTTTAATCAATTTTTTAAAGATCTGATTTGTTTTCTATGAGTGCTCTCACTCAAATCATATGCTTTTCGCCAAATTCTGCCGTCTCTTGTCAGTCCTCCAATTGCTGCCAAGCAAACACTGCAATCCATGAAGACTTCAGTTGGTTATTAGAGCACTAGTGTTTGAATTACGGCTAAAAGATTTCTTAGTGAGTGCAAACATGTAGGACATGTGACAAACTAAACACACAGACAAGCACGCAAACTGAGAAATATTAAGCAAAATACAATCAGTAGAATATAAATAATAAAAAGTCATGGAGAAGAGCTAAAGAGATGTTCTTCTTTCTTGGTTTAGTTTAAATTTAAAGTGTGAGGTGTCTATTGTGGTTAATGAGCACAACAGCTCTGGGAAACAAGCTGTTAGCATGCCTAGTTGTGCTGGTTTTGATGGTCCTGAATCTTCTCCCAGAGCATCTGGAAGAGCTCAGGTCCATGATGAAAGTAGTTAGCTGTAATGTTGCCAGCGTTGGCTGACAACATCTGATGATCTGCTCTGTTGTCCTGATTATATGCTGGAGTTTGGCTTGTTCTTGTGAGGCAAAGCAAACAAACCAGAATGCTGTGTGAGGATGGACTCGATGACCACAGCATACAACTGGATCATCAGTCTCTGTGTGATAGTGAATTTCTTTAATTGTCCCAGGAAGACTGATTAGATAGACTAGGACTGAATCTCATGTGGTTCAATCCCTGTTTACTGTAATATGTGAATTATGAACATTTTAGTCCGCTGGCTTGATAAGGTCGGCACCCCACTGTCTGTTTATGCAACTTCTGATCAATCCCTGGACCACCCAGATTGTTGTTCTTACTAGTTTTTAACCTCCGCAAAGTGATTTTAAATGTACACAAACTTTTATTTTGGAAAATAAACAAATATGTTGATTTGAAACAATGAAACATTGATGCTGAAAATGATTTATTAAACTAATTTACAAAGGATAACAAAAGAAAAAAAATGAATGAAAATAAGTTGACTGTGAGGGGACAGCAAGCAATGAAAAGTAACATTTTGTCTAATACTCTCTTTAGGTACCGCTGGGCTGCCCTAAAAACTCTAAGCAAAATGTGACTTGACTGCAAGCTTTGCTGTCTGCGGGCCAACAGTGGACCAATATCCTCTTGCTTATTCATCCATTCACATAGACATTTGCACAGTTACTGTATATACCAATATACAGCCTATTTACAATAGACAACTCTAGAGTCTGAGCTAGATTTAGCTTTTATGGGCAGGTTTTAAGCTCACCTATGCTGAAGAGTTTTGCTGAAGTTGGCAACCCTACAGAGAGAAGGGTGAAGAGAGAAATGAGGATAATTCTAAAGAAAATAGGAGAAGAAAGAGATAGAGACATGATTATATTTCAATAGAAAAGATGTGGAGTGGAAGCAGTTAAAGTACAGATTTATTAAACAGACTTGATTTTTTTTATGAATAATTGAGTCTCAACACATCAGAGCTACAAAAAAGACAGAAAGATCTGCACTTAGTGCCTTTTTAAACCTTTTCAGTATTTCTAAAGTAATTTATTTATTATTTTGACATTTGTGAACTATTTTCTTTAAATGTCAGTACTGTGATGTGAGCAGAACTGTGTGTGATTTGGTGAGAGACTCCGTATTAACAGATTATGTTATCAGCCATGTAGCCTCACAGTTACAGCCCATCACAAATAGCATAGCTTTAAACTAATTGACTTTAATTCAGACCAGAACAACAGCAGGTAAAAACAATCAAACGATCAAACACTTGATGAAGTAAGAAGCTGAAGTGATAACAGAGCAGTTATACATGTAGTAATTCAACATTAACTATGAAGTCTCAGAAGAGAAATAAAACTGTACTAGCTAGCTGGGCTAACCTTTCTGCTTTAGCAGCTTCTAAGTGACCATAAACAGACACACCGTTCACTACAGTGGCTATTTATACCACTGAGAGCAGAGGTCACTAATAGGCGGACCCGGACATTGTCCAAACTGATAAACTCCTGCGAACTATTTCATTTTGACAGTGTTAAGTGGCAGAGCTGTTCTTGTCTTAATGGTATACGGGCTTTGCGGCGCAGTAACCTCACAGACCAATCACGTGTGTTGTAAGATCACCAATGACGCTCCTCAGGCAATCAGATCTATGTAGATTGGGCCGTACTGGGCACAGACAGGCGGGGTACGGAGCGAAAAGCAGCAGTAGGAGAATAAAGCGAGTCAGAAAGAATAACATGCTCTAAAAAAAAGTCAACAGTGAAAACTGACTGTTTAACCAGGAATGGACGGAGACTTGCTCGCCTAGTTTTGGAGAATACCGCTGTGTAAACCCAACATGTCATTTTGTGAAACTGAGTTAAGAAGAAGACGCATGTTTTATTTACTTTCTCTATAAATACACACTGTATGCTGCACTTTTTTAAAACATTATTAGAAGTTGTATAAATAATTCATTCAGTTCAGTATTTAAACAGTAAATATACTGAAATATACTGAATGGTATGTGTAATGTGTTGGTATTTCAGTTGCTGATGGTATAAAATACTGATACTGGGCTACTTCACTATACAGGATACGGCACTGAATCATAACACAAGTTAGAAATGATGACGGTTTGATCCTTGGCCTTTCGAACCTGAACCTGGGAAATTTCCTCTGACTGGACTTTACTGAATACTAATTAAATACCCCTGACCTAGAGCAATGACAAGACCAGCTTTGGTTCCCTTAAGCATGCTAATGAATTGTAACTTAACTGTAATTTTTTTTCCATTAGCTGCTAATTAGTGTGACGTTCACTAACTTTTACTTTTCTGTGTCATAGTGTAACATATATCATGTTGTATGCATGTAAATATTAAAGCTATATTTTTATAAAACGTTGATTAATAAAATGAGCTATGTAGTAGAAAAAGAACAGCAACCAGGGCAGATGATCATCCTTTTCTCCTCTCAGAATCACTAACAGACACAGCAACACAGGGAGAACCAGGAAAAGCTGGTAAACAAGTGTTTTATTTTAATAGACTCTATTTATGTTTCCATCCATCATTTTCCGCTTTATCCCGCTAGTCGGGGTCACAGTGAGCTGGAGCCAATCCCACCGTTATCACAAAGACGGTACACCATGGACATCGCATGGCCAACACACACTTGCATAACTACAGACAATTTAGAGTGACCGATCAACCTAACACACATGACTTTGGGAGGAAAAGCACGGGGAGAACATACACTCTCCACACAAAACGACTTGGACCGAGAAGTGAACCCAGAACATCTTGCTGTGAGGTTACAATGCTAACCACTACACCACCTGTAATTTATATATATATATATATTTATATATATATTTTTAATGTATTCATTTATTTATTTACCTTTAACGCCAAGTGTATTACATTTGATACACAAGTTTTTAAGACCTGTGAACCTGAAAAACCTGATGTACACCTGAACTTTGCTCAATCCCACATTTTGTTCTAAATTTTAGCAGAGAATCAAAGATTGTAGCAGATACAGAATGTGTAACACTGTTGAACAACATGAGAAAATGTTCTTTTCTAAGTTAGAAATTACTCGAGTAAACATTGAAAATAATCTGTGTCCTGAATTTTTTATTTCTTTGCAAAAACTACAAACAATTCCAGATATGATACAAAACAAAACTAATAATGTTTCCTTTTGTTATCTTTATTATTTGCTCTGGCAAATAAACACTCTATTTTCAAAGAATTCAAATTTTTGGGCAATTGTTCATGCTTCCGGCTTTAAAGAGTTAACTTTATTAAATTTAGTCACTGCTGTTTCAGTAGCTTTATTCAGATCTTTATTAATGCTCTAAAAGTCATTTTGTGATCCAGTTCTGAGTCATAAACAGAGACACACCATAAACTCTGTTTATTAGATTTTGTTTTTATTATATTTACGCGATAAATTTAAACTGAACTATAACAACTTTATCTTCTTCCTTCACTAAATTAAATCTTCTCTTTCACACATAATTACTTACAACATCTCAACCACTTCTCAGAAAACAGATAAACACCACAGTTTTCTTATTTACAGATGCTGCTGTCTGTCTGATCTCCTGAATCCGACTGTGTCTGTAACCGTGTCACATCTGTAATCAGTCTGATTCTGTCTGGTTTTCTGGATGTGCATATCAAACGTCTCATCTTACGTTCAAGCTTTAATAAAGTTTAATTTAAGGGAAATCCTTTTTCTTCTGGATATTTATTCAGATGATAACAGATCAGAAGCCTTAGATAAGCCAGAAATAGGTGTTCAGGATTAAAATAACTGATATGGATTAATAATGTATTCCTAAAACTGAAGAGAATCAAGAAAAAAACAGAACACAGTTCAACATGTAGTGAATCTTTTGTAGGATTATTATTTTATTCAGGTGATTATACTTTAACCCTTCTTGCTGTGTAATTGATGCATTTGTAATGATTAAAATAATGGGTTTGCAATGATTGGAGAGCTTTTTATTTTTGATCTTTCTTATTACAATGAATAATGAAATTCAACATAGAATAAAAGTTCTCTGATGTGTGTAATAGCCGTTAATAGTCTAGAGACCCCAACCCCCCCAACAATCTGCACTGTCTCTCTCCCACAAACACATGGAGAAATATTTTCTCCCAGGTGAGAGAACCCACATCACACAACACACAAGAACCAAGCTAAATGTTAAATTATGGTGTTTTCACACCTGTTTTCGTTACACTGTGTACATTTGATCTGGTTAGAGCCCACTGAAGAACTATCCATCCTAACATCTTCAGTTATGTGAACTGTGTCTACCTATATTTTAGGAAAAGGATTATGCAGACTTTCAGGTGTGTAAACATTAACTGAATGAAATCCTAAATCTAACTTGAGGTCTAACTACTTAACAATAACCTCAACTTAGTGACTCTAGCAGGTGTTTAGTAATAACCTGACAAACAATAAAAAAAAATACTATCCATAAAAACAAGCTCTTAAAATGCAATAATCACATAAACATTATTTTGGATCACACAACCTCACAGTTGATCCAGTATACTGAAACCAGAATCCAGCATAGAGAGGCTGAGTGAATGTGGTGTGGACTGTGTGTAGGAGGGTCATTGTGTCAGAGACGCTGTAGAAGGACAGAGTTCCTGCACTGTGATCCACATACACTCCTATTCTGGAGGATGATGAGGCTGAGATCTTAGTCTGAATGTTGTTGTGATAGAAAGAGAGAGAGGGAGAACACTGCAGACTCCAGGACTGATTGTTGTGTCCAAATTTACACTCATTACCATTTCCTTTCCTGCTGATCCCTTTATATGAGACTGATATGTACACACATCCACTACTGCTCCACTCAACCTCCCAGTAACAGCGTCCACTCACACTCTCCTTACTCAACACCTGATTCCACCTGTCAAATCTCTCTGGATGATCAGAGTAACACTGGCTGTTATTACCACTTGTCAACACTCTGTTTTCCTCAGACAGACTGAGATTATACCTCATTGTGTTGGGATCCAGAGTCAGCCGACAGTAATCTAACAAACAAATCATATATGCATATTTAATCCTCATACACTGAAACACCAACCTGTTTAAATCTTGTTCTGTTTCAGAAGCTAACAGCATTCAGAATATTAAGATTCTTAAAGAGACGAGCAGATTTAACAGTAATTTTGTGTGTGTGTGTGTGTGTGTGTGTGTGTATTGTGTGTGTGTGTGTGAAACTGAAATACTGGCCTCTGCCATTTTCCTGAACTCACAGACTGAGAGAGAGAGAGAGAGAGAGAGAGAGAGAGAGATCAGTTTCGTTTTCTCTGAACTGGGAGTGGGAGTGACTTCCTGGTTCCTGGTTAAGTGTCATAGAGAGAGGAGTGGAGAGAGAGAGAAATGAGGAGGAGACTGAAACAGGGATAAGTAAGAAGCTGAAGTGATAACAGAGCAGTAACTTGTATTATTTCAATATTAACTATGAGATATCAGAAGAGAAATAAAACTAGCTAGGTCAACCTTTCTGACAAGAATCAGCTTTTCTTCTCTTAAACATTTCAGTAAATTGTTCTTTGAAGAACCATTGATGGTTGTTATCAGATAAGAACCTTTTGAGGTCCATAAAACTCTTAAAACATAAACAGTAATATTTTTTTACCATTAGCTGCTAATTTCACTACTTTTACTAACTCTACTTTTACTTTTTCTACTTACTTTTCTGCTTAACAGTGTCACATATATCATGTTGCATGTGTGTTTATATTAACAATATTTTTAAGAAACATCTCTTAATTACTAAGTTTACCTCACGAGACTTAAGTTGACTTCTTGTTTGCATTTTCCATTTCACCTTAAATGGTGCAGTTACACTGTTTTGCCTGTAGGTGTTGCTTTGTTACACCACAAATGGTATTTGTGAATAAGATGCTGTTTAAATGCTCTCACTGAAAGAGACAAACAGAGTATAGAATTTTATATACATTTAAAACTATATTGTTTTAAATTAATAAATCAAAATTAGTCGAGTCATTTGTATTGTGAGTCTCTGAGCTTGCAGTGAGAAAGTAGATCGTGGAGAAATGACACTTTTGTCCAGTTTCATAGGGCTTAATGTCCTACATCTCAAAACATCTAAAAAATCTGACAATCAGGCTTATTAACTATTAAACCAAGACATTTTCCTCTCTTTCTTTATTACTTCTCCAACCATCATATCTGTGATTTTATGGTCATTGAAAAATGGTGGGATTCTGCTGTAGTCTTCAAAATGTTAAAAGGTTCCACCAACAAGATATAGTGGTGTTTGTTAGGAGTTGATGAGGCACGATGAAAGTGTGAGTCACTTTTATTTACACCAGGTTTAACAGAGCCCTAGAACTGAGTAGCTGCGGCGAGAACACTAAAGATATCCACTGTGATGAGAATGAAATTAAAGAATAAAGGAAACCAAACAACAAGGAGAATTATAAGTACAATCACACAGGCCTGGATCAATAAATTACAGACCCCTGGTGAACCCCTGTCCTGCTAAAACAGTCACATTGTGAAAAACCTACTGTTAGTGCTCAATGTTAAAATGTAATCCCTCAGAAAGTTGTGGCAATGTTATTTGACAACATTGTCAGTACATTGTTTCAACCACCTAGACTCCTTCATACGTTCCATTACATCTGCATGGAACTCAATATTTTTTATGGAACTTTTATATTTTTTAGTGACATTGTGACAATGTTCTGACAACCTTGTTGAGACAATGTAAACACCACCTTCTAAGAATGTGAGAAAGCAGACAACATTGAGACAACTTTGTGTGTTTGCTGAGTATCTGGCTACCTTTCTTAGTCAATCTGGGATTTTTATTTATATCACTGCAAGTTAAATGGGCTCATAGGGCTGTGCAGCACTATGATGTTATATGTTATTTATGTACTTACCTTTAAAGCCATGCTTTTGAATGTTCTCATGTTGTATAGTTTTGGGGTTTATAGTATACAAAAAATGTAAACAAAACAAAAACAGGTTATGTAAGTTGTTCTGGAAACAATCTGTATTAACTAAATATCTGTTTTATATGAAACCCCCATATAAAGTTTAATTATTCATCATTTATTTGTAATTGTTTAGAAGCAGAGTTACTGAGTTGACCTGATATTTCACAAAGCAGAGTTTCCCACATTAGCCAGATAACATAAATCTAAAATCAAGCCTGTCCAGTAGTACCACAACTTTGAGACATTCCTGCTGGATAGTGCTCGTTTTTGGGTTTATCTGGCTAACTGAGAAGTCTTGCTTTGTGAAATACCTGCCTGCACTTCCAAATGCACTGTGTTCCACTATGACATGATTAGATTATAGTCATAAAAAGAGCTACAGTGTGTTCATTCCAGTGCTGAACTTGCTCTGTCTGTTTCAATGACAGCAGAAAACAGCAAGCAGTACAGACAATCTTCCTTCTCTCTTCTCAGAATCACTAACAGACACAGGAGCACAGGAAGAACTGGGAAAACAGGTCAGCAAGTGTTTCATCTCAGCATGTCCCTATCCCTATTAAACACATCACAAAGGGGTGGTGTAATGGTTAGCACTGTCTCCTCACATCCACGGTCCGGGCTGTTCTGTGTGGAGTGTGTATGTTCTCTCCGTGCTTGAGTGGTTTCCTCCGGGTACTCCGGTTTCCTCCCACAGTCCAAACACGTGCATGTTAGGTTGATCGGTCACTCTCAACTGCCTGTAGGTGTGAGTGTGTGTGCGACCTGTACAAGGTGTACTCTACTGTTTATAAGAGAAGACACACCTTTTAAAAACTGAAAGACAAAAATTAACTAATATGAATGAATAAAACTGATATATAAAATATTTAAAATTATTATTATGGAGTTTTTATTTTCAACCTTTATGTTAAGTCACTGGTCATTGGAGAGTCACTGCTGTTTTTAGTAGAATCCACTAGGTGGAGCTAGAGCTCTGTTAATGCACTAAAAGTAAAGTTTTGAGATCTAGTTCTGTGAGTCATAGACACACGTAAAACTTTCTTTTCATTGTTGTTGTTTATCTGTATGCTATTGACCATCAGCCTCAAACATGAAGTCTTGAAGTGACCGTGTGGAGCCCAGTTCAGTTTACTGAAGAGTCCAAACCTAACATGAACCACTGAATTCCCTTATTTCTCCTGAATCTGACTGTGTCTCTGTCTGTCTGCTTTTGTGGATGTGCAAGTCTAATATCTCATTTTATGTACAAGCTTTAGGGAAGATTTATTAAATGCAGCGGAAACTCTTTGGTTTTGGAAATAACACATTAAAAATTCTAGAGATTCAAGAAGAGACGTGTGGACTAAGAATTATTCCTCCATCTGAAGAGACCTGAGGAAGAAAAAAGAACATTGGAATGGTGTATTATGTTACTTTGTTATCAATCATACTTGTGTTTTTTTTCTGATCTATCTTTCTGTTGTCCCATCTGTATACGTGCATAATGTGACAAAGCTTGTAGGAGTAAGGTAGTTTGTTCCATGCTCTGATCTAAATCTTATAATTGATTGATCTGTTATCGCAGGAAGACTTGTTGATATGGCCCTTTCAGCATTTAGTCAGGTCCTGCTATAGTGCTCTGGAGAAAAGCAGTTATTTACAAACTGCTGCAGTGCTGCTTTAGTTAGCTACGTCTACATTACGCATATGAAGTTGGCACATGTTATTTCAGTAATGCAGCTGTTTGGAGGAGGTGTAGAAAAGAAAGTCGAGCTGTTCAATGCTTTTCAGATGAACAATTATTGAAAAACTATTTAAAACCTGAACATTCTGTTGTCTTTATGATATTTTTTATTGTAATTATTTAACATATTTGCAATTATTATAATTATATATTAACACATGACAGACATTTATACAATTACATCAATGAATGCAAATTAAAGCCTGTCACAATTTAAATCATACAACTGATCTATAAACAGTGAGTTTAGGTTAAGTTATAATTTACCAAGTATAAATGACATTTAACAGATACTGATCAATTTTCTGTTTGAGTTATGAAAATGTGTTTAATGTACTGATAGAAAAAGTATATTAAAATAATCTCTGCTTTGAGCACGGCAAACACTCGCGCGCGAGGACAGCAACCGAATTAAGATTGAAAAAGGCAGTTTGAGCGAGATATGATAATAAACACGCACACAGGACTTCTTTCTGCGCTCACGAATTTCACATTTACGCTCACAGGAGGGATATTTACACACGCAAATTCGTAAAACTTGCAAGCTTATATTTTGCATCTTGTGTTTTTGAGTTGACCAGTTTTGACATAGTCTTTAACTATCACCTCAGTCGTACCAGGCTGGTTGCAGAATGTGCCTTTGGCATTCTGTCTTCCCAGTGGACGATGTACAGAAGAGTTATTGGAGTCAGTCCTGCCATTGCCGAGACATGTGTCGAGGCCACCTGCATACTTCATAACTTTCTTAGGGTCACAAGCAGAAGGTGTCTTATACTAACCCTGCACCTGAGAATGATGGTAACGTCAGACCTGCCAACCTGGGAAAATTAGTAGTAGCAACTTCTTTAAGTGGGGCGGCGCACTACATCATGGCATGGCACGGTGTGAGGTGAGGCACATTTGCTGATCAGTATTGATTGATTGATTGATCAGTATCTGTTGATTTTATGGACTGCCTATTGGAAATAGCTATTTTAAAAAGCTGGGAATTTTACTTGTGAACTCTTTTCTCAGGTGTGCATGTGCAGTGACTCTTACCAACACGTGTATAGCAGCCGTGTGGCTAGATTATCTGCGTATTGGTGATAGGCGGCTGACTAACAGAAGGTTAAAGCTGATGGGAATACAGACTGAAGTGGGCGACGGGAATCAGTGAATGCATACTAATAAAAAAACAAAACCACCTCAATCCAACACTCGAGCACAAAAAATGATTCACATGGCGCGCGAGGACAGCTCTCGAATCTAGAGTGAAAAAAGGTGGTTGGATGATAGGTAGGTATGATGATAAATACACACGCAGAGCTTCTTTCTGCGCTCACGAGTTTCACATTTACGCTCGTTGGGTTTTTGAGTCCCCTAGTTTTGACATGGATTATTCACAAATCCCATACTCCGCCACCATTAGCGTAGGAACCGGGGGAACGTGTCCCACCAAATATCAGAAGCCGGTAGATTTGTCCCACCCAAAAATGAAACCACAGAAAAAAGGGAAACTGTTTAAAAACACTTTATTTTAAAAGCGCGTTTTTGTTGAGATGCCTGTTCAGAAATATCCTGCTGTCGGCAGATTCACTGACCGGAGCTCTCGCCTCGCTGGCGCATCGGGTAGCTCGCGCCAGCTTTAAACGTGAGGTCAGTAATGAGAGCAATAAACAGCAAAATATACTGCAGTTAAACGGCTTTAGTATGATGTGTTGTTATTGTAACAGACTAGGAGGGTTTGGGTTAGCTAACGTTTATATTAACTTTAGTCAGAAAACACTCTGAAACGTAAAGTTACATTACTCTCTGGCCTCGTCCCAAACCGCAGACCAGGGACGTAGCTAGCCCTAGTTTAGAGTCCCAGCACCCCTTAAGATTATAGTAAAAACTTTTCTTTTAACATTAATTTGTCTTTTTTTCCCAACAGGTTGCTGCCCAATGCGATTACATCTATAGGCGAGTTGCCTAGCGCGCGAGTGCACAGACAGTTGAACTCGGAGCCATTAATGGCTTTTCTCGTATTTTGAAGTGACTGGTCGTAGCAGCGTAGTTTCATGTCTAAATGCGTATCTACACAAAATGCGTAAAGGTTGGAAGGTCTGTAACGTAGCTCTCCAGGAAGTATCCAGAATGGGGACCAACAACGGTACAAGGAAAGCCATACGTGTTAGGAGAACTTTCACCTGTTACTGGTGCTGTAAGACTGCATTCAGTCAGAGTGCAACTCAAAGGCTCTTTTAAAAGCCACCCACAAATTCCTTTAAGTGCAAAATTTCAAAGTCTGCACAAGAACAAAAATATATAAACCTAAAAATAACATCTAACTTTACACCTATAACATCCAGAACTTATAATTTAGTATACAACATATATATGACCTCTTATATATGTAATGTTGAAATTTAATGCCACATTTAAATGTTCTATAGATACAACTGATTCTAAAGTTTATAATACTGAATATCATTTACTGTGTATATGGACAATGATTTACCAAACATCCATAAAGAGGTCACAAAGTCACTGGGTAGGTTATGGTGAAGTAGAAAAGAGGATTGATTTAGATACAATATATGAAGACTCCTGAGGATAGAATGCAAACAGTGATGATAATTTATTTTAAAAAACCCCCAGAAAAACATACAAAGAAAGACAAAGTGAAAAGAAATAAATTGAAATAAAAAAAAGTAAAATGCCGGACAAGCTAGTCCCCCAGTACTAAGTCTCTTCCAATCTTATAGGACAGGTCCCGCCCCTGGATGGAACCATTGCACCCTTCAGAGGTGTGACCATCCTACAAGAATGGGTTACACTTTTGGAAAATAAACAAAAACAAACATGACATAACATAAGGCCTTAATAAACATATAAACATAACTGGTTATTGAAGTTAAGATAAGATAATCCTTTATTAGTCCCACAGTGGAGCAATTCACAGTGTTACAGCAGCAAAGGGACAGCAAGGCACTCAGTACAACAAAAAGATAAAATGAACAGTACAGTATGTACAATGTAAATAGTAAAAAGTCAAGAACTCTGCATTTACAAATAATTTGTAAAAACATTGCCTCTTAATTGCACATGAGGGGAATGGAAAAATATTGCACATTATGTTACACAGAATTGTTTTTCTATGAGTGTGTAGAGTTTAAGTGTGTATGTATGTGGTCCGCTGTGTATGTGTGGTCAGCTGGGTCAGCAGGAAGGAAGGACCTGTGATACACACTTGGGATGAAGCAGCCCGTCGCTGAAGATTCTAATGCATGGAGTGGGAGTCATTCTCCAGCATGGATGGATATCTGTGTACATGTACATTAACACTCATTCTCTAGACACCCTAAACAGTATTTGATTCATCTCTACAGCTCATTTTAGTTTACCAAAATAAACAAGCATGTAATTATACAATCAAATACATTCTAGACCAAAACTGACTGAATATTGGGCAGGTTCATTATGAATCAGATGTAAATATAAAAGAGTGTGTTTTCATTTAGTTTTAATAAAAGAGGAATTGGTTTTATACAAACTATATTTCTTATAAACATATACAACTTTACCCTACAAATGTTTGATTAAACTTCATAACATTATTTAGTGTGCAGCATATAAGCTAACAAAGGAAAACCTTTGATATATTTAAAACGATATATTAAATTTTTTCAAAACCCACCAGAGACCCCAACAATCTCAACAACTTTTCTCCATGCTGTATTGCATTAAACAGCGTCTGTGTAATTTGGAAGGCATGGATCATAAATGACAGGAAACAGCAATAATAAGTTTTTCTTCTATGCTTCACCAGAACATTTGAATATGGAATTAATGTTTCATACATTGAGGACACTTATCGCACAAACACCTGCCATCTTCTCATTAGACAGATTCATTAGCAAAAAGTTTGTCTGGGGTCAACTTTTCCTCGCACTCTATACTCCGGACTCAACAGGGTGTCTACATGAATGATCGGGGTAGGTCAGGGACTAGGCCTTAGTCAGGGAGGAGACCAAGCACCCAAGATTCACTCTGACAGCCCTTCAGCGTTGCTTTGTGGAAAGAGGAGAACCTTCCAGAAGGACAATCATTTCTGCAGTAGTCCACCAATCAGGCCTGTATGGTAGAGTGGCCACATGGAAGCCACTTTTTAGTAAAAGGCAAAACACAGCCAACTTGGAGTTTGCCAAAAAGCACCTGAAGGACTCGCAGAGCATGAGAAACAAAATTCTGACTAACAATAGGGGTGCCCAGCCTGTAGCACCATACTCTAAAATACTTTAGGCTATAATTGCTGCCAAAGGTGCTTAACGAGCATTGAGCAAAAATGTAAAATAAAATAAGCTCTGTGAATACTTTCCAGATACACTGTATTAGCAAAAATGGAATAAAACAAGTTTTTATTATCGGTGTATAATCACATCCAACCAGAAATCACGGTGCTTTTGTTGTGTTTAGAATTCATCTCTATATAAGAGCAGGTTGAGTTCTAAAGGAAGCTGTTATGTAGAGCTGCAATGTTTCTACAGTAACCCAGAACAGAGAGGACCTTTCATATTGAGCTTTTTTAACGTTGATGCAGCAATTTGAAATTTGGTGTCGCCATAGCACTGGTCGGAATACGCATAAAGGAAAATAGTCCTTGTTGTAATTTTAGTCCTTTCACAGTGTATATTTATTGGTAGCTCAATGTCTAAATGTCCATGTAGGATAAATTGATAGTTTAAACCTCCTTATCCAAAATATCAGAATTAAAACTATGAGACCAAAGTCAGATTTTTATTAATCAGCATTTTGTTTACATTTTTCAGTTTCACGTTAAAAGACGCAGTATTTACATTCTGGCGCTGACCTTCAGCTTCTTATTTGCCAGCTTCCTTAAAATAAGGACAGTAAAAAAAAAAGTATCAAAATTTGGTGAATGTTCTTACTGGAAAATGTCACTGGTTTAAAATAGTAATTTGGGTGTTTTAATAGTCTAAATCAGCTTATCAGGGAGTCAGTAGTGATATTAAGCCTGAACTGAATTAACATTAAAAACACAATAAAACGTTTGAAACACAGAGATATTGCACTAATACTAATGATATGAGCATGTCAGGTCGGACCACTCTATGGGTAGAATAAACTGGTAGAACACCAGTGCTGGTGAACCATTCTGAGTTATAAGTTTGAGAAGACAGATTGTGACAAATGAAGAATTGTATTTATTATTCAGCACAAAAAACACAAGAAACAAACAAGGTTGAATCCTCGCCATCAAAGAATAAAAACCTCAACAGGTGAAACGAAATTAGGACAGGCTCTGAGGCAACAGCAGAAAACCTGATGGCCATCGCAGTGCCTGGGGTTTAGTAGGTTGCAATTCCCCCTCTAACCACTTTTTTTAAAGTTTACACACAACTCCTTTAAGAGAAGCTAGTTAATAGAGGCCTAATAGCTTTGGCCTAAACTACACATTTATTTGGATCTCAACTCACAAGCTCACATATAAGATTAAATATATTATATTAATAAAGATATCACATGGGATTTAAAATTTAAAGATGATTCGATAATAAAAATGACAGTTATGAGTTAAGAAACAATCACAGCTGTGAGAACTGCAGTGAACTAAAGCTGCATTTGGTTTCTTGTTAATTTCAGGTTCTGCTCAGAACTACAAACACACACAGAGCAGCAGAGAGTCAAGACAAGTCAAATTTATTTGTATAGCGCTTTTTACAAGTGATGTCATCACAAAGCAGCTTTACAGGAACTTAGTGATAAGAAAAGTTCAGCAGAGCATAAATAAGCATAAGAAGAAAATAAAAACATAGAAGAAAGTCTTAAAAATCATAGAAACCCACGGTGAGCAAGCCATAGGCGACAGTGGCAAGGAAAAACTCCCTCAGAGCTGGAGGAAGAAACCTTGGGAGGAACCAAGACTCACAAGTGGGGACCCATCCTCCTCTGGTCAAACTACTCATACAGTACTGATAATGACTGTACCACCATATACTTCTGTTCAACTGCTCAGGTGTGCTTATATAATCATAATATGATAGAACTAGAGTAACTGTAGTACAGATGAAGAACAGTGAGAGTGATGATGACAGTTAATGAAGGTAAAGGGTTAGTGGTAACTAGTTAGAGTCCATGTTCATTTCAATAAAGTCTATAATGGAGGTTAGGCAGCTAGTCTGAGGCTAGGTAGCTGGTATGACACTGGTAACAGCAGGGCCCGCCGATCAGCCTGGTGGGTGACTTGGGTGGCAGTGGAACCTGGCAGTCAGTGTTCCATCAGTGTCTGTCTGGACAGGTGGGCAGTTTAGGAAAAGAGAAAGATACTGTGTTAGTTTACATGAAATCAGAACTAATAATGTATGTACTGAATATATAAGTATTCTAGAAAAAAATGATATACTTTATCTTTATCTTTCTTATACTTCTTCGGAGTGTGAACTCAGAAAAGTGGAAAATAGAACATGAAGAGAAAAAAAAGGAAGACACTATTAGTTTACATGAAATCATAACTAAATATAATTCTTGTACTGAATATGTAAGTATTCTAGAAAATGTTTTACCTAACTTGTTCTTTCTCGTACTTCTTCGGAGTGTGAACTCAGAACTCAGAAAAGAGTGAGATAGAACATGCGGAAGAAAAGAGAAAGATACTGTATTAGTTATCATGAAATCAGAACTAAATATATTTTTGTACTGAATATATAAGTATTTTAGAAAATGTTTTACCTAACTTATTCTTTTTGGTACTTTTTTGGAGTGTGAACTCTGAACTCAGAAAAGAATAAGATAGAACATGCAGAAGAAAAGAGAAAGGTACTGTATTAGTTAACATTTAATCAGAACTAAATATAATTTTTGTACTGAATATGTAAGTATTCTAGAAAAAAATGATATACTTAACTTTATCTTTCTTGCACTTCTTTAGAGTGTGAACTCTAAGGAAGTGAGAGGATCCAACATGAACAGGAAAAAAGGAAGACACTGTATTAGTTGACATGAAATCACAACTCAATATATTTATTGTTCTGAATATATAAGTATTCTAGGAAAATATATATATAAACTTAACTTTAACTTTCTTGTACTTCTTCAGCATGTGAACTCAGAAAAGTGGAAAACAGAACATGAGGAAGAAGCCAGGAAGACAATGTACATCAAAATCACATTTACATCAAATCACAACTAAATATAATTTTTGTACTGAAAATGTAAGTATTCTTGAAAAAGAATTGTATACTTAACTTTATCTTTCTCGTACTTTTCCGAGTGTGAACTCAGATAAAGAGGGAGATAGAACATGCAGAAGAAAAGAGGAAGAGGCTGCATCAGTTTACATCAAATCAGAACTGTATATAAGTAGAGTGCACAGTTATCCGGTGGCTCCTTCTTCGCATAATTATTATTATCATTATTATTATTAGTAGTAGTAGTAGTAGTAGTACAGTAGTAGTAGTAGTAGTAGTACAGTAGTAGTAGTAGTAGTAGTAATAGTACAGTAGTGGTAGTAGTAGTAGTAGTAATACAGTAGTAGTAGTAGTAGTAGTAGTAGTAGTACAGTAGTAGTAGTAGTAGTAGTACAGTAGTGGTAGTAGTAGTAGTAGTAGTAGTACAGTAGTAGTAGTAGTAGTAGTAGTTGTAGTAGTAGTAGTAGTAGTAGTAGTTGTAGTAGTAGTAGTAGTAGTAGTAGTAGTAGTATTCCAGAATCTGATGAAACTAGTAGAAACTTTGTTCAGATTTTGTTGAGTGGGTCTCGTAACTTACATAAGAGCTATGACTTTTGGTGTGTCTATGTTTTATACTTTTTTATAAAATTAACGAAAAACTAGTTGTTTTTAACTTTTAATGGGACATTGTGACATCATCATCAATTAAAACTGTCTGGAACTGGTTTTTGACAGTTTAAACTGGTTTGAACTGCGTCTTCACTGACAGGAGTCTCCCTTTATGTTTTTTACTCTCTGTCTATCTATGTCTCTATTTCTCTGTCTCTTTAAATATCTATCTGTCCATCTTTTTTATCTATCCCTATCTATCTGTTTGTCTATCTATCCATCTATATATCTATCCCTCTTTAATTCTGTCTATCCATTTATTCTTCTACAATTCTATCTATCTAATTATCTATCTAATTCTGTTTCTGCCTATGTTTCTATCAGCAACACCACAGAAAACACCTGTTACCACAGCAAACCATAGCAACCTAGTCATATCTTAGCAACTGTTGCAAATCTACCCATCCTTCTCTTAAAAATTCTATCTATCTATCTATCTATCTATCTATCTATCTATCTATCTATCTATCTATCTACCTATCTATCCTATTTTTCATTTGCAAGTGCTGGTAATTTATAATATAAAATTAAGAAAACAATTTGGTTTACTTAATATTTCAATATAATTCTTCAGACGTATGCAGGTAGAAGGAGAAAGATAAATAGAGAAATATAGGCTGAGAGGGACTGTTTAGCAGTAACATTAAACAGTTTGTTGTATATTACTATTAATCTAAATAAACAAGAATCACTTTATATTTACATAAGAAGAAAAATATAATCCATATATCACCTTATATTCCAGCACAGACATTAAACAGTGAAGATATTTTAATCCACTCATCCAACATGCAGGTGAAAAGAGGAAGACGCTTTATTAATGAATATATCTGTGTTTAATTGAACAGATTTAATTTAACAGCAACATTTATATTTTACCATATTTATTCACAGTTATTTATGAACATGATGAGTAATTTATATCACTTAAACTGCATATGTGTTTGATGTGATGCCCATTCACAAAGTTTAACAGCTCCATGATCAGCTCAGTCACATCCTCACAGGTTTTTAACTGCATATTGATAGAGAGATCTTCTAAATATGAATATTAATCTATTAATTATGATTTTAACACTGGGACATATTAAGTTTCAGCTGTTAGCATTGAAAGTACGGATGTTAGCACTGGTGCACAGAAGAGCTGCAAAGGATTCCAGACAGTTACAGTTCAGTTAGTTGGAGTTAATCAATCTGAAATCTAATCTAAGAGTTAATCTGAGAGTGAAGATGAACAGAGGAGACGATCTGATGATGAAACATTTCCTGACTGAGAGAAACAGACTACAGCAGTTTAGCTGCTAGCTCAATTTCAGACAGCTGCTGCGACCTCAGCTTTCTAAAGTTTCTGTCTGACTGACCTGCTGCTGCTCTCTGGCTGAACGAGTGATTTCTCTGCTCCGGTCAGCTCCTCCCTGCTCTCTTCTTCCTCTCCGCGCAGAGACGCTCCTCGAAACACGCATTGTGACGTCATAGTAGCTTGGAGAGCCACGAGAATTCTCCAGCTCCTTCTGAGGCACGTGACCGTTCTGCAGCACGTGACGGGCTACTGTTTGTCAGCTTCGCGCATAGGCGGAGCCAAAGCAGGGGCTGGGAGGCACTGGACCCCCCTGAGATCTGATTGGAACCCCCAGGTGCCACCCCAGATGACTGACATGTGATGTCACCGCACGTCTTATTGAAAAGAGCCCGTTGTATTTTATAATGTAATACCTGTTGACTGCTAGATCCCTCCTGTGCAGTAGTTGGCGCTATGTATCACAATCTACAGTCTACTTGGTGATGGATGGTGAAATATTCAGAGTGATTGTTTAAAGTCACTGTTATGTTCAGATAGCAGATCGTTTCTTGTAGTTTAACTTTGCTGATGTTACAGTGTTATATGTCAGTTCACCCACGAGTATCAAGATAACGTTAACATTACGTTACATCTCATTTCTTCTACAGATGACCATCAGCTTCCAGCGCGCACTTCACGTTAACTAATGTTTCACTCTGTGTGTTTGAACTGGGCTTTGACTCCGTGCTGGTCTTTCTGTGTATTTAATGACTGTAGAGGAATGCTGTTAGCTATGTTAGCTGATTTAGCTGATTCATGAACTGTTGACTGAAATTAAATGTAACGTGAAGGTTGTGTCTAACGTGTCAACTAGCCGAAAGGTTTGAATATTAAACTTCCATCTACAGTGTTCTCTTTGCCCCGACTTCAGTTTGTGTGACACAGTATCAGTGATGGGTAGAGTAAGTTACTGAAAATATGTACTCAAGTACAATTACTTATACTCACAATTAATTATGCTCTTCTGAACTAAGCGTTAGGTAGCTTGGCACTTAGTCAGACAGAAGTCTTAGTCTTGGTGCTTGCTTGATTAAGCTCTACGCTATGCCATTTCCATACAGAATTCTACAAACTGTTCTAGTTGACACAGGGACTTGAGGTGACCAGGATTGGTGGAGCTCTGCTGCAGTGGAAGAGGGGCTGGCTTTGAATTTTCTTACCAACAAACGTTCCTCCTCAGCAGTTGTCTTGCGGGGTCTGCCGGACCTGGGCATCATCTCCAGTCTCTTCAAATCTTTTTTAAATTATTTGTACTTGACGCTGAGACACATTAAAGTTGACAGCCATCTCTGCAGTGGATCTGGTCTTTAGCCTCTTGATAATCAAGGCTTTGGTCGCAGGGTGGAGGGTCAGAGGTCAAGTTGCAGTTCAAGTGAAGGTCTGAGGTGCTGGAGTTCGTTTTATACACACCCACTAATTAACTGATCAATTAGTGATCACAGGTGAGGCTGTAAACTAAGATTGGGTGCATTATATGACAAGGCGACAAAACTTTTGTTTTGCCAAAATCTGACCTTTCTGTGTTCATTAAATGATCAATATTTCTGCAGTGAAGCAAATTTATTTTCGTAAATTAAACCTCGTTTGGGAGGGTTTCATCTTTCATATGAGTCATTTCTAAAACCAATGGATGAATTTATAGATTATAAGCTTTTGTTTCCACAACATGGATTAGAGACAGAACGTCTGTCAGGGACTGTAGCTTTGGCCACCCATTGGCCACCCCAAGAAAAAAATCTAGCTCCGCCACCGCCTACGAACGTCCCATAATAACGTCCCCTGCAACATTTTAGTGACCCTACAAAATGATGTCCAGAGGACGTCCTCAGTGTTGGTGTCGGGGACGTCCTGGTGACCTATTTTTGTTAGCTGGCACCTTTTTAATCATGTTATGTTCTGACCTAGACCAGGGGGCTATTCCACGAAGCGAGCTAACTCAGTAAGCCAGGCTTTTTAAGACAAGTCTGGCTCATTTTGCTCAAATTCGGTTCCACGAAAGAGGCTAGACCTAAACCTTGCTCAGGTACCACAGCAACATATACGTTTGTACAAACCTGCTCGGTACCAGGCTACAGTTGACGCTTAGCTTAGCTCGACCGCTTCTATTGGCTGAGCCGTGTGATGTCATAGTCTTGTCAGCCGGGAAACAAAATTGAGGAACAAGGTTCCGCCTCAGTTCTATCCAATAAATTGCTGTGGATGTACCATATCATATCAAAGTACACTATATAATATCATATATATCATATCGTATCATATCTTTATGAATTTAACTTAAGTACTGTACTTAAGTATTAGTTTGGAAGGTTGCAGATTACTATTATTAAATAATAATTAATAATCATATTTCCAAAAGCCATTCTAATTTCAATCTTCAGAGTACATATTCATTGTTAATCAGTGAGTTTTCTGCACATTTCAATTTATTGGTTAAATCATAACAAATTCAGTGTAAGTGTGAAATGGAATCCATTTCAGTGTGAAATGTAATGTCTAATCTCAGTTATAGTCCTCGAAGATATATTAGCATAAACTCTAGATCACAAAAAATACAATTATTTGTACCTGTATATTTATAATAATAACTGAGTACTTTAGGTAAAGTTACTTTTGGGTATATTTTTATCCCCATACTTCCTCTTTTGTGTTCAAATTCATACTCGAGTATCACATATGTTCAGATTTGTTATATATAAATACTGTACATTTTTGGTCAACTTAACGGTGCATTAGTAAATGGATACAGACAACTACCTTACCAAGACCTGCATACAGGTGATACAAATAATCCAAAATGTAGGCTATAAAAAAAAGAGCAGCTAAAAGTCAAGGCTGTTGGCTATGATTGACAATGCATACCCATTTGTAGCCAATCCAGTAGATGAGGGAGTGCATATAGTGCGCAGAGCATTCACGCTACCAGCTCCAAGGTCATTCCAGGACCGGACAGAACCACTGGGTTTTCCAGATGACTACTTATTTGAGCACTACAGATTTAGAAGACACAGTATTGTATATCTCTGTAAATTATTGGGGCCATATATTGAAAAGACAACTGGACATAGTACAGCGCTTACCAAACCCCAAACGGTACTTCTTTCCAGCGGTGCATTTCTTTACAGTGTCAGAGATACAGAACATCTTAGGAAGGCAACGGTCTGCCATGAATTTAGAAAGGTTTGCCTTGCACTTAAGCGCTTACTTAATATATTCATCGCATTCACAGAGGCATCCTTCCCATAAAAGAAGCCTTTTTCAGAACAGCTGGTATGTGTTCATGAGACGTAGTATTGGTTTGATTAGTAACTTACATTTACATTATTTAACATACGCTCTTATACAGAGCACTCGCAAAAGTGCCTTGTTTTCATCTTGGTAAACTATTTCATACTAAAATTACATTCAGTTCTCCAGAATTCCCAAATGTCATTGGTGCTATAGACTGAATAAAGGATCCATCAATGTACAGGAACATGTAAGTTTTTCCTACCCAACAGATTAAAGTCATAAACATGTAAATCAGTCAGTCCATTCAACCTTTGTCACTTTTGCCATTGTTCTAAATTATTTGCACTGCGGAATATCTCTTTTCCAACATTGAGGCAAAATGAACACAAAACAAGACACCTTTTTTTAAAAGTAAATTTTATTGATGGTCTTGCTGTGCCTGTGGACAGAAGAATTTTTTTTACGTATCAGAATCAGTATGTCACACAAACAAGGAATTTTTCTTGGTGAGGCACACATGTATGACATGTAACAAGAACAATATCACACTAAGAGAAAAGGCATAAGTGCTAATGAGCGTGATGATGCTTTGCCGAACAGAAAAATGAAAACCTGTGCTTAATTGTGTGTGGATATTTTACACATAGGTGAAAACGAAAACAAACATATTACAGTGAGACCTTTTGCCACTACTCACATCTTTCTCCATTTTTTTTGTTTCAAGCTTTATCTTTTTGCAAGATTTATGTTGAACTGCATAACTAATCCTGGGTGGTCCTGCAATCTCCCCCTGCAAACAACAGATTAGACACCTGAATGTCAAAGGTCCTCTGAGTACAGTAATAAGAAATAGGCTGATTTGATGTGGTACTCACATCATTGACAAATACAGGAGGGTCCAAAAGAGTCAGCACATTCCACACCACTGTAATATTTAAACCATCAAGTATACAATAATTCTACGATGTAACCTATAAGAACAAAAATGTAACATCTGAGAAAAAACGGAACCTACCTTTAACATAAGGCTGTGTTTCACAGAGACAGACAGGATCAGCTGATGTTCCTCCCTTAATTCTTAAAATGATGGGGCGTTTGCTGTTTTGCTGTAATGCAAGGTGTTCTGCGGGAGTAAGGGCTTCTACAGGAGGTCCAACACCAGTAGCAGCAGTATCAGTTTTCTTTCTGGTTGCTGGAATATTTTGTACAGTTATTTAATCTCATAATACACACAAATATGGTGTTTTACATTTTCCTGCACATTAGACTAATCATTTGAAACTGCACTTACCATTCTGGAGTATATTTTTATATTTAATCCTGACTTGCTGCCACGTTTATTTTCACTCTGCTCATGTTGTGTCTAAATCAGGATATAATTAATTATTAATATTAATAATTTACTATAACACTTTTAAAATGTCAATGAATGTATTAAATTAAATGTGCACACATTTAATTTGTCTACAATATTCTGCCAGACAGCTTCTCTGATTTTATTAATACAGGACGTGTCACCTTTCCTCGTAATTATGTCTTTATGTTCATTGTAAAGATGTATAAGTAAAGCAGGAGAAAAAAAGCTGCCCACTCCTTCAGATCTTTCGACATTTTTCTCGACTTTTCGTATATCGATTAGTGAGGCTGTTTAAATGCTGTGTGCACGTGCATGATCGGCGATTACACAAGCCTGGCTTCAATTATTGGGAACTTCTTGAATCTGGATTTCGTTCGTGGAACGGAACTAGACGGAAGTAAACTGTTTGGCTAACTTAAGCGAGGCTCATTCAAACAAGCACCGCTTTCATAAGCTTGTTCGTGGAATAGCCCCCAGGTCAGGGTAAGAGTAAGGTTAAGTTTATTGTAAGGTAAGATTAGGTTAGAGTTAAATTAGGGATAGCATTAGTGTTAGGGTATGGATAAGGTTAGGGTTAAGGCTAGAGTTAAGGTTGGGGTTAGGATTAAACTAAGGATAAGATCAAAGTTAGGGTTAGTTAGGGAAAGATTAAGGTAAGAGTTGGTTTAAGGTTAGGGTTAATTTATGCTTATGGTTTGGGTTATGCTAGTAGTATTTCTGTTTAATCTTTGGGTCAGTGTCCATTAAATTAATTCACAAAATTATAGTTTGTTTGTTTCTGTACAGAGTTTTCACCTGAACTAAATAAAATCTTACTCTTACTCTCTTTAGCTCTTAATCTAGTGATAGATTTTTGCTAATCTATCACTAATCAAGTAACAATCTACCTCTTACTGTGTGGAGAGATTTTACTAAATTCCTGTTTGCAGAATTCCTCTAGTCTCTCTTTCAGATCAGAGAGAGAGATTTCCTCACTCCATCAAAGGAGAGATGCTGATTGATGTGAATTGGTGAGTCCTCAGATCCAGAAGAGACACAGAGAGACTGGAAACTCTACAGAGGGAAAGATATGAAAGGTGATAAAGTTTTAATAGTCTGGGGTCTCTAGTTAAAATGACATGTTGTTTTAAGTGTCTATTAGCAAATAAGGTAACAAATTCTGTAACGTAGAGCAAATTTTCTTTTAATGTTCTTTTTCTATTTTTTTGCTGGTTTTATCATTGTGGGGGAAATTCTTATTTCATGTGCCTCATATTTTTGCACATCACATTTATGTGTTTCCTCACAGACGTGTAACGTTTAACAAGTAATGAGAAATTGTGTTTTACAATGTCTAGAAGTTTGTTCTTTTACTTTGAAAATCAACATCATCATGTAATTTGTCCAGGTATGCACAAACATTTGCAGAAGAATGTTACCTGGAGGAACTGGATGTGATCCTCTGTGTGTGGAAGCTGCTCCAGCTCAGTGTCTCTCCTCTTTAGATCAGCAATCTCCTGCTCCAGTTGCTCCAGGAGTTCTTCAGCTCGATTCAGTTGAGCCTTCTCCTGAGATCTGATCAGCTCTGTTACCTCAGAGCGCTTTTTCTCAATGGAGCAGATCAGCTCAGTGAAGATCCTCTCACTGTCCTCCACTGCTGTCTGTGCAGAGCTCTGTTACAACAAACAGACTGTTTCACCTCCTGCAGCTTCTTCTGTTTCTCCTGGAGTCTCTGCTGGAATTTCACCTGCACGTCCTTCACTTCAGTCTGTGGCAACATCAACTCTTTATGAAATGTGAAACAAGAGGTGAAATATAATCTAGGAGTACATTGTAGCTTTAATAGACTTTGACACTATAATGTGTATCTTTGAACATGTTCACTTTTAAGCCACTTGGAAATCAATTGCAAATCACCATATATATATATATATATATATATATATATATATATAACAGATTATTTGTACCTCAGAGAGATTAAAACAAATAATTAAAAATGAAATAAATGTGATTTTATAGTTCTTGCCTGTTTCTGGGTTCTTTCTGTTGTAGCTGAGACTGTATCTTCTGTATCTAAATCTTCTACCAGAGCGTCTGGAAGAGCTGAGGTCCATGATGTAGGTTAGCTGTAATTTTGCCAGTGTTGGCTGACTACATCTGATGATCTGCTCTGCTGTCCTGATTATATGCTGGAGTTTGGTTTGTTCATGTGAGGTAAAGCAACCTAATCTTAACTAATTCAAACTAATTTAAATGAAAATAAGTAAACCTGTGAGTGGACAGCAAGCGATGAAAAGTAACATTTTGTATAATACTCCGTTTAAGCACTGTTGGGGCGCCCTTAATACTCTAAAGCCAAACAGCTTTGTTGTCTGCGGGCCAACAGTGGACCAATATCTTCTTGCTTATTCGTCCATTCACATAGACATTTGCACAGTTACTGTACATACCAATTTACAGCCTAATTATAATCAAACACTCAAAATTATGGGCTAGATTTAATGGGCAGGTCTTAAGCTCACCTATGTTGGAGAGTTTTGCTGGAGCTGGCAACCCTACAGACAGAAGGTTGAAGAGAGATGAGGATGAAGAAAAATAAGATAGAGACATGATAGAAAAGATAGAAAAGATGTGGAGTAAAAGATTTATAGAATATATTTATTGATTAAACAGACAGAAAGATCTGCACTGCCTTTTTAAATATATTTAGTGTTTTAAATGTGAACCATTTGTGAACTATTTTCTTTAAATGTTTGTACTCTGATGTGAGCAGAACTGTGTGTGATTGTGTGAGAGACTCTGTATTAATAGATTATTATGTTATCGGTCATGTAGCCTTACAGTTACAGCCCATCACAGACAGTCTGAATAGCCTTTAAGCTAATTGAAGTCAATTCACTTAAAGACCAAAACTACACAAAAAATGCAGGTAAAAACAATCAAACGATCAAAAACATGATGAAGTAATAAGCTTTAGTGATAACAGAGCAGTTATACATGTATACATAGTAATTCAACATTAACTATGAAGTCTGAGAAGAGGAATAAAACTGTGCTAGCTAGCTGGGCTAAACTTCCTGCTTCAGCAGCTTCTGAGTGACCATAAACAGACACACCGTTCACCACAGTGGCTATTTGCTTACAACGAGGACAAGAACCAGCTTCTCTTAAGCATGTTGATTATGTTCATTGTTAGAAAAGTCTCAAAACATCAGCTAGCTTGGAAACTTAACTGTACATTTTTTACCATTAGCTGCTAATCAGCTTGGCGTTCACTAACTTTTACTTTTCTGTGTCATAGTGTAACATATATCATGTCATTTTTATAAAACGTTGATTAATAAAAAGAGCTATGTAGCGTTCGTTTCAGTGCTGAACTGTCTGTTTTTGTAACAGCAGAAAATGGATCTCCAGCAGCAGAACAGCAAGCAGTACAGATGAGCTACCTTTTCCCCTCTCAGAATCACTAAGAGACATAGAAGCACATGAAGAACCAGTAAAAAGCTGGTAAGCAAGTGTTTTATTTTAATAGGTTTTATTTATGTCATTTATGTTTATTTTAATTTCTTTAACCCTTTAACGCCAAGTGTATCACACTTGATACACATGTTTTTTAAGACCTGTTAATCATCACTGTCATTATTTCTTCCCCCAATAAACCCTAATGTACACCTGAACTTCCTCCCTGAACTGCTCAAACCCACACTGTATAAAGGGTGTTTACCATAACCATTATATAAACATTGCGTTCTGAAAACTGCAAACAATTCCAGATGTACTTGATATGATACAAAACAAAACTTATGCAAATATGCAAAGTTGTGTTTAATTTTATTATAATTATTATTTCTTATTATTATGTATATAATAATAATAATAATAATAATAATAATAATAATAAACACTCAATATTCAAAGAATTAGAATTGAATTGGCAATTGTTCATGGTTCAGGCTTTAAGGGGGTTAACTTTGTGTTAAATAATTGAGTCACTGCTGTTTCAGTAGGATCCACTAGAGGGAGCCAGGTCTTCATTAATACTCTAAAAGTAAGGTTTTGAGATGTAGTTCAAACTGAACTATAACCACTTTATCTTCTTCCTTTAACAGATTTAATCGTCACACATAATTTTCCACAAAATGTCAACCATTTCTCAAATGACAGATTGTTCTTCTTTTCAGACACCACTGTCTGTCTGATCTCCTGCTTTCACATCTGTAATCAGTCTAATTTTGTCTGGTTTTCTGGATGTGCAAGTCAAACGTCTCATCTTACATTCAAGCTTTAGTGAAGTGTAATTTAAGGGAAATCCTTTTTCTTTATTCAGATGATAACAGATCAGAAGCCTTAGAGAAGCCAGAAATGTGTGTTCAGGACTGAAAGAAGGGATATGGACAAATAATGTGTCCCTACATCTTAAGATAATCAAGGAAAACACAGAACACAGTTCAGCATGTAGTGAATCTTTTGTAGGATTTATTATTTTATTAAGGTGGTTGTACTTTAACCTTCCTTGCTGCGTAATTGATGCTTTTAGAACAAAACAAGAAAAATGGGTGTGTAGTGATCAGGAGAGCTTTTTATTTGTTATCTTTCTTTTTACAATGAATAATAACATTCAACATACAATAAAAGCTCTTCGATCTTTGTAATTGCCATTAACAGTCTAGAGACCACAATCCCCCCAACAACCTGCACTGTCTCTCTCCCACAAACACACACAGTGGTCAGAAATATTTTCTCCCAGGTGAGAGAACCCAAATCACCCAACACACAAGAGCCAAGCTAAATGTTAAAATATGGTGTTTTCACACCTGCTTTCGTTACACTGTGTACATTTGATCTGGTTAGAGCCCACTGAAGAACTTTGGTTATAAACTCCCATCCTAACATCATCAGTTATGTGAGCTGCATCTTCCTATATTTTAGGAAAATTGGTATGCAGACTTTCAGGTGTGTAAACATTAACTGAATAAAATCCTAAATCTAACTTAAGGTCTAACTTCTTAATTGTAACCTTAACTTAGTGACTCTAGCAGGTGTTTAGTAATAACCTGACACAAAACAACAAACAAAAAAATACTATTCACAAAAACAAGCTCTTAAAAGGCAATAATCACATAAACAAACACAAACACCAGAAAAAAAACAGAATCAAAAACCAAGACACATTATTTTGCATCACACAACCTTACAGTTGATCCAAAACTAGCCATCCAGAATCCAGCATAGAGAGGCTGAGTGAATGTGGTGTGGGCTGTGTGTAGGAGGGTCATTGTGTCAGAGACGCTGTAGAAGGACAGAGTTCCTGCACTGTGATCCACATACACTCCTATTCTGGAGGATGATGAAGTTGAGATCTTAGTCTGAATGTTGTTGTGATAGAAAGAGAGAGAGGAGGGAGAACACTGCAGACTCCAGGACTGACTGTTATGTCCAAATTTACACTCATTACCATTTCCTTTCCTGCTGATCCCTTTATACGAGACTGATATGTACAGTCCCAATCCCCCACTGCTCCACTCAACCTCCCAGTAACAGCGTCCACTCACACTCTCCTTACTCAACACCTGACACCACCTGTCAAATCTCTCTGGATGATCAGAGTACTGTCTGACTTTATTACTGCACGTCACCACTCTGTTCTCCTCAGACAGACTGAGAAAATACTTCATTGTGCTGGGATCCAGAGTCAGTCGACAGTAATCTAACAAACAAAACATATATGCATATTTAATCCTCATACACTGAAACACCAACATGTTTAAAGCTTGTTCTGTTTCAGAAGCTAATAGCATTTAAAACATTAAGATTCTTAAAGAGACGAGCAGATTTAACAGTAATTGTGTGTGTGTGTGTGTGTGTGTGTGTGTGTGTGTGTGTGTGTGTGTGTGTGTATGTGTGTGTGTGCCTGTGTGTGTGTGTGTATTGTGTACATACACTGTAGAAAATCTTCTCTGGTTTTTGGTTCTGAGGGTAAAATCATCTGAACTGCTGCAGCTGTAGACACACAAACACAATAATTCAAACAATGAATAAAGGACACTTAAACACTTCGTCCAGAAAGAAACAAACACAGAGCAGATTCACAATTATCAAGTTTAAACTGAGAGAGAGAGAGAGAGAGAGAGAGAGAAAGAGAGGGAGACTAACTTTGTGGATATCTTTTATGACAGTGGTTCTCAATCCAGTCTACCAGGCTCCATAGACATTCCTCATTTTACTCTATCACAGCTTTCAACACACCTGTATAAACCTACTAACAACTCTACTGACCTGATTCAGTTGTGTTGGGAGCTGAGTTGAAGAAAATAACTGCTGTGGACTGGCTTGAGAACCACTGCATTAAGTTAAATAAAAACCTAATAATCTATTAAAATGCATTTAAATCTTTACTAAATAGATCAGAAAATGAACAATATGGCTTATTGATGTTAATAATGCAGATAATCTAGTAAAGACTTTCTTCATGTTTCACAGCAGGAAGCTCCTCTTACCGTGTGGAGAGATTTTACTGAATTCCTGTTTGCAGAATTCCTCTAGTCTCTCTTTCAGATCAGAGAGAGATTTCATCACTCCATCAAATGATAGGTGTGGATTGACAGTGATGCTGGGCGAGTGATCAGATCCAGAAGAGACACAGAGAGACTGGAAACTCTACAGAAAGTAAAGTGAATAGGATATAAATGTGAACAATTATAATCTGATGCCAAAGAAAGATTGGTCATATCAGACTGGTATAGTGTTATGCAGCACGTTGGACACTGCACATGTAAAGAGAAACTGTGTTGAAATGTGCACAAGTGTGTTCTCTGTAGAGAATGTGTTCATTCACTTATAAAGAGAATCAACATCATGTAATTTGACCAGGGAAGCCAAACCAATACAAAGTAGACTGTATATGTATAACAGAAAGTAACTGTTACCTGCAGGAACTGGATATGATCCTCTGTGTGTGAAAGCTGCTCCAGCTCAGTGTCTCTCCTCTTTAGATCAACAATCTCCTGCTCCAGTTTCTCCAGAATTTCTTCAGCTCGACTCAGTTCAGCCTTCTTCTGAGATCTGATCAGCTCTGTTACCTCAGAGCGCTTTTTCTCAATGGAGCAGATCAGCTCAGTGAAGATCCTCTCACTGTCCTCCACTGCTGTCTGTGCAGAGCTCTGTTACAACATACAAACAAGATGGAGCTCCATTTAAACATCAACTGTCATTCACTCTCTCACTGAGACTCTAGATGACTCATTATCTACACTGTGTCTGTGTAGGATCCCTAAGTGTCCAGCACTGGTCTCCTCACTGTCTCACTGGAGGAGAGTCTGACTGAGCTGTGAAATAGCTGCTCCAGCAGATCTCTGTTCACTACTCACCTTAAGAGTGTTCACAGCCTGTTTCACCTCCTGCAGCTTCTTCTGTTTCTCCTGGAGTCTCTGCTGGAACTTCATCTGCATGTCTTTTACTTTAGTCTGGAGAAAAAAACCCACTTATTTTATGAAATATGAGATAAGGAGTGAATAATAAACTAGGAGTACATTGTAGCTCTAATAGACTTTGGCACTGTAATGTGTGCTGTGAAGCTGTAGAAAGCTAGATGATGGGTGTTACTTTAAAAACAATTGTACTGTCTTTGAACATGTTCACTTAGAAATCAACTCCAAATTACTATTTATAAAATAACAGGTTATTTATTCCTCAGATTAGAATTAGATATGATGTGATTTTGATGTTCTTGCCTGTTTCTGGGTTCTTTCTGTTGTAGCTGAGACTGTATCGTGGCCTTTATGTTCTTCAATCATACATAAATAGCAGATACAGCTCTGGTCAGTACGACAGTAGATCTCAATCGGTTTGTCATGCTGAGAGCAGATCTTCTCTTGTAGTGTTAAAGAGGCTGTAACCAGCTTGTGTTTGATCAAGGCTGGAATTTCCAGGTGAGGTTTAAGATGAGCTTCACACAGAGACGCCACACACATCAAACAGGACTTGATGGCTTTGAGTTTTCTCCCAGTGCAGAAATCACACCCCACATCTCCAGGTCCAGCGTAACAGTGAGCAGGAGAAGCAGCTTGGAGTTTCTGCTTCACTTCCTCCACCACTTCAGCCAGCATGTTGTTTCTGCGTAGAACAGGCCTTGGAGTGAAAGTCTCTCTGCACTGGGGGCAGCTGTAGACCCCCCTGTGATCATCCTGATCCCAGCAGCCATTAATACACACCATACAGAAACTGTGTCCACAGTGAATAGTTACTGGATCCTTCAGCAGATCCAGACAGACTGGACAGCTGAACCGGTCCTGATCTACTGAAATACTGGCCTCTGCCATTTTCCTGAACTCACAGACTGAGAGAGAGAGAGAGAGAGAGAGAGAGAGAGAGAGAGAGAGAGAGAGAGATCAGTTTCGTTTTCTCTGAACTGAGTGGGAGTGACTTCCTGGTTCCTGGTTAAGTGTCATAGAGAGAGGAGTGGAGAGAGAGAGAAATGACGAGGAGACTGAAACAGGGATAAGTAAGAAACTGAAGTGATAACAGAGCAGTAACTTGTATTATTTCAATATTAACTATGAGATATCAGAAGAGAAATAAAACTAGCTAGGTCAACCTTTCTGACGAGAACCAGCTTTTCTTCTCTTAAACATTTCAGTAAATTGTTCTTTGAAGAACCATTGATGGTTGTTATCAGATAAGAACCTTTTGAAGTCCATAAAACTCTTAAAACATAAACTGTAATATTTTTTACCATTAGCTGCTAATTTCACTACTTTCACTAACTCTTACTTCTCTGCTTAACAGTGTAACATATATCATGTTGCATGTGTGTTCATATAAACAATATTTTTAAGAAACATCTCTTAATTACTAAGTTTACCTCACAAGACTTAAGTTGACTGGTGCAGTTACACTGTTTTGACTGTAGATGTTGCTTTGTTACACCACAAATGGTAGTTGTGAATAAGATGCTGTTTAAATGCTCTCACTGAAAGAGACATAGACAGAGTATAGAATTTTATATACATTTAAAAATATATTGTTTTAAATTAATAAATCAACATTAGTCGAGTCATTTGTATTGTGAGTCTCTGAGCTTGCAGTGAGAAAGTAGATCGTGGAGAAATTACACTTTTGTCCAGTTTCATAAGGCTTAATATCCTACATCTCAAAACATCTAAAAAATCTGACAATCAGGCTTATTAACTAATAAACCAAGACATTTTACTCTCTTTCTTTATTACTTCTCCAACCATCATATCTGTGATTTTATGGTCATGAAAAATGGTGGGATTCTGCTGTAGTCTTCAAAATGTCAAAAAGTTCCACCAACAAGATATAGTGGTGTTAGTTAGGAGTTGATGAGGAGCGATGAAAGTGTGAGTCACTTTTATTTACACCAGGTTTAACAGAGCCCTAGAACTGAGTAGCTGCGGCGAGAACACTAAAGATATCCACTGTGATGAGAATGAAATTAAAGAATAAAGGAAACCAAACAACAAGGAGAATTATAAGTACAATCACACAGGCCTGGATCAATAAATTGTGAAAAACCTACTGTTTTAGTGCTCAATGTTAAAATGTAATCCCTCAGAAAGTTGTGGCAATGTTATTTGACAACATTGTCAGTACATTGTTTCAACCGCCTAGACTCCTTCATACGTTCCATTACATCTGCATGGAACTCAATATTTTTAATGGAACTTTTATATTTTTTAGTGACATTGTGACAATGTTCTGACAACCTTGTTGAGACAATGTAAACACCACCTTCTAAGAATGTTAGAAAGCAGACAACATTGAGACAACTTTGTGTCATTGCTGAGTATCTGGCTACCTTTCTTAGTCAATCTGGGATTTTTATTTATATCACTGCAAGTTATATGAGGGCTGTGCAGCACTATGATGTTATTTATGTACTTACCTTTAAAGCCATGCTTTTCAATGTTCTCATAATGTATAGTTTTGGGGTTTATAGTATACAAAAAAATGTAAACAAAACAAAAACAGGTTATGTAAGTTGTTCTGTATTAACTAAATATTTGTTATATATGAAACCTCCAAATAAAGTTGAATTATTCATCATTCATTTTTAATTGTTTAGAAGCAGAGTTACTGAGTTGACCTGGTATTTTACAAAGCAGCAAAGAGTTTCTTACTTTAGCCAGATACCATAAATCTAAAATCAAGCCTGTCCAGTAGCACCAGAACTTTGAGACATTCCTGCTGGACAGTGCTCGTTTTTGGGTTTATCTGGCTAACTGAGAAGTCTTGCTTTGTGAAATACCTGCCTGTACTTCCAAATCCACTGTGTTCCACTATAGCATGATTAGATTATAGTAATAAAAAGAGCTACAGTGTGTTCATTCCAGTGCTGAACTTGCTCTGTCTGTTTCAATGACAGCAGAAAACAGCAAGCAGTACAGACAATCTTCCTTCTCTCTTCTCAGAATCACTAACAGACACAGGAGCACAGGAAGAACTGGGAAAACAGGTCAGCAAGTGTTTCATCTCAGCATGTCCCTATCCCTATTAAACACATCACAAAGGGGTGGTGTAATGGTTAGCACTGTCTCCTCACATCCACAGTCCGGGCTGTTCTGTGTGGAGTGTGTATGTTCTCTCCGTGCTTGAGTGGTTTCCTCCGGGTACTCCGGTTTCCTCCCACAGTCCAAACACGTGCATGTTAGGTTGATCGGTCACTCTCAACTGCCTGTAGGTGTGAGTGTGTGTGCGACCTGTACATGGTGTACTCTACTGTTTATAAGAGAAGACACACCTTTTAAAAACTGAAAGACAAAAATTAACTAATATGAATGAATAAAACTGATATATAAAATATTTAAAATTATTATTATGGCGTTTTTATTTTCAACCTTTATGTTAAGTCACTGGTCATTGGAGAGTCACTGCTGTTTTTAATAGAATCCACTAGGTGGAGCTAGAGCTCTGTTAATGCACTAAAAGTAAAGTTTTGAGATCTAGTTCTGTGAGTCATAGACACACGTAAAACTTTCTTTTCATTGTTATTGTTTATCTGTATGTTATTGACCATCAGCCTCAAACATGAAGTCTTGAAGTGACCGTGTGGAGCCCAGTTCAGTTTACTGAAGAGTCCAAACCTAACATGAACCACTGAATTCCCTTATTTCTCCTGAATCTGACTGTGTCTCTGTCTGTCTGCTTTTGTGGATGTGCAAGTCTAATATCTCATTTTATGTACAAGCTTTAGGGAAGATTTATTAAATGCAGCGGAAACTCTTTGGTTTTGGAAATAACACATTAAAAATTCTAGAGATTTAAGAAGAGACGTGTGGACTAAGAATTATTCCTCCATCTGAAGAGACCTGAGGAAGAAAAAAGAACATTGGAATGGTGTATTATGTTACTTTGTTATCAATCATACTTGTGTTTTTTTTCTGATCTATCTTTCTGTTGTCCCATCTGTATATACGTGCATAATGTGACAAAGCTTGTAGGAGTAAGGTAGTTTGTTCCATGCTCTGATCTAAATGTTATAATTGATTGATCTGTTATCGCAGGAAGACTTGTTGATATGGCCCTTTCAGCATTTAGTCAGGTCCTGCTATAGTGCTCTGGAGAAAAGCAGTTATTTACAAACTGCTGCAGTGCTTTAGTTAGCTACGTCTACATTACGTATATGAAGTTGGCACATGTTATTTCAGTAATGCAGCTGTTTGGCGGAGGTGTAGAAAAGAAAGTCGAGCTGTTCAATGCTTTTCAGATGAACAATTATTGAAAAACTATTTAAAACCTGAACATTCTGTTGTCTTTATAATATTTTTTATTGTAATTATTTAACATATTTGCAATTATTATAATTATATATTAACACATCACAGACATTTATACAATTACATCAATGAAAGCAAATTAAAGCCTGTCACAATTTAAATCATACCACTGGTCTATAAACAGGGAGTTTAGGTTAAGTTATAATTTACCAAGTATAAATGACATTTAACAGATACTGATCAATTTTCTGTTTGAGTTATGAAAATGTGTTTAATGTACTGATAGAAAAAGTATATTAAAATAATCTAACGTAGCTGTCCAGGAAGTATCCAGGATGGGGACCAACAACGCTACAAGGAAAGCCATACGTGTTAGGAGAACTTTCACCTGTTACTGGTGCTGTAAGACTGCATTTAGTCAGAGCGCAATGCAAAGGCTCTTTTAAGAGCCACACACAAATTCCTTTAAGTGCAAAATTCCAAAGTCTGCACAAACACAAGAAAATGTATAAACCTGAAAATAACATTTATCTCTACACCTATAACATCCTTATCAGAACTTATAATTTAGTATACAACATATATATGACCTCTTATATATGTAATGTTAAAATAGCCACATTCAAATGTTCTATAGATACAATTGATTCTAAAGTTTATAATACTGAATATCATTTACTGTGTATATGGACTTGTGACAATGATTTACCAAACATCCACAAAGAGGTCACAAAGTCACTGGGTAGGTTATGGTGAAGTAAAAAAGAGGATTGATTTAGATACAATATATGAAGACTCCTGAGGATAGAATGCAAACAGTGATGATCATTTATTGAAAAAAAACCACAGAAAAACATACAAAGAAAGACAAAGTGAAAAGAAATAAATTGAAATAAAAAAAGTAAAAATGCCAGACAAGCTAGTCCCCCAGTGCTTAAGTCTCTTCCAATCTTATAGGACCCTTCAGAGGTGTGACCATCCTACAAGAATGGGTTACATTTTTGGAAAATAAACAACCCCACAGTCCCACAGTGGAGCAATTCACAGTGTTACAGCAGCAAAGGGACAGCAAGGCACTCAGTACAACAAAAAGATAAAATGAACAGTACAGTATGTACAATGTAAATAGTAAAAAGTCGAGAACTCTGCATTTACAAATAATTTGTAAAAACATTGCCTCTTAATTGCACATGAGGGGAATGGAAAAATATTGCACATTATGTTACACAGAATTTTTTTTTATAAGTGTGTAGAGTTTAAGTGTGTATGTACGTGGTCCGCTGTGTATGTGTGGTCGGCTGGGTCAGCAGGAAGGAAGGACCTGTGATACACACTTGGGATGAAGCAGCCCGTCGCTGAAGATTCTAATGCATGGAGTGGGAGTCATTCTCCAGCATGGATGGATATCTGTGTACATGTACATTAACACTCATTCTCTAGACACCCTAGACAGTATTTGATTTATCTATACAGTTAATTTTAGTTTACCAAAATTAACAAGCATGTAATTATACAATCAAATACATTCTAGACCAAAACTGACTGAATATTGGGCAGGTTCATTATGAATCAGATGTAAATATAAAAGAGGGTGTTTTCATTTAGTTTTAATAAAAGAGGAATTGATTTTATACAAACTATATTTCTTATAAACATATACAACTTTACCCTACAAATGTTTGATTGAACTTCATAACATTATTTAGTGTGCAGCATATAAGCTAACAAAGGAAAACTTTTGATATATTTAAAACGATATATTACATTTTTTCAAAACCCACCAGAGCACCCACCTCAACAATCTCAACAACTTTTCTCCATGCTGTATTGCATTAAACAGCGTCCGTGTAATTTGGAAGGCATGGATCATAAACGACAGGAAACAGCAATAATGAGTTTTTCCTCTATGCTTCACCAGAACGTTTGAATATGGAATTAATGTTTCATACATTGAGGGCAACTTATCGCACAAACACCTGCCATCTTCTCATTGGACAGATTCATTAGCAAAAAGTTTGTCTGGGGTCAACACTGGGGTCCTCGCACTCTATACCCCGGACTCAACACGCCAGACCCATGGTACATAAGAACCATGGGTCTGGCGTGTCAACAGGGTGTCAACATGAATGATCGGGGTAGGTCAGGGACTTGGCCTTAGTCAGGGAGGAGACCAAGCACCCAAGGGTCACTCTAACAGCGCTTCAGCGTTGCTTTGTGGAAAGAGGAGAACCTTCCAGAAGGACAACCATTTCTGCAGTAGTCCACCAATCAGGCCTGTATGGTAGAGTGGCCACATGGAAGCCACTTTTTAGTAAAAGGCAAAAGACAGCCCACTTGGAGTTTGCCAAAAAGCACCTGAAGGACTCGCAGAGCATGAGAAACAAAATTCTGACTAACAATAGGGGTGCCCAGCCTGTAGCACCATACTCTAAAATACTTTAGGCTATAATTGCTGCCAAAGGTGCTTAACGAGCATTGAGCAAAAATGTAAAATAAAATAAGCTCTGTGAATACTTTCCAGATACACTGTATTAGCAAAAATGGAATAAAATGTCCTAAAACAAGTTTTCATTATCAGTGTATAATCACATCCAACCAGAAATCATTGAGCTTTTGTTGTGTTTAGAATTCATCACTATATAAGAGCAGGTTGAGTTCTAAAGGAAGCTGTTATGTAAAGCCGCAATGTTTCTACAGTAACCCAGAAAAGAGAGGACCTTTCATATTGAGCTTTTTTAACGTTGATGCAGCAAATTGAAATTTGGTGTCGCCATAGCACTGGTCGGAATACACATAAAGGAAAATAGTCCTTGTTGTATTTTTAGTCCTTTCACAGTGTATATTTATTGGTAGCTCAATGTCTAAATGTCCATGTAGGATAAATTGATAGTTTAAACCTCCTTATCCAAAATATCAGAATTAAAACTATGAGACCAAAGTCAGATTTTTATTAATCAGCATTTTGTTTACATTTTTCAGTTTCACGTTAAAAGACGCAGTATTTACATTCTGGCGCTGACCTTCAGCTTCTTATTCGCCAGCTTCCTTAAAATAAATAAGTAAAAAAAAAAAGTATAAAAATTTGGTGAATGTTCTTACTGGAAAATGTCACTGGTTTAAAATAATAATTTGGGTGTTTTAATAGTCTAAATCAGCTTATCAGGGAGTCAGTAGTGATATTAAGCCTGAACTGAATTAACATTAAAAACACAATAAAACGTTTGAAACACAGAGATATTGCACTAATACTAATGATATGAGCATGTCAGGCCGGACCACTCTATGGGTAGAATAAACTGGTAGAACACCAGTGCTGGTGAACCATTCTGAGTTATAAGTTTGAGAAGACAGATTGTGACAAATGAAGAATTGTATTTATTATTCAGCACAAAAAACACAAGAAACAAACAAGGTTGAATCCTCGCCATCAAAGAATAAAAACCTCCAACAAATGAAACAAAATTAGGACAAGCTCTGAGGCAACAGCAGAAAACCTGATGGCCATCGCAGTGCCTGGGGTTCAGTAGGTTGCAATTCCCCCTCTAACCACTTTTTTTAGAGTTTACACACAACTCCTTTAAGAGAAGCTAGTTAATAGCCTAATGCCTAATAGCTTTGGCCTAAACTACACATTTATTTGGATCTCAACTCACAAGCTCATATATAAGATTAAATATATTATATTAATAAAGATATCACATGGGATTTAAAATTTAAAGATGATTCAATAATAAAAATGACAGTTATGAGCTAAGAAACAATCACAGCTGTGAGAACTGCAGTGAACTGAAGCTGCATTTGGTTTGTTGTTAATTTCAGGTTCTGCTCAGAACTACAAACACATACAGAGCGGCAGAGAGTCAAGACAAGTCAAATTTATTTGTATAGCGCTTTTTACAACTGATGTCATCACAAAGCAGCTTTACAGGAACTTAGTGATAAGAAAAGTTCAGCAGAGCATAAATAAGCATAAGAAGAAAATAAAAACATAGAAGAAAGTCTTAAAAATCTTAGAAACCCCCAGTGAGCAAGCCATAGGCGACAGTGGCAAGGAAAAACTCCCTCAGAGCTGGAGGAAGACTCACAAGGGGGGACCCATCCTCCTCTGGTCAAGCTACTCATACAGTACTGATAATGACTGTACCACCATATACTTCTGTTCAACTGCTCAGGTGTGCTTATATAATCACAATATGATATAACTAGAGTAACTGTAGTACAGATGAAGAACAGTGAGAGTGATGATGACAGTTAATGAAGGTAAAGGGTTAGTGGTAACTAGTTAGAGTCCATGTTCATTTCAATAGTCTATAATGGAGGTTAGGCAGCTAGTCTGAGGCTAGGTAGCTGGTATGACACAGGTAACAGCAGGGCCTGCCGATCAGTCTGGTGGGTGACTTGGGTGGCAGTGGAACCTGGCAGTCAGTGTTCCATCAGTGTCTGTCTGGACAGGTGGGCAGTTTAGGAAAAGAGAAAGATACTGTATTAGTTTACATGAAATCAGAACTAATAGTTTATCTACTGAATATATAAGTATTCTAGAAAAAAATGATATACTTTATCTTTATCTTTCTTATACTTCTTCAGAGTGTGAACTCAGAAAAGTGGAATATAGAACATGAAGAGAAAAAAAAGGAAGACACTGTATTAGTTTACATGAAATCAGAACTAAATATAATTTTTGTACTGAATATGTAAGTATACTAGAAAATGTTTTACCTAACTTATTCTTTCTCGTACTTCTTCCGAGTGTGAACTCAGAATTCAGAAGAGTGAGATAGAACATGCAGAAGAAAAGAGAAAGACACTGTATTAGTTAACATGAAATCAGAACTAAATATAATTTTTGTACTGAATATGTAAGTATTCTAGAAAATGTTTTACCTAACTTATTCTTTCTCGTACTTCTTCCGAGTGTGATCTCAGTAAAGAATGAGATAGAACATGCAGAAGAAAAGAGAAAGGTACTGTATTAGTTAACATGAAATCAGAACTAAATATAATTTTTGTTCTGAATATATAAGTATTCTAGGAAAAAATATATATAAACTTAACTTTAACTTTCTTGAACTTCTTCAGCGTGTGAACTCAGAAAAGTGGAAAATAGAACATGAAGAAGAAGCCAGGAAGACACTCTATTAGTTTACATCAAATCAGAACTAAATATAATTTTTGTACTGAAAATGTAAGTATTCTTGAAAAAGAATTGTATACTTAACTTTATTTTTCTCGTACTTTTCCGAGTGTAAACTCAGATAAAGAGGGAGATAGAACATGCAGAAGAAAAGAGGAAGAGACTGCATCAGTTTACATCAAATCAGAACTGTATATAAGTAGAGTGCACAGTTATCCGGTGGCTCCTTCTTCTCATAATTATTATTATTATTATTATTAGCGGTAGTAAAAGTAGTAGTAGTAGTAGTAGTACAGTAGTAGTAGTAGTAGTAGTAGTAATAGTACAGTAGTAGTAGTGGTAGTAGTAGTAGTAATAGTACAGTAGTGGTAGTAGTAGTAGTAATAGTAGTAGTACAGTAGTAGTGGTAGTAGTAGTAGTAGTAATAGTACAGTAGTAGTAGTAGTGGTAGTGATAGTACAGTAGTAGTAGTAGTAGTAGTACAGTAGTAGTAGTAATAATAGTACAGTAGTAGTAGTAATACTACAGTAGTTGTAGTAGTACAGTAGAAGTAGTAGTAATAGTACAGTAGTAGTAAAAGTACAGTAGTAGTAGTAGTAATACTACAGTAGTAGTAGTAGTGCAGTAGTAGTAGTGGTAGTAATAGTACAGTAGTAGTAGTAGTAGTAGTAATAGTACAGTATTAGTAGTAGTAGTAGTAGTATTAGTAGTATTCCAGAATCAATAACTGAAGAAATTCGTAGAAACTTATCAGAACAGATTTTGTTGAGTGGGTTTTGTAACTTACATAAGAGCTATGACTTTTGGCGTGTCTACATTTTATACCTTTTTATAAAATTAACGAAAAACTAGTTGTTTTTACTTTTAATGGGACATTGTGACATCATCATCAGTTAAAACTGGCTGGAACCGTTTTTTGACAGTTTAAACTGGTTTGAACTGCTTCTTCACTGACAGGAGTCTCCCTTTATGTCCATTACTCTCTGTCTATCTATCTCTCTATCTCTCTGTCTCTTTAAATATCTATCTGTCCATCTTTTTATCTATCCCTATATATCTGTTTGTCTATCTATCCATCTATATATCTATCCCTCTTTAATTCTATCTATCCATTTATTCTTCTACAAATCTAATTATCTACCTAATTCTGTTTCTGCCTATGTTTCTATCAGCAACACCACAGAAAACACCTGTTACCACAGCAAACCATAGCAACCTAGTCATATCTTAGCAACTGTTGCAAATCTATCCATCCTTCTCTTAAAAATTCTATATATCTATCTATCTATCTATCCTATTTTTCATTTGCAAGCGCTGGTATTTCCTTCAAAAATGCTAATATAGTTTTTATTATAATATAAAATTAAGAAAACAATTTGGTTTACTTAACATTTCAATATAATTCTTCAGACGTATGCAGGTAGAAGGAGAAAGATAAATAGAGGAATATATGCTGAGAGGGACTGTTTAGCAGTAACATTAAACAGCTTGCTGTATATTACTATTAATCTAAATAAACAAGAATCACTTTATATTTACATAAGAAGAAAAATATAATCCATATATCACCTTATATTCCAGCACAGACATTAAACAGTGAAGATATTTTAATCCACTCATCCAACATGCAGGTGAAAAGAGGAAGACGCTGTATTAATGAATATATCTGTGTTTAATTGAACAGATTTAATTTAAAAGCAAAATTATTATTTTACCATATTTATTCACAGTTATTTATGAACATGATGATTAATTTATATCACTTAAACTGCATATGTGTTTGATGTGATGCCCATTCACAAAGTTTAACAGCTCCATGATCAGCTCAGTCACATCCTCACAGGTTTTTAACTGCATATTGATAGAGAGATCTTCTAAATATGAATATTAATCTATTAATTATGATTTTAACACTGGGACATATGAAGTTTCAGCTGTTAGCGTTGAAGGTACAGATGTTAGCACTGATGCACAGAAGAGCTGCACAGGATTCCAGACAGTTACAGTTCAGTTAGTTGGAGTTAATCAATCTGAAATCTAATCTAAGAGTTAATCTGAGAGTGAAGATGAACAGAGGAGACGATCTGATGCTGAAACATTTCCTGACTGAGAGAAACAGACTACAGCAGTTTAGCTGCTAGCTTAATTTCAGACAGCTGCTGCGACCTCAGCTTTCTAAAGTTTCTGTCTGACTGACCTGCTGCTGCTCTCTGGCTGAACGAGTGATTTTTCTGCTCCGGTCAGCTCCTCCCTGATCTCTTCTTCCTCTCCGCGCAGAGACGCTCCTCTAAACACGCATTGTGACGTCATAGTAGCTTGGAGAGCCACGAGAATTCTCCAGCTCCTTCTGAGGCACGTGACGCGCTACTGTTCATTAGCCTCGCGTGTTTAAAAGTAATTTCAGTGAAGACTGTTAATCTAATAAAACTCACAAAGAGAGAAACATGACACACTTATTTTTCCATACAGAGATAAATCTCTAGCATATTTCATAACTCATTCATATTTCAGACCATATACCGTGTAGTCACTGATTATGAACTTTTAGTCCTCCATTTAGAGCCGTTGGTTTTCGCTGGTCAGGTGCTGGTTTAGACTGATTAATATTGGTTTGTTTTTGATTCAGCCGGAATAAGTTGGTTTATGATGGTCTGGTGATAATTTAGCTGGTTTAAAGTGATTTATAATGGTCTGGTGCTGGTTTAGCTGGTTTAAGTTGGTTTATGATGGTCTGGTGCTGATTTACCTGGTTTAAAGTGATTTATGATGGTCTGGTGCTGGTTTAGCGTGTTTAAGTTTGTTTATGATGGTCTAGTGCTGGTTTAGCCGGTTTAATTTGTTTATGATGATCTCCACAAAGAAACATTTTTGGTTGCTTAGATGTCTTAAAGATGCTAGCTAGTTTTGTAGCTAACAGTAATATTTTTAGCATTCACTTGCTTCTTACAATTTTCTGCATAACCTGCTGAGAAAACAACACAATCTAATATGCATTCCCTGAAACATGTCTAAACGTAGCTATGTTGGTTTATGCTAAATTAATCACAGATGAGCATAATATTTATTGGATATTACAATGTAAACAACAAAAGCATTTACTGCAGGTATGGCGCGCCAACCACCTGGAATATAAGAAACAAGTGCTGAGCTAAAGTTAACATATGCTAACTGAATCAAGCCTACATCTAGTCCAAACTATAACTAAAGGCTCAGTCACAAATTAAACTCTTATTAATATATCTTAGCAACAGACACAAAACATGTTATGGTTAGGGTCTTTATTGGCTCCACCTCAACACCAAACATCTTCAAACAGACCACATACAAAACAAATACGAGCCAGCAAGATTAGTATGTACTTTAAAAGCAAAAGCTTTTGGGGAGGAAAAAGCCCACCAACAAACAAAAAACTCAAAATAACATAAAAAGAAAGAAAAATAAATAACATACTATCCACTATTGGCAGAACTGAATAAAAAGAGCATGAAAAGTGCTTAGTGGTTAAGTAGTTCAATTTTGCTGAAACAGAAACAAAAAAAACTCCTTTACATCCACCATACATCAATGAGTCTTCTAACCTGCTCCATGAAATAAAAAATCTTAGACCACTCCTTATTACAGACTCCCTCCAGATCCTCCCAATCACTTTCCTTTTTTAGTCCACAGGTTTTCATAAGGTTGTAGATTCACCTGTAGGTTTCTGTAGATGAAGTAAGTGACTACTGGGCTTATTAGGAGATAGTTTGTTAGATTTGTTTTATTAGGATTTTATCCTATTGCATTTTATATATTTTGAAAACAGTATCTTACACTTGGATGTAAGACCAGGATCAGTAGACTTTTTAACCTGTCCTGTCAAATAACACATATTACTCACTGAATCGTATTAAAGTCACATTATTTTAAATCACATAACCTCACAGAGGATCCAAAATTCTCAAAATCAAATCCAGCATAGAGAGGCTGAGTGAATGTGGTGTGGACTGTGTGTAGGAGGGTCATTGTGTCAGAGATGCTGTAGAAGGACAGAGTTCCTGCACTGTGATCCACATACACTCCTATTCTGGAGGATGATGAGGCTGAGATCACAGTCTGAATGTTGTTGTGCCAGAAAGAGAGAGAGGGGGAACAACGCAGAGTCCAGGATTGACTGTTGTGTCCAAACCTGCTGTCATCACCCCGTCCCTTTCTGTTTATCCCCTTATATGAGACTGCTATGGACACATATCCCCAACTCGTACTGTTCCACTCAACCTCCCAGTAACAGCGTCCACTCACACTCTCCTTACTCAACACCTGACACCATATGTCAAACCTCTCTGGATGATCAGAGTACTGTCTGACTTTATTACTGCACATCACCACTCTGTTCCTCTCAGTCAGACAAAGAAAATGCTTCACTGTGTTGCGATCCAGAGTCAGCCGACAGTAATCTAACAAACAAATGAAATTATTATTTAAATAAATAAAAACAGCTTTTATTTACAGAATGTACATATTTAAAAATAACTACTACTCCCTTATACTTTTATAGGTTATATTTCATATATCAGTCTGTCTAAAGAGCACTAATAAGAGCACTAATAAATATAATTACACATTTATATTTAAACCTGACCTATTGATACAGAAATTATATGTGTGTGTGTGTGTGTGTGTGTGTGTGTGTGTGTGTTTGTACCACATGTATACCACATTGTGGGGACCAGGGTAAGAATAAGTTTAGTGTAACATTAGGTTAGAGTTAAGTTAGTGATAGCACTAATGTTAGGGGAAGGACAGGGTTAGGGTTAAGGCTAGAGTTAAGGTTGGGGTTATGGTTAGACTACGAATAAGGTTGAGTTTAGGGTTAGTTGGGGAAAGGTTAGGGTTCAGGTTAATGTCAGGGTTAGGGTTAAGGCTGAGGCCAGTGTTAGGGTTAAAGTTACAGTATGGTTATTGTCAGGGTTGATTAAAGCTTATGGTTAGGGTTGAGCTAGTAGTACTTCTGGATAGGGTTCATGAATAGACTATGTTCCCACAATTCACAAAAACAAACATGTGTATGTGTCTTTGGGTGTGTCTCAAAACCTAGTGAGCTGTCTAAGTAGGCACCGACTAGGTAGGCAGCTGTCTAAGTAGGCAGCGCTCTATCTGACATTTCTCCTCATAACACAGATTACTGAGACGCTCTAGTTAGAGAGCGACTGTGTTAGAGACGCTCTAGTTAGAGAGCGACTGTGTTACGGCTTGTTCTTGCCCACTGCACGTGACCGATGGTTTAGCTGGTTGCTATGCTACCGGCCAGCATCCAAAACAATAGCCCGAGGCTTAAAAATCTGCTAGCATAAATGCTAATGGCTCGAGTATAAAACTGCAAAATGGTCAATGACTCGTTACAGAGTTGATAATAAAATACTGTTTTGTGTGATTATATGACAAGAAACACATTAAACTTCCAGAGAGAATCAAAATAACATTTTAAAACCACTTCACTGCTTGTAGAATTGCCTGCGTTGCATCATGGGATTTCCTTTAGCGGCAGAGGAAGCGTTCGATGCTTCTTTAAAATCAGGTCAAAATAAGGTTCCTCAGTAGACGGCATGTTTAAGGTATCTAAGAATCTAAGAATTGGAATAGCCTACATGTCGGGAGTGCATACTATGACGTAAAATGCTGCCTATGTCACCAGGTTTTGAGACAGACCCTGTGTGTGTGTGTGTGTGTGTTTTACATACACTGTAGAAAATCTTCTCTGGTGTTTGGTTCTGAGGGTAAAATCATCTGAACTGCTGCAGCTGTGGAGACACACAAACCCAATGATTTAAAAGAATAAAGAGACTCGATCACTTCATCCAGAAAGAAGAAGAAAACAAATTCTAAAGTTTAACCTGAAATAATTTCAGCAGAGAGAGAGAGAAACAGATAGAGACAGAGAGAGAGACTAATTGCTGTTTCTTATAGTACTGTTTCTTAATCCAGTCCTCAGTTCTCCCCAGACATCCCACATTTATGCTTGATCCCAGCTCTATCCCAACATCTAGACATTAACCACTGTCTGAAGGTAGTTTGAAAAGTACAGAAAGTTAAACTGACTTTGACCTTTTAAACTGAAAATGTACATAATCTTAATTACATCGCTCAGACACAATGATAGCTTTTTGATGGTAATCAAGTAAAGATTTTTACTAATTTCACTAATCAAGTAACAATCTTCATTATTCTGTTTTACAGCAGGAAGCTCCTCTTACCGTGTGGAGAGATTTTACTGAGTTCCTGTTTGCAGAATTCCTCGAGTCTCTGTTTTAAATCAGAGAGAGATTTCCTCACTCCATCAAATGAGAGATGTTGATTGATGTGAATTGGTGAGTCCTTAGATCCAGAAGAGACACAGAGAGACTGGAAGCTCTACAGAGGGAAAGATGTACAAGTATGGTGTACAAGTATGATGAATTATATCAGGTCAAAGTTACAATCACAAATCTTCATCTGTGATTCAATTTTGAATAATAGTCTGGGGTCTCGTGTTAAAATGACATGTTTTTTTAAGGGTCTATTAGCATTTGAGATAACAAATTCTGTAACATAGAGCAGTTTTTCTGATTGTTTTTCTTTTAATGCTCTTTTTCTATTTATTTGCTGGGTTTATCATTTTGGGGGAAATTCTTATTTCATGTGCCCAAATTTTTACACATCACATTTAGGTTTTTCCTCCCAAACATGTAACTTTTAGCAATAATGAGAAATTGTGTTTTACAATGTTTAGAAGTTTGTTCTTTTACCTTGAAAATCAACAGCATCATGTAATTGTTCAGGTATGCACAAACTTTATCAGAACACTGTTTGCTACCTGCAGGAACTGGATATGATCCTCTGTGTGTGGAAGCTGCTCCAGCTCAGTGTCTCTCCTCTTTAGATCAGCAATCTCCTGCTCCAGTTGCTCCAGGAGTTCTTCAGCTCGACTCAGTTCAGCCTTCTCCTGAGATCTGATCAGCTCTGTTGCCTCAGAGCGCTTTTTCTCAATGGAGCGGATCAGCTCAGTGAAGATCCTCTCACTGTCCTCCACTGCTGTCTGTGCAGAGCTCTGTTACAACATACAGACAAGATGGAGCTCCATTTAAACATCAACTATCATTCACTCTCTCACTGAGACTCTAGATGACTCATTATCTACACTGTGTCTGTGTAGGACCTCTAAGTGTCCAGCACTGGTGTTCTCACTGTCTGACTGGAGGAGAGTCTGACTGAGCTGTGAAATAGCTGCTCCAGCAGATCTCTGCTCACTACTCACCTTAAGAGTGTTCACAGCCTGTTTCACCTCCTGCAGCTTCTTCTGTTTCTCCTGGATTCTCTGCTGGAATTTCACCTGCATATCCTTCACTTCAGTCTGGAGAAAAAAACGTGTTATAAAATGTGTGATAAGAGGTGAATTATTAACTAGGAGAACATTATATATCTAATAGACTTTGGTACCCGAATGTGTGTCTTTGAACATGTTTAATTCCAAATCACCATATATATAATAACAGGTTATTTATTCTTCAGATTATAAATAAATAATTAAAAATGTTCTTGCCTGTTTCTGGGTTCTTTCTGTTGTAGCTGAGACTGTATCGTGGCCTTTATGTTCTTCCATAGTGCATAAATAGCAGATACATCTCTGGTCAGTACGACAGTAGACCTTGATCACTTCATCATGCTGAGAGCAGATCTTCTCTTGTAGTGTTGGTGAAGCTGTAACCAGCTTGTGTTTGATCAAGGCTGGAATTTCCAGGTGGGGTTTAAGATGAGCTTCACAGAGAGAAGCTACACACATCAAACAGGACTTGATGGCTTTGAGTTTCCTCCCAGTGCAGAAATCACACTCCACATCTCCAGGTCCAGCGTAACAGTGAGCAGGAGAAGCAGCTTGGAGTTCTGTCTTCTTCAGTTTCTCCACCACTTCAGCCAGCATGTTGTTTCTGCGTAGAACAGGCCTTGGAGTGAAAGTCTCTCTGCACTGGGGGCAGCTGTAGACCCCCGTCTGATCATCCTGATCCCAGCAGCCATTAATACACACCATACAGAAACTGTGTCCACAGTGAATAGTTACTGGATCCTTCAGCAGATCCAGACAGACTGGACAGCTGAACCGGTCTTGATCTACTGAAATACTGGCCTCTGCCATTCTCCTGCACTCACAGACTGAGAGAGAGAGAGAGAGAGAGAGAGAGAGAGAGAGAGAGAGAGAGAGAGAGAGAGAGAGAGAGCAGCACTCTGGGATCTGTTTCGTTTTCTCTGAAGTGACTAGGAGTGGCTTCCTGGTTCTCTGTCTAGTTTCACAGACAGTGTTGCCAGATGTGTTATTTTCCTGCCAGACTGGACTTGATTTTTTTTTTTAAAATTGGGGTGAAAAATATAAATTCACTGGGTTCTGTTGTTTGTGTTACCAAATATTAATTACAGACAACACAAAATGAAAATGAATCATCTATTGAGTGTTTATTGATGCTGGTTTGAAAAGCTAGAAATCTAAAAACAAACAAGCAAAGCAGACTACAACAGAGAGAGAGAGAGAGAGAGAGAGAGAGAGAGAGAGAGAGAGAGAGAGAGATGTCTATTTTAGGCATAAGTTTATCTAATGCGAGGCCTCTGATTGGCCAGATTTATTTATTCCCCCTCACCAACTGACCCTACCTAGATTGATTGCAGGCTTATCCAATAAAATGGGGAATTGATATTTCAGATTGTAAGCTATTTCTTTAAGATCTGATTTGTTTTCTATGAGTGTTCTCACTCAAATCATATGCTTTTTGCCAAACTCTGCCATCTTTTGTCAGTCCTCCAATTTCTGCCCAGCAAACACTGCAATCCATGAAGACTTCAGTTGGTCACAGCACTAGTGTTTGTATTAAACTGTCAATTACGGCTAAAAGATGTCTTAGTGAGTGCACACATGTAGGACATGTGACAAACTAAACACACAGACAAGCATGCAAACTGAGAAATATTAACCCAAGCAAAAATAAACAAAATACAATCAAAAGAATAAGAAAAATAAAGAGCCATGGAGAAGAGCTAAAGAGAGTGTGAATATCTGGAGTAATGCATATACAGAAAACTGTACATACACAGATCTTCTTTCTTGGTTTAGTTGAGATTGTGTGAGGTGTCCATTGTGGTTAATGAGCACTACAGCTCTAGGGTACAAGCTGTTAGCATGCCTGGTTGTGCTGGTTTTGATGGTCCTGAATCTTCTACCAGAGCGTCTGGAAGAGCTGAGGTCCATGATGAGAGTGGTTAGCTGTAATTTTGCCAGTGTTGGCTGACTACATCTGATGATCTGCTCTGCTGTCCTGATTATATGCTGGAGTTTGGTTTGTTCATGTGAGGTAAAGCAACCTAATCTTAACTAATTCAAACTAATTTACAAAAGATAACAAAAAATGAAGGAAAATAAGTAAACCTGTGAGTGGACAGCAAGCAATGAAAAGTAACATTTTGTCTAATACTCCATTTAAGCACCGTTGGGACGCCCTAAAAAAGCAAAACGTGGGTAGACAGCTTTGCTGTCAGGGGGCCAACAGTGGACCAATATCCTCTTGCTTATTCGTCCATTCACATAGACCTTTGCGCAGTTACTGTATATACCAATTTACAGCCTATTTATGATTGAATACTCAAAATTTTGGGCTAGATTTAGCCTTTATAGGCAGGTTTTGCTGGCGCTGGCAACCCTACAAAGAGAAGGGTGAAGAGAGAAATGAGGATAAGGCTGAGGAAAGTTGGTGAAAAAAGAGATAGACATGATTATCTTTAGATAGAAAAGATGTGGAGTAAAAGATTTATAGTATAGATTTATTGATTAAACAGACAGAAAGATCTGCACTGCCTTTTAAAATCTTTTTAGTGTTTTAAATGTGAACCATTTGTGAATTATTTTCTTTAAATGTCAGTGCTGTAATGTGAGCAGAACTGTGTGATTGTGTGAGAGACTCTGTATTAATAGATTATTATGTTATCGGTCATGTAGCCTTTCAGTTACAGCCCATCACAGAGAGTCTTAATAGCCTTTAAGCTAATTGACTTTAATTCACTTAAAGACCAAAACTACACAGAAATAGCAGTTAAAAACAATCAAATGAACAAAAACATGATGAAATAAGAAGCTGTAGTGATAACAGAGCAGTTATACATGTATACATAGTAATTCAACATTAACTATGAAGTCTGAGAAGAGGAATAAAACTGTGCTAGCTAGCTGGGCTAACCTTCCTGCTTCAGCAGCTTCTGAGTGACCATAAACAGACACACCGTTCACCACAGTGGCTATTTGCCTAGAGCAGGGCTATTTAATTATAATTCAGTACAGTCCAGTTAGAGGAAATTTACTCAGGCCGGTCCGTACCATCATCAGTTCTATGATTCAGTGCCTAGTTTCAGCATCTTATACCATCAGCAACTGAAACACATCACACCGTTCAGTATATTTACTGTTTAAATGCTGAACTGAAATGCTGAATTTCAAATAAATGTTTTTTTCATCACTAAGTAAAAACAAGGGCTACATTAAAAATGCTTTTTAAAAAGTGTATCATGAAATGCTTATTTATTTTTAAAACAGTAAATAAAATAAAACGTTTAGTCTTGTTAACTGAATTTCACATATTATCTCCCTCTTGTGTTCCTCCACGCTTTCTCTTGTTTAGTGAGAGAAGTGAGAGAAGGTTCTCCAGCCAGGACTTTAAATCTAGGTTGAAATTGTGTTAGGACCATTCTCACACACATATGAGATATCCGGGCCGTTCTGTGTGGAGTGTGTATGTTCTCCCAGTGCTTGAGTGGTTTCCTCCGGGTACTCTGGTTTCCTCCCACAGTCCAAACACATGCATGTTAGGTTGATCAGTCACTCTAAATTGGCTGAAGGTGAGAGTGTGAGTGTGTGTTGGCAATCTGATGTACTGGCGAACTGTCCCCGCCTTCACCTGATGACACTGGGATTGGCTCCAGCCCCCCATGACCCTGACTAGCTGGATAAAAGGAAGGATATGAGATACGTGGCTGCTTTTAATTAGCGCCACAGTGTCAGAACATATGAGATGTGTTGGTTTGGAGCTGCCTGTGAGAAGTATAAACATCTCTGTCTTGATCCATTGCTGGTGGAAATGTCGTTTTTCTCCATCGACTTTTCTTTTTTTTTAGAACACGCTATCTGACTCGCTTTACTCTCCGACCGCTGCTTCCCGCCTGTGTGCGCGCCGCACAGATCTGATTGGCTGAGGAGCGGTTGGTGATTTTACTATGCACGCGATTGGTCTGTGAGTACTGCGCCTCAAAACTTGTTACCGTAAAGACAAGAAAAGTTCCACCACTTAAAATAAACACTGTTAACATCAAATCCTTCTTAATAGTTTATCAGTTTGGGTCCGCACTGCACAATGTCTGGGTCTGGACCCGGAATGCGGTCTGCCTAATAGTGACCTCTGGCCTAGAACAAGGATAAGAACCAGTTTTGGATTCCTTAAGCATGTTAATTATGTTCATTGTTTTACCATTAGCTGCTAATTAGCATGCCATTCACTAACTTTTACTTTTACTGCGTCATATTATGACACATATCATGTCGTATGCGTGTAAATATCAAAGTTATATTTTTATGAAAAAAGATCTTTAGCAGCAGAACAGCAGCAGTACAGATGAGCTTCCTTTTCTCCTCTAAGAATCACTAAGAGACATAGAAACACATGAAGAACCAGGAAAAAGCTGGTAAGCAAGTGTTTTATTTTAACAGGTTTTATTTATGTCATTTATGTTCATGTTTCTATTTTTTTTATTTTATTTAACCCTTTAACGCCAAGTGTATCACATTTCATTTCATTTTTAAAAAATCTCAGTGTTTACCATAACCACTATATAAACATTGTGTTCTGAAAATGGCAAACAATTCCAGATATGATACAAAACAAAACTTGTGCAATCATATTTTATGTATACAATAATAATAATAATAATAATAATAATAATAATAATAATAATAATAATAATAATAATAATAACAATAATGATAATAATAATAATAAGCACTAAATTTTCAAATAATTAGAATGTTTTGGCCAATTGTTCCTGGTTCAGCTTTAAGGTGTTAACTTTGTGTTAAATAATTGAGTCACTGCTGTTTCAGTAGGATCCACTAGAGGGAGCCAGGTCTTCATTAATGCTCTAAAAGTAAGGTTTTGAGATGCAGTGCTGAGTCATAAACAGAGACACAACATAAAATGTTTTTATTATATTTATGGTATAAATTCAAACTGAACTATAACCACTTTATCTTCTTCCTTTAACAGATTTAATCGTCACGCATAATTATCCACAGAAGATCAACCACTTTTCAAATAACAGATAAACACCATAACGTTCTTCTTTTCAGACACCACAGTCTGTCTCTCTCCTGCATTCACATCTGTAATCAGTCTGATTCTGTCTGGTTTTCTGGATGTGCAAGTCAAACGTCTTATCTTACATTCAAGCTTTAGTGAAGTGTAATTTAAGGGAAATCCTTTTTCTTCTGGATATTTATTCAGATGATAACAGATCAGAAGTCTTAGAGAAGTCAGAAATGTGTGTTCAGGATTAAAAGAAGGAATATTGATTAATAATGTATTCCTAAAACTGAAGAGAATCAAGAAAAAAAACAACACAGTTCAGCATGTAGGGAATCTTTTGTAGGATTCATTATTTTATTCAGGTAGTTGTACTTTAACCCTTCTTGCTGTGTAATTGATGCATTTAGAATAAAACAAGAAAAATTGGTGTGTAGTGATCAGGAGAGCTTTTTATTATAATGAAATTTAACATACAATAAAAGTTCTTTGTAATTGCCATTAAGTCTAGAGACCCCAATCCCCGCAACAACCTGCACTGTCTCTCTCTCACAAACACATGAAGTGGTCAGAAATATTTTCTCCCAGGTGAGAGAACCCACATCACACAACACATAAGAGCCAAGCTAAATGTTAAATTAGGGTGTTTTCACACCTGTTTTCATTACACTGTGTACATTTGATCTGGTTAGAGCCCACTGAAGAACTTTGGTTATAAACCTTCATCCTAACATCATCACTTATGTGAGCTGTGTCTTCCTATATTTTAGGAAAAGGATTATGAAGACTTTCAGGTAAACATTAACTGAATGAAATCCTAAATCTAACATGAGGTCTAACTACTTAACTGTAACCTCAACTTAGTGACTCTAGCAGGTGTTTAGTAATAACCTGACAATCAAACAAGACAATACTGTCCATAAAAACAAGCTCTTAAAATGCAATAATCACATAAACAAACACAAACACCACAAAAAACAGGATCAAAAAACAAGACACATTATTGTAGATCACACAACCTCACATATGATCCAAAAATTTCAAAATCAAATCCAGCATAGAGAGGCTGAGTGAATGTGGTGTGGACTGTGTGGAGGAGGGCCATTGTATCAGAGACGCTGTAGAAGGACAGAGTTCCTGCACTGTGATCCACATACACTCCTATTCTGGAGGATGATGAGGCTGAGATCTTAGTCTGAATGTTGTTGTGCCAGAAAGAGAGAGAGGGAGAACACTGCAGACTCCAGGACTGACTGTTTTGTCCAAACTTACAATTATTACCCCTTCCCTTTCTGCTGATCCCTTTATATGAGACTGATATGTACAAACGTCCACTACTGCTCCACTCAACCTCCCAGTAACAGCGTCCACTCACACTCTCCTTACTCAACACCTGAAACCAGTAGTTAAATCTCTCTGGATGATCAGAGTAACGCTGGACTTTCCCACTAAACGTCACCACTCTGTTCTCCTCAGACAGACTGAGATTATCCCTCATTGTGTTGGGATCCAGGGTCAGCCGACAGTAATCTAACAAACAAAACATATATGCATATTTAATCCTCATACACTGAAACACCAACATGTTTAAATCTTGTTCTGTTTCAGAAGCTAACAGCATTCAGAATATTAAGATTCTTAAAGAGACAAGCAGATTTAACAGGAATTGTGTGTGTGTGTGTGTGTGTGTGTGTATTGTGTATGTACACTGTAGAAAATCTTCTCTGGTTTTTGGTTCTGAGGGTAAAATCATCTGAACTGCTGCAGCTGTGGAGAAACACAAACACAATAATTCAAAACAATGAATAAAGGACACTTAAACACTTAGTCCAGAAAGAAACAAACACAGGGCAGATTCACAATTATTAAGTTTAAACTGAGATACTTTCAGTAGAGAGAGAGAAAGAGTGAGAGAGATAGATAGAGATAGAGAGAGAGAGAGAGAGAGAGAGAGAGAGAGAGAGAGAGAGAGGAAGACTAACTGTGTGGATATCTTTTATGGCAGTGGTTCTCAGTCCAGTCTACCAGGCTCCATAGACATTCCTCATTTTACTCTATCACAGCTTTCAACACACCTGTATAAACATACTAACAACTCTACTGACCTGATTCAGTTGTGTTGGGAGCTGAATTAAAGAAAATAACTGACCATCTAAATTTAGAGAAGCTATGGACTGGCTTGAGAACCACTGCATTAGGTAAAATACAAAAACTAATAATCTATTAAAATGCATTTAAATCTTTACTAAATAGAACAGAAAATGAACAATATGGCTTATTAATGTTAATAATGCAGAAATCACATGATAATGTGAGACCTATCACTAATCTAGTAAAGACTTTCTTCATGTTTCACAGCAGGAAGCTCCTCTTACCGTGTGGAGAGATTTTACTGAATTCCTGTTTGCAGAATTCCTCTAGTTTCTCTTTCAGATCAGAGAGAGATTTCCTCACTCCATCAAATGATAGGTGTGGATTGACAGTGATGCTGGGCGAGTGATCAGATCCAGAAGAGACACAGAAAGTCTGGAAACTCTACAGAAAGAAAAGTGTATAGGAGATAAATGTGAACAATTATAATCTGATGCCAAAGAAAGATTGGTCATATCAGACTGGTATAGTGTTATGCAGCACGTTGGACACTGCACATGTAAAGAGAAACTGTGTGTTGAAATGTGCACAAGTGTGTTCTCTGTAGAGAATGTGTTCATTCACTTATACTCAGAGAATCAACATCATGTAATTTGACCAGGGGAGCCAAACCGTTACAAAGTAGACTGTATATGTACATGTATAACAGAAAGTAACTGTTACCTGCAGGAACTGGATATGATCCTCTGTGTGTGAAAGCTGCTCCAGCTCAATGTCTCTTCTCTTTAGATCAGCAATCTCCTGCTCCAGTTGCTCCAGGAGTTCTTCAGCTCGACTCAGTTCAGCCTTCTCCTGAGATCTGATCAGCTCTGTTACCTCAGAGCGCTTTTTCTCAATGGAGGGGATCAGCTCAGTGAAGATCCTCTCACTGTCCTCCACTGCTGTCTGTGCAGAGCTCTGTTACAACATACAGACAAGATGGAGCTCCATTTAAACATCAACTATCATTCACTCTCTCCCTGAGACTCTAGATGACTCATTATCTACACTGTGTCTGTGTAGGACCTTTAAGTGTCCAGCACTGGTCTCCTCACTGTCTCACTGGAGGAGAGTCTGACTGAGCTGTGAAATAGCTGCTCCAGCAGATCTCTGCTCACTACTTACTTTAAGAGTGTTCACAGCCTGTTTCACCTCCTGCAGCTTCTTCTGTTTCTCCTGGAGTCTCTGCTGGAACTTCATCTGCATGTCTTTTACTTTAGTCTGGAGAAAAAAAACCCACTTATTTTATGAAATATGAGATAAGGAGTGAATAATAAACTAGGAGTACATTGTAGCTCTAATAGACTTTGGCACTGTAATGTGTGCTGTGAAGCTGTAGAAAGCTAGATGATGGGTGTTACTTTAAAAACAATTGCTTTAAACATGTTCAAATCAACTCCAAATTACTATTTATAAAATAACAGGTTATATATTCCTCAGATTAGAATTAGATATGATGTGATTTTGATGTTCTTGCCTGTTTCTGGGTTCTTTCTGTAGCAGCTGAGACTGTATCATGGCCTTTATGTTCTTCAATCATACATAAATAGCAGATATAGCTCTGGTCAGTACGACAGTAGATCTCAATCAGTTTGTCATGCTGAGAGCAGATCTTCTCTTGCAGTGTTGGTGAAGCTGTAACCAGCTTGTGTTTAATCAAAGCTGGAATTTCCAAGTGAGGTTTAAGATGAGCTTCACAGAGAGACGCCACACACACCAAACAGGACTTGATGGCTTTGAGTTTCCTCCCAGTGCAGAAATCACACTCCACATCTCCAGGTCCAGCGTAACAGTGAGCAGAAGAAGCAGCTTGGAGTTCTGTCGTCTTCAGTTTCTCCACCACTTCAGCCAGCATGTTGTTTCTGCGTAGAACAGGCCTTGGAGTGAAAGTCTCTCTGCACTGGGGGCAGCTGTAGACCCCCCTCTGATCATTGCGATCCCAGCAGCCATTAATGCACACCATACAGAAACTGTGTCCACAGGGAATAGTTACTGGATCCTTCAGCAGATCCAGACAGACTGGACAGCTGAACTGGTCCTGATCTACTGAAATACTGGCCTCTGCCATTTTCCTGCACTCACAGACTGAGAGAGAGAGAGAGAGAGAGAGAGAGAGAGAGAGAGAGAGAGAGAGAGAGAGGGAGAGAAGAACTCTGAGATTGTCTTCATTTTCTCTGAACTGAGGAGGAGTGGCTTCCTGGTTCTGCAAAAACATCACAAGATACTGTATGATGGTGGGGTTTGACTCAGATTGGGTCAAGCCTTTGATATGCACTTCAGAATTGCTCGATTTTTCTTAAACAAATTTGCATTATATAAAGTAACTTGCTGTTTTTTATGAGATGACTCATTCTCCTTTGTGCATAGAAAGAATATCATAGGTGGATTCTGTTTACCTGGGGCACTTAGCTTTCTTAAACTGGCTTGTACATTGTACAATACTTTAATGAACTCCATTCACGTTCAACTTCTCCTTTTTGTCATTTAACATTTTAACACAGAGGATCTACACAAAGAGTCAGTAAAAGTTAGTGAAGTTAGCAACCCACTCAGGAGAGATTATCTAGGACCCCTCATCCAACAATGCAGGAATATTGAGTAATGAGGAGCGATGGCAGAGTCAATGGAGATCTGAAACACCAGCCGAGAACTGACTAAATCGATTGCATGGTGCTGAGGAAATTTACCATGGTCAGTATTCAGTGGTGATACGCTGTCACATACTCCTCTGATACCTGGTCCAGAGGGAGGAAGCTGGCCTAACCCTGCAACAACCACCAATAATACCGCTAGACAACAATACCACAGTTCAGAATGCCCAAGTACAACTCTGACAGGTCATGGTAAATGTATGCAGTACAGCTCTAGATGGCAACTTGTTTCACTAATAGCAAGTCTCAAAAATAGCCCGTGGAATGCACTGGACTGCACAGGTCAAAAAGAAAAACATCCCGGATCTGTATGCCAGGTAAAGACAGGTAGCAAGCAAAAAGCAAAAGCATATGTATTAGTTTAAGGTGATGCCATTTAAAGGCGCAGCGAGATTCTACACAGAGCTGGCGAGCTCTCTAGGGAAAGCCTACTGTTATACCACAAAAACACCTGACGTCGTATAGACGTCGTTTTTGGGGGTAAATCAGGTCAAGACCGTTATTTTACGGTGGCCGAGAAGACTCAACGCGCTACAGATTCACAAACGCGCTGCAAACAGAAAACACTTTCATCAAAACGGCAACATGGACACTACATTTAACAAACGCGCTGCAAAAACGTCCACAACACAACGGAAGTGTTTCCGGAGGACACTTAAAGGACGTGGGACCACATACGGCGATGCAGCGTAAACAGAACAATGCGGAACTGTGGTAGTGTCTAATAGTGATGGCCAAATAATACCCATGCTTCGGAGTTTTTGTCTAGAAATCCAGAAAGTTGTTTATGAAGCGCGTATGGAGGCTTGCTGTGTTAAGAGCGAGTAACGTCCCTGATGACGTCTGTAGCCTCGCTGTCTCAGGACGTGGTCGAGTATTGGCATGATTTATTGTTTCTTAATAAAATTTAAAGTCACCAGCACCCCACAATCACTGCCCCATCTCTTAAAACCACTGCAACAGTTTAAACATCAATATCTCACGTATATCTCAGATAAACAAATGAATGGAACCACAGAAATTGAAATTAAGGTGTTTTATGTATATACCATGCTGACAATGTTGAAAGAGGTCACCGCAAATAGTTGAACTGGCAATAAAAGTTTTGGCCAGCAGGGGGGTTCGTGTGCACATGAAGCTTCGAGTAATTAACCTTTTTTGAACAATCTGGAGGGAAAGCTTCAACGCTTCAGGAGGCTTGATCTGTCCATCACTAGAGAGGTAAGTCTGGATAGTTAGCACATATAGCCAAACTTACTTCTCATAAGAGGCTACCGCGGCTCCACGTGGTTCTGTTTACATTGCGACGCCGTATACGGTCCCTCATGCTTTAAGTGTCCTCCAGAAACACTTTCGTTGTGTTGTGGACGATTTTGCAGCGCGTTCGTGTTTTTACAGCGCGTTCGTGTTTTTGTAGCGCGTTTGTTAAATGTAGTGCCCATGTTGTCGGTTTGATGAAAGTGTTTTCTGTTTGTAGCGCGTTTGTGAATTTGAAGCGCGTTGGGTCTTCTCGGCCACTGTATTATTTAGACGTTGAAATCTGGGGCTGTGTTTGGAGGGTACAGACAATGGTGTAGGAACCGGGGGGGATGGGCGGGACGTGTCCCATCCAAAAATTAAACCACAGAAAAAGCGGGAACTGTTTTAAAACACTTTATTTTAAAAGCGCGCAAAACCTTAGCAATTCACGCGCGGTGCTTGTTGTTAGCAACAGACTCTGGTTGTTAGGTGGTCTTTAACTTTGTTAAGGTTTGTGTTGAGATGCCTGTTCAGAAATATCCTGCTGTCGGCAGATTCACTAACCAGAGCTCTCACCTCGCTGGAGCGTCAGGTAGCTCACGCCAGCTTTAAACATGTCAATGATGAGAGCAATAAACAGCAAAATATACTTAAATGGCTTTACTATAAATATATACTCTCTGGCCACGTACCAAACTGCAGACCAGGGGTGTAGCTAGGCCTAGTTTAGAGTTCCAGCACCCCCTAAAGATTATAGTAAAAAATGTTTTTTTCCTTTTAACTTTAATTTATCTCTGACAAGCTGAAATGTTAAAACCATAGAGAGTTTATGTTTAAACCAATTACTTTAACAACGAAAAGACAGAAATTTACTGTAATTCCACAAATGTTACTCTACGCCACTATACATACAGTGATTTACTACCTTACCTACAGTGGAAACAGCTTATAGGTAATATTTAGGGGATAGGGTAGGCTTTGATTCATATTAGCAAATGTGTCCCCCCAATGTCAAACCCACTCCTACGCCCTTGGTTGTGAGGATGGACTTGATGATTGTTGTATGAGTTAGGCTATTAAGGAGGAGCCTTCAGAGGACAGACCTTCCGAGGGCTGCAGCCAAGGCTTTGGGACACTGATCACTACATTTTCTGATGCATTATGGGTGATCTATACTAAACTAAATAGGGACTCAACTGTATCGTTGGTATTTCAAACAACACTACAAAAATTTTCCCTCCTCCAACTTTCATATACATCATATGTTATTCATATGTTATTCATTGTCTAGCATTAAGAGAATAAATTAGAATTAAACTGCATACATTGCACCAATATGTTTAAACCTTGTTCTATTTCAGGATCTAACTGATGCTTAAATAGACATGCAGATTTACCAGTAACTGTTTTGTGTGTGTATTGTATACATACACTGTAGTGTCTTCTCTAATTTTTGGCTCAGAGGGTAAAATCAGCTGAAGCAGCTGTGGAGAAAAACAAACCAAATGAAAATCTACAGGCAGCAGAAATACAGTAAAACTTGGAGGTGTAAAGTGAGACAGAGTTGGTTTTTACATTTGGCAAATGTTTTTCTTATTTTTTTTTTAAAGGGCCCAAATCACTGAAAGCAGAATTGTCCTCACTTTTTGAAGTTAAATTTTGGATATAAAGAAAACAATATGACTTTCTTTAGTCTCTCACTGAAAATGTAATATTTGTATTGAGTAGGAAGCTCTGCTTACCATGTGGAGAGATTTTACTAAATTCCTGCTTACAGTATCACCCAGATTACTGTCCTGCTGTCAGGAATGATGGGGGTTAGTGGAACAGAGGAGATGAAGGCAAGACAAACGGAGGGCAGACACAAATGCACACTTTTAACCAAAAACACTTTTGATAAAAAACCAAACACAAAATATTAAACACAAAGGAAAATACAAACAAACGGGAAATAAACAGGCAAACAGGGAGACATGACTAATAGGCAGGAAACACAGAAAATGAATGACAAACAGAAAAAAATAGAAATAAAAGAAAAATCAGTTTATTTGACTGTGAGTGGACAGCAATCGATGAAAAGTAACTCAGAAAAGTCTCCCCTACGATGTAGAGTTTTGCTGGAGCTGGCAACCCTAAAGAGAGAGATGTTGAAGAGAGAAATAAGAAAAAAAAACTAAAGAACATAGACGAGAAAGAAAGAAACAGATACAAACATAATTCTTTGGTTAAATATAAACAGAAAAGATGTGAAGTAGAAGCATTTAAAGTAATAGACTAAATAGACTCCAATTCCAATCTGTAGAAGTAATTAAATCTCAACACATCAGATCTACATATTTAACTTATTTTAATGTTTTCATTTATTTATTTATTTATTTATTTATCTGAGCAGAACTGTGTGTGACTTTGTGAGAGATTCTGTAGAAGTAGCTCAGAGTTTGGCAATATAAAGTCAAGAAGAGCCATTCTGTCCCATTTAAACAAAAACTAAAGCTCCTGGAAAGTTCGTACCCAGGTTGTAAAAGCGACTTGATTTATGTTGATACGGTTTTGGTCGGAAACAAGTTATATGTGCTGGAAATTGTTTTATTTTCATTAAAAAGAGTCCTTTCATGGTGCATTACTGCAACAGAATGATGAACAGATGACACGCCCCCCCATCGAACATTTGTGTGAGGCATTCGAAATCTGTCTCACAAACAAATCAATCACAGCTGGGGAGGTAAGGGTGTTACATACTTTGGAAAGTGCAGGTTGTAATTAGGATGTTTATGCACCGAAATAAATGATGAAAACTGAGTCACGTGTATGTTTTTTTATTGGTTGTCATTCTATCGGTTCTCTAATGGGCTTAGTATGTGTATGTATGTATTGGAAGTAACTAAATACATTATTTAAATAAAAATAACATCTACATACATTATATATAAAACCGGCGTGTTGGGTGTCTCCTGCTACTCTGGAATCTGTCTGAGAAACCAACAATTTCTTCATCAGTAGTTAAGACACGACCACATTGCATTATGGTATACACTGGAAATTCTAGCCTACAGCGACTGCACATTACATTTTGTGATGCATTATGTGTGATTGATAGTGAACTGTATACGGAATGAAATGATTTTAAACAACACTACACAATATAAAGTACAGTATTTCTGTAATAGGTAACGATTCTGAACGCAGCTCAAGTTCTCCACAAGTTAATATGATATAAGCTGTGTCCTGTTTCGGGGGCTGCGTCCTTCGGAGGCTGCATTTGAAGGCCGATTGCACGACTAGGCTGTCCCATTTCGAAGGCATCTTCATAAATCTTTGGCCGGTCAGCATATCTTGAGGTTCATTGCATGTCGGTGAGGTTGCCAGGAGACAGGAGCAGCATTTCATAAGGAAACAGTAATGGCGGGAACAGTAGTGATATGTCTTTGTAGGCCACGTCCTTCCAAGGATGCAGCCCCTGAATTAGGACACAGCTATAGAGGTGGTGTTCAAAGCTGATATTTGACCAGCAGTCTGCGTGTCGAACTTCAGGGTTAAAGGTCAAATAACAGTTATACATTAATTCCAATGTTTGAGACAGTTTATTATAAAACTTCAGCTAGAACACACATCAAACCTTTATTTTAAGGCACAGGATCGTTTATTTTTACCTAAAAATCTAATTCTGCTGTAGAGTCACAAGTGGGCAGTAAAAGAGTAGCCTGTTGCTGAACCCTGAGGTAGACTAGTAGGTAATCTGTCACATAGCCTTACAGTTAAAGCCCATCACAGACAGTTTAAATAGCTGTTAGATAACCACCTTTAAATATAATCTAGAACAATTATAAGAACCAGCTTTGGTTCCTTAGAACATGTCAATTAATTGTTCTTCAGGGACATTTTATTTGAAAAGGAAACATCTGGGTCTAGAATTTCTTAAAACACCAGCTAGCTTTGATGCTCACAGTAATATATTTACTGCAGGTCAGCAAATGTTTTATTTTAATATATTTTATTCATAAAGATTTTTTATGTTGATCATTAGAGTCACTGCTGTTTTAGTAGAATCCAATAGAGGGAGCCAGATCTTCATTAATGCTCTAAAAGTGATCCAGTTGTGATCCAGTTCTGTGATCATTAAGTTTCTTTTTGCTAGTTTGAATGTTTTTGTGTTCATGCTATGAATTCAAACTGAACTATAAACACTTTATCTTTATCCTTCACCAGATAAAATCTCCTTCACACATAATCACCCACAGAATGTCAACCATTTCTCCAATAACAGATAAACGCCACACTGTTCTTCTTTACAGACACCAGTGTCTGTCTGATCTCCTGAATCTGTTTCTCCTGCATTCACATCTGTAATCAGTCTGATTCTGTCTGATTTATTGAATGTGCAAGTCAAACGTCTCATCTTACGTTCAAGCTTTAGTGAAGATTTATTTTTTTGGATATTCATTCAGATGATAACAGAAGCCTATGAGTTGAGGTTATTTAAATTTAAACCTTTAGGCTGTTAAATTGAGGCCTTTAGAATAAAACAAGTAAAATGTGTGTTTAGTCACTATGAGAGCTTTTTTATTTTTCATTTTTGTATTTACAATGAAAAATACATGCAGTACTAGAGCCCCCCAAACCCCCAACTACCTGCACTCTCACACATGCAGTGGTCAGAAATATCTTCCCACTAATAGGAGAACCCACATACCCAATACATAATAACCAAGAAGTCAGAACCAAGGTTTATGCTTTTGTTACACTGTATACTTTTGATCTGGTTAGTTTTGGTTACACATTGTAATTTGCTGAGCACACTAAAGAGCTTTGCATGACGTCCTTTATGATATATAGTTATATTTATTGTTAAAAAAACATCTAACGTGAAGGTTGTTTCAATAACTTTTGAAACATTAATTTTAACCTCCTGTAATAAAATAATTAATTAAATTATAATGCAGCAATTTCCATAATGTTACATTTTACTATTACTAGCTGAAGTGAACTACAGTTTCATTAATTGTGATCACACAACCTCACAGTTGATCCAAAATGACCAATCCAGAACCCTGCATAGAGAGGCTGAGTGAATGTGGTGTGGACTGTGTGTAGGAGGGTCATTGTGTCAGAGACGCTGTAGAAGGACAGAGTTCCTGCACTGTGATCCACATACACTCCTATTCTGGAGGATGATGAAGCTGAGATCTCAGTCTGAATGTTGTTGTGATAGAAAGAGAGAGAGGGAGAACACTGCAGACTCCAGGACTGACTGTTGTGTCCAAACTTACAATGATCATCATCTCCTTTCCTGCTGATCCCTTTATATGAGACTGATATGTACAGCTCATATTCCCCACTGCTCCACTCCACCTCCCAGTAACAGCGTCCACTCACACTCTCCTTACTCAACACCTGCCACCAGCAGTCAAACCTCTCTGGATGTTCAAAGTAACACTGGACTTGATAATCGCTTGTCACCGCTCTGTTCTCCTCGGACAGACTGAGGAAACTATACACTGTGTTGGGATCCAGAGTCAGCCGACAGAAATCTAGCAAACAAGAAAGAAGAAAACATTCATTGCTTTATTCACAGAATGTACATGTTTAAAAATGTCTACGTGTCAGATTTTCTCTCCCCCTACTTTTATAATTTATACATCATATGTTATTCACTGTCTACCATAAAGAGAATAAATCATAATTAAACTGCATACATAGAGACACCAATATGTTTAAAGCTTGTTCTGTTTCAGAAGCTAACAGCTTTCACAACATAAGATGCTTAAAGAGACGAGCAGATTTAACAGCAATTGTGTGTGTGTGTGTATTGTGAGCGTGTGTGTGTGTGTGCGTGTGTTTGTGCGTGCATGTGTGTGAATTGTGTGTGTGTGTGTGTATTGTGTGTGTGTGTGTGTGTGCGTGTGTGTGTATGTGTATTGTATGTGTGTGTATTGTGTGTGTGTATTGTGTGTGTGTGTGTGTGTGTGTATTGTGTGTAGTGTGTGTGTGTGAGTGTGTGTGTGTGTGTGTGTGTGTGTGTATATGTGTGTGTGCGATTATGTGTGTATTATGTGTGTGTGTGTGTGTGTGTGTATTGTGTACATACACTGTAGAAAATCTTCTCTGGTTTTTGGTTCTGAGGGTAAAATCAGATGAACTGCTGCAGCTGTGGAGACACACAAACACAATGATCCCACAGAATGAAAGAAACTAAAAAAAAAAAAAGTCCATAATAAATAAAAATAAAGTGTGAATTGGGGAAAGTTTTCACTTGAGTTGTGCATGGGAGTGTATTAAAGAGTGCAAATCACTGGAAACAGAACTGTCCTCAATTTTTAAGTTAAATTTTAAATGTAAAAAAAGTCCAGAAGCCAGACTGTGCATAAATGATCTTTCCACTATGTAAACTGTATAACTTTCTTTAGTCTCTCACTGACATAGTATTATTTTTAATCAGCAAGAAGCACCTCTTACCGTGTGGAGAGACTATACTGAATTCCTGTTTGCAGAATTCCTCTAGTCTCTCTTTCAGGTCAGAGAGAAATTTCCTCACTCCATCAAATGAGAGATGTGGATTGATGTAAATGGATGAATCCTCAGGTCCAGAAGAGACACAGAGAGACTGGAATCTCTACAGAGAGAAAAACTATAATGAAAAAGGATGAATGTGTACAAGAGTGACGAATGATCTCAAAACAAATGAAACCAAAGAAAATATGTGATTTCAGACAGACATGTTTACTGTTTATTGAATGAAAGAACCTTTCTGAGTTCCAGGTCTGACAATGTCTGTGTCAAGTAAGCATTGCTGTTTTTTCCTACTGATGATCAATGGATGGATCAGTTGTCCCTTCTCTCTCGTTACTGCTCGTTCTTACAGTTCTTCCTATTCTATTCCTCTCCTCAACTCCTTCTCAGTCTTCTGGAGTAGAAGAGGAGCAGCAAGAACAGAGTGTGGAGCTCATTAGCAGTAGCAAAATTTAAGATGAGACAGTGATTGTTACCTGGAGGAACTGGATATGATCCTCTGTGTGTGAAAGCTGCTCCAGCTCAGTGTCTCTCCTCTTTAGATCAGCAATCTCCTGCTCCAGTTGCTCCAGGAGTTCTTCAGCTCGATTCAGTTCAGCCTTCTCCTGAGATCTGATCAGCTCTGTTACCTCAGAGCGCTTTTTCTCAATGGAGCAGATCAGCTCAGTGAAGATCCTCTCACTGTCCTCCACTGCTGTCTGTGCAGAGCTCTGTTACAACATACAGACAAGATGGAGCTCCATTTAAACATCAACCATCATTCACTCTCTCACTGAGACTCTAGATGACTCATTATCTACACTGTGTCTGTGTAGGATCTCTAAGTGTCCAGCACTGGTCTCCTCACTGTCTGACTGGAGGAGAGTCTGACTGAGCTGTGAAATAGCTGCTCCAGCCCAGGGCTGGACTAGTAATCTGGTGTACTGGGCATTTGCCTGGTGGGCCGACAGTCCTCAGGGGCTGATGCTGTTGGATGTTTGCCTTTTTTTAAGAGACCGGCCCACAATTTAGAGGGGGCAGCGCATTGGCCCATCTCCAATATAGACAGTGGACTGAACCAATCAGAATATAGGATGAAAGCGGCCCCACTCTTTCTCTGCGTGGTCTCCTGTAACTCCTGCTAGTTTGACTGCAGTGGTCCAGCAACAGCAGGTTGTAGGTAAACACAGCAGCAGCGGGCAGGAAGGGCAGTCAGAGATACAGGCTTTTGTAAGGGAAGCCGAGGGACAGACTGAGCAGGAGAGTGTAGTACGTAAGCAGGTAGTAACGTTAGGATAACACAGGGACTTTAAGGTGATGGAGGTAACGTTAGCTCTATTACATGAGAATGAAGAGCAGTGGTGATTGATTAGTAGCAGTAGTAATTGGTATTTGCGTATTTCTCAAAATCTGGCAGCCACGTATGACACCTTCTTCTGATAAAATAGTAAATGTTTAAGGCTGAGAAGTGTTGGAGAACAGCAAGTGTCTATTTGAGGCTACATCAGCGTTTTAGATATTTAGGCTAAAGGTGTGTTGAAAGGCTGCATAGTAGTTTGAATTTGTAGCAACTGCTAAATGATAACCCAATGATAACCATAACCCAAGCAAAAGCTTTGCAATTTAAGCTTTACTAAAGTAAGTGTATAAAAGTATTATTAGCAAAAGGTAAGCCCACATTGAATAAGAGTAAGACAAATCAAATGCTGATGTGTTGCTTGAGTTCACAAAGCAGCACTGTCTGTTTTTAGCCTGATCCAAATGCATGTTATAGCTTTTTAAAGGAGGGAGAATTAGAATTGAGCTGCTATATCAGGGAAATTCAGAAAATACATTTTAGAGATGAGCAGACAAAAGTGCTAGAACTACAGTATGTGTAGATTTATGTATTTGTTTTCCACAATGGTTATTTAATAGACTTTGATTCACTGTAAATTTCTAATAAGCCTAAAGGCAAAAAGTATTTTTTTTATATGATGCTGTTATTATTTGATAATTATTATATGATAATAGTAAAATACATTCCTTTGCGGAACACATACATAAATTACTGGTCAGCTGTGCTGTGCTAATTATGACGGGCCGGTCTAAGCCAAAAATGCCAGGGCCGATTTCTTGTCCCAGTTCAGCCCTGGCTTCAGCAGATCTCTCCTCATTACGTACCTTAAGAGAGTTCACGGCCTGTTTCACCTCCTGCAGCTTCTTCTGTTTCTCCTGGAGTCTCTGCTGGAACTTTGTGTGCATTTCTTTCACTTCACTCTGGAGAAACAACATCGACTGTATATGAATTGTGAGATAAGAGGTGAATTATGATATAGTAGTACACTGTTACTTTAATGAGCTCTGACACTCTCGTGTGCTATGAAGCTGTAAAAAGATGGGTGTCGGCTGTTCAAACATATTTGACTGCATTAGGTCAAAAATAATCTGCATATACCGAACATGTTCATGTACATTATTTTAAATCAACTCCAGTTAAAACCAGCCAGTTTAAGAATTATAGATTATTATCAGTTTAGAAATAAACATCATAAAAAATAAAATGTGATTTTGAAGTTCTTGCCTGTTTCTGGTTTCTTTCTGTTGTAGCTGAGACTGTATCGTGGCCTTTGTGTTCCTCAATCATACATAAATAACAAATGCAGCTCTGGTCAGTACGACAGTAGACCTTGATCAATTCATCATGCTGAGAGCAGATCTTCTCTTGTAGTGTTGAAGAGGCTGTAACCAGCTTGTGCTTCTTAAATGCAGGAGACTGATAGTGAGGTTTAAGATGAGCTTCACAATAAGAAGCCAGACACAGCAAACAGGACTTGATGGCTTTGAGTTTTCTCCCAGTGCAGGAATCACACTCCACATCTCCAGGTCCAGCGTAACAGTGAGCAGGAGAAGCAGCTTGGAGATCTGTCTTCCTCAGTTTCTCTACCACTTCAGCCAGCATGTTGTTTCTGCGTAGAACAGGCCTTGGAGTGAATGTCTCTCTGCACTGGGGGCAGCTGTAGATCCCCCTCTGATCATCCTGATCCCAGCAGCCATTAATACACACCATACAGAAACTGTGTCCACAGGGAATAGTCACTGGATCCTTCAGCAGATCCAGACAGACTGGACAGCTGAACCGCTCCTGATCTACTGAAATACTGGCCTCTGCCATTTTCATACAGCAGACTGAGAGAGAGAGAGAGAGAGAGAGAGAGAGAGAGAGAGAGAGCAGCACTCTGGGATCAGTTTCGATTTCTCTAAACTGAGTAGGAGTGGCTTCCATGTTGTGTGTTTAGTATCATAGACAGAGTTGCAAGATTTGTGGTTTTCTGTTCTTGTTTGAAAATATAAAATGTGAAAATGTAAATTCACTGGGTTCTGGTATTTGGGCTACATTCAACGTGTGCCACATATTATTTACAGACAGTACAAAATTAGAATAAACCATCTATTGAGTGTCTGTCAATGCAGGTTTGAAAAGCTTAAAACATAAAAACCAACCAGCACAACAGACCAAAGAGAGAGGTGGAGAGAGAGAGAGAGAGAGAGAGAGAGAGAGAGGATTTCACCACAGAGGATTTCACAGAGGATTTCAGGCACAGGCTAAATTCAAGGCCTCTGATTGGCTGCACTTACTGAGATTTATTTATTCCCCTTCACAAACTTGCCCTATCCAGATTGATTGCAGGCCATTTTTAGGATTTGTGTGGTTTTCTAAGAGTGCTCTCTCTGTGTTATGGCCAATTAAATCATGATGCTCTGTCAGCAAAACTGAATCTTGTACCAGATGGAAATGTCTGGAAATGTTAATATCCAGGACCTTGCTCCTTCATCACCTTCTGTTGTAGATGTGCTGAAGTGTTGAATTACTACATCTACTAATATTCTCAGCTCTCCTGATTAGGTGCTGGAGTTTAGCTTGTTCTTGTGAGGTGGAGGAACCGATGATTAGAGGGTGAATTCGATGATCACTGTGTAGAACCGCATCAACACTGTCTGTGGTAAGTTAAACTTGTTCATCACATTCACGGCTGTGCTCTCTTGACTATAGAAACATTCCTCTCTTTCTTTAGATTCCAGGACATAGTAGTGCACAAGGACTTGAGTGACTCCTCAGTGAAATTCACAGAGCCGTTGATGTTGAGGGAGGATATGGAGGGGCTGCGCCTGACGTCCACCACCATCTCTACTGTCTTTTGCATTTTGAGCAGCAGGTAGTTGCTGCTACACCAGGAAAGCTGCTCCACTTTCTTTCTGTAGGCAGACACATCCCTGTTGATTAGGAGTTCTACCACCGTGGTGTCTTCTGCAAACCTAAGGATCTTCACTGCTGGTTCTGTAGAGATGCGGTCGTCGGTGTAGAGACTGCAGAGAAGGGGTGAGAGCGCACAACCTTGTGGTATTCCAGTACTAAGGGTCCGGTGTTTTCCTAGCTGCATTTGTTGTCTGTTTCTGAGGAAATCCATAATCCAGGTGGGATCTGACACTGAAAGCTAGACCAGTTTAACTAGCAGCAGCTTCAATACTGTAGTGGTGAATGCTGAACTGGAGTCCACAAACAGAACTCTAGTGTAGGTTACAGGACTTTTGAGATGCTGTAGCAGTTCATAGTGTTCATACAGAAGCCTGCTGCAGTGTTGATAATTATTGATAAGTATTGATAATTGAGTGGATTTTTCTGGTTTGGAATTAGCTAACAAATATAATTGGTTTATTTTCATTAAAAGTCCTTTTATGGTGCAGTACTGCAACAGATGAAGAACAGATTATATGTCTGAGATGAGAAATGTTTTTATCCAGTTAGAAGCATCACATAATATGTACTTATGAATGTATTTTTCATGTGAGGATGATTTTAGTCTGGAGAATTCATGTGTGGCTGCTGCATAACTGAACTACAACCTATTTACAGTACAAGTATCAGCAGCTACTCAGCTTTTCTGTTAACACGCCCCCGACAAACATTTATGTGAGGCATTCATAACCTGTTTCTCAAACAGATCAAACACAACTGAACGGAATGCATGTTACAGATTTTGGAAAGCACAGGTTGTAATTAGGATGTTCACAGAAATAAATGATGAAAACAGATATTCTAACATTTTTTTGAAACATGAGTTCAGAGGGAGCTGCTTGAGTCTACAGCTGACACACAAGGTGGACTAACATAGTGCTCTGTTAGTGTCTTCCTTGTATGTATAAGGTGGGGCTGGAGAAGATTTCTCAGAACAGAAACTAAACCATGTTAGCCGTCCTGCTCCAGCAGCTTCTGAGTGACTGTAACGTTAGACACACCATACACCGCAGCAGATAACCTCCTTTAAATTTTATCTAGAACAATGATGAGAACCAGCTTTTGTTTCCTAAAACTTGTCAATGAATTGTTCTTCAATGACATTTTTTTTCAAAAACAATCATTTGGGTCTAAAACCTCTAAAACACCAGCTAGCTTGGATCTTTACAGTAATATTTTTACTGCAGGTCAGCAAAGGTTTTATTTTAATAGACTTTATTCATTAAGGTTTTTTTTTTTTTGATCATTAGAGTCACTGCTGCTTTTGTAGAATCCACTAGAGGGAGCCAGATCTTCATTAATGCTCTAAAAGTGAGATTTTGTGAGCCAGTGAGTCATAATTTTTCTCAAGTTATTTGTCTTCATGCTGTAAATTCAAACTGAACTATAAACACTTTATCTTCTTCTTCACCAGATAAAATCTTCTCCTTTACACATAATTAACCATTTCCTTCTATTCTATCAGGACTGAAAGAAGAGATGTGGACTAATAGTTTGTCCCTACAACTGAAGAGAATCAAGAAAAAACAGAACACAGAGCAACATCTAGTAAATATTTTGTAGGATTAATTATTAAATTCAGGTGATTTAATTTTAACCCGTCAGGCTGTTAAGTTAATGCATTTAGAATAAAATAAGAATGTGTCTTTAGTGACTATGGTAACTTTAACTTTATTTAATTATCATATTCAATGGATTATACAATTCAACATACAATAAAATAAGTTTTCTGTAACTGCCACTGACAGTCCAGAGACCCCCAACAACCTGCACTCTCTCTCTCACACACACAAACACATGCAGTGATCAGAAATACATTTCCACAGGTAAAAGAACCCACATCACCCAACACAAAAGAACCAAGAGCTTAGATTAAATGTTAAACTGGTTTCACACCTGAAAGTCGGAACCAAGGTTCATGTTTTTGTTACACCTTTTACTTTTAATCTGGTTAGTTTTACACATTACGTTACATATTATAAATTGGAGAGCACACTAAAGACCATGGCATGACAAACACACGTCCTGTCATCATCACTTAAATGAACTGCCTCTCCCCATATTTGACAGTGACTGGTTTGTAGATGGTTGAAACTGAGCAGATCAAATGTATACAGTGTAACAAAAACATCAAACTTGGTTCAGACTTTCAGGTGTAAACATCCTCAGATTAACTGAATAAATAACTAAATCTGACTAAACAAATCTAATTCTAATCTCAGCCAAAGACATACCATAGAAGTGCTGATGTTTCCTAAATATTAATTATACTAAACTACAAAATATTAATAGACTCTAGAAGACTTCAGTAATAATCTGACACAAAACAAACAACATTTCATCCACAAAAATAATCTCTTAAAATTCAACAATCACATAAACAAACACAAACATGGTCCACAAAAAAACAGAAGCCCCCATCACATGATATTCTTTAGATAGGATTAGCTTATTTAGTTTAATTTATTGATATATCTTACAAGACTGTTGTTTCAAGAGGTTTTTGAAAAAATAGATTTTAATTTTTGACCCTGTTTTAAGTAATGGATTCAATTGTTACATTTCACTATTACTAACTGAAGAGAACTACACTTACATTATTTGGGATCACACAACCTCACAGTTGATCCAAAATTACCAATCCAGAACCCAGCATAGAGAGGCTGAGTGAATGTGGTGTGGACTGTGTGTAGGAGGGTCGTTGTATGAGAGACGCTGTAGAAGGACAGAGTTCCTGCACTGTGATCCACATACACTCCTATTCTGGAGGATGATGAGGCTGAGATCTCAGTCTGAATGTTGTTGTGATAGAAAGAGAGAGAGGGAGAACACTGCAGACTCCATGACTGATTGTTGTGTCCAAACTGACACTCTTTACCATTTCCTTTTCTGCTGATCCCTTTATATGAGACTGATATGTACAGCCAATGTCTCCCAGTACAGCTCCACTCAACCTCCCAGTAACAGCGTCCACTCACACTCTCCTCACACAGAACCTGCCACCAAAAGTCAAATCTCTCTGGGTGATCAGAGTAACGCTGAATGTTATTATTGCACATCCCCACTCTGTTCCTCTCAGACAGACTGAGGTACTGGTTTACTGTTTTAGAATCCAGAGTCAGTCGAGAGTAATCTAAAAAAAGAAGAAAACATTTATTCTTTTTTTCACAAAATGGTTAAAATATATTTCTTTGTTAGTTGCTGTCTAGCATTAAAAGAATAAATAAAATAAAATAATTACAATAATAAATATCAATACACCAACATTTAAATTCTGATTATAGCAGCTAACAGCATTCAGAACATACTTAAAGAGACGAGCAGATTTAGCATTAATTGTTTGTGTGTATTGTGTAGGTATGTATTGTGTGTGTGTATAAATGTGTGATTGTGTGTGTGTTTGTGTGTGTGTGTATTGTGTACATACACTGTAGAAAATCTTCTCTGGTTTTTGGGTCGGGTGGTAAAGTCATCTGAACTGCTGCAGCTGTGGAGACACACAAACACAATGAGATTTAAGAAACTGCAGGCAGCAGAAATACAGTAAAACTCGGAGGTGTGAAAGAGATAATTCGAGTTTTACATTTGGGAAGATTTTCTCTTCCCAATCAAATAGATTTTTGATTAAAGGGCCCAAATCACTGGAAACAGAATTCTCACTGTCCTCACTGAATTTTAAACATTAAATAAATAAATAAATAAATAAATAAATAAAAAGCCCAAAAGCAAGTCTGTGCATAAATGATCTTTCCATTATGGAAATTGTGTGACTTTCTTTTGTTCTCTCTGAGAAAGTACCAATTATCATCAGCAGGAAGCTCCTCTTACCGTGTGGGGAGATTTTACTGAATTCCTGTTTGCAGAATTCCTCTAGTCTCTCTTTCAGATCAGAGAGAGATTTCCTCACTCCATCAAATGAGAGATGCTGATTGATGTAAATGGATGAATCCTCAGATCCAGAAGAGACACAGAGAGACTGGATTCTCTACAGAGATATAATGAAAAGGATGAATGTGTACAAGAGTGAAAACCAATGAAATCAAAGAAAAAGTGTGATTTCAGGCAGACATGTTCTCGGTTTATTGAATAGGCTTTAGTGGAGAGACATTTCAGAACCTTTCTAAGTTTCAGGTCTGACAATATTTGTCAATAAAGCCATTACTGCTTTTTTCTACTGGTCTTCTTTCTCTCCTCCTTTGATGACTCCATCCAGGAGACGAGAGAAACTCCTCCAGAAACCTGCTATCTGTCTTTTTCAGATTTTAAAGTGACATCACTGCATGTACACCTCAAAAAGGAGAACACCACGTGGAGCCCAGCTATGACTTTTATCATGTTTTGTTTGTATTTCTATGGTCTCAGTGTTTTCTGTATGTTGCACTTGATCTAAAATATAATATAAATCAAGAAATTAAAGGAGACACACAAACGTAAGTAGACTGGCTCAGTAACTGCAGGCGTATTAAGGCCGTGCTTTAAAATGAACCTTGTGATAAACTTTTTAATGATCAGATTTAATGATGTTGAGGTGTATCAATTGTCTCTTCTCTCTCATTACTGCTCGTTCTTTAAGTCCTTTCTACTCTGTTCTTGTCCTCAACTTATCCATAGACTTCTAGAGTAGAAGAGAAGCAGTAGGAACAGAGGGGGGAGAACATCAGCAGTAGCAAATGCTTCTGGACTCTGAAAATGACTGTTACCTGGAGGAAATAGATGTGATCCTCTGTGTGTGAAAGCTGCTCCAGCTCAGTGTCTGTCCTCTTTAGATCAGCAATCTCCTGCTCCAGTTTCTCCAGGAGTTCTTCAGCTCGACTCAGTTCAGCCTTCTCCTGAGATCTGATCAGCTCTATTACCTCAGAGCGCTTTTTCTCAATGGAGCAGATCAGCTCAGTGAAGATCATCTCACTGTCCTCCACTGCTGTCTGTGCAGAGCTCTGTTACAACATACAGACAAGATGGAGCTCCATTTGAACATCAACTATCATTCACTCTCTCACTGAGACTCTAGATGACTCATTATCTACACTGTGTCTGTGTAGGATCTCTAAGTGTCCAGCACTGGTCTCCTCACTGTCTCACTGGAGGAGAGTCTGACTGAGCTGTGAAATAGCTGCTCCAGCAGATCTCTGTTCACTACTCACCTTAAGAGTGTTCACGGCCTGTTTCACCTCCTGCAGCTTCTTCTGTTTCTCCTGGAGTCTCTGCTGGAACTTTACCTGCATATCCTTCACTTCAGTCTGGAGAAACAAACAAAACAACAGTGAGATAAGAGGTGAAGTATAAAGGGTACACTGTAGCTTTAAAAAACTTTGGCACTATAATTATACTGTTGGCTGATAAAACATGTCTGACTGCATTAGATTAAATATTAAATAACTGACTAGATTAAATATAATATTATTTAATCTTATTACTCACTGAATATTCACTTGTAGGTCACTTGGAAATGAACTCCAAATTACTATTCATATAATAACAGGTTAACAGATTATATATTCCTCAGATTAGAATTAGATATGATGTGATTTTAAAGTTCTTGCCTGTTTCTGGGTTCTTTCTGTTGTAGCTGAGACTGTATCGTGGCCTTTATGTTCTTCAATCATACATAAAGAGCAGATGCAGCTCTGGTCAGTACGACAGTAGATCTTGATTACTTCATCATGCTGAGAGCAGATCTTCTCTTGTAGTGTTGGTGAAGCTGTAGCCAGCTTGTGCTTCTTGAATGCAGGAGACTGATAGTGAGGTTTAAGATGAACTTCACAATAAGAAGCCAGACACACCAAACAGGACTTGATAGCTTTGAGTTTCCTCCCAGTGCAGAAATCACACTCCACATCTCCAGGTCCAGCGTAACAGTGAGCAGGAGAAGCAGCTTGGAGTTCTGTCTTCTTCAGTTTCTCCACCACTTCAGCCAGCATGTTGTTCCTGCGTAGAAAAGGCCTTGTAGTGAGCGTCTCTCTGCACTGGGGGCAGCTGTAGACCCCCCGCTGATCATCCTGATTCCAGCAGCCATTAATGCACACCATACAGAAACTGTGTCCACAGTGAATAGTTACTGGATCCTTCAGCAGATCCAGACAGACTGGACAGCTGAACCGGTCCTGATCTACTGAAATACTGGCCTCTGCCATTTTCCTGACACACACAGAGAGAAAGAGCAGCGCTCTGGGATCAGTTTCGTTTTCTTTGAACTGAGGAGGAGTGGCTTCAGTGTTGTGTGTTTAGTGTCATAGACAGAGTTGCCAGATTTGTGGTTTTGCAGCCAGACTAGAATTGTTTGAAAATGTAAATTCTCTGGGTTCTGTTTTTTGGGCTGTGTCAGAGTGGATTTTAGAGACAAGCCTACCTAATTCTGGCGCTCTGATTGGCCATATTTACTGGAATTATTTCCCAATCAAATGAAAATAAAAATATTTTCAATATATTAAGCCATTTTTAAGATTTGTTTTTTTTTCTAGGAGTGCTCTCTCCTTATGACTGATCGTCATGCACTGCTTTGTTATGTCAGCAAACCCAAATCTTGCACCAGATGGAAATGTCTGGAAAAGGTAATATCCAGAAATTCACTGCTTCATCATCTGCTGTTGTAGATGTGCTGAAGTAATTAACTAGGTCTACTAGTTTCAAGTTTCAAGTTTCAAGTTTATTTGTCATTTGCACATCATGTCAGGACATAACATGCATTGAAATGCTTGGGGTGAGGCTCAGATAAAACTCTACAGCAGGGCAGCATTATATATATAAAACAGTACAAACATACAATAAATAGACAATATTAAAGTAAAAATATAAAAATATAAAAAAGCTAAAAATATACATATAGTTATAACTGAAATATATAAAGGACTATACAATACACAAGATATAAACATAGGATATACAGGGGGACATCTGTGAAAAATGTTGCATAGGCAGGTTCTAAGTAGATATATCTATATCTATTTAAAGTGACTTAGTGATATGATAATATTGTCCATAGCAGCGATATCAGACTAAATAATATAAAGTGTACAATGTGCAGTGGTCGAGTGAACGGTATTGGGGTCTTTCAGCCTCACAGTTTGTTCAGGAGTCTGACAGCCTGTGGGTAGAAGCTGTTCAGTAGGCGTGTTGTTTTGGCCTGGATGCTGCGGAATCTCCTGCAGTATGGCAGTATGGTGAACAGGCCGTGTGCTGGGTGACCGCTGTCTGACCTGATCTTCTGGATTTTCCTCAGGCAGCGGGACTGGTAGATGTCCTGTAAGGCTGGTAGTTTGTTGCCTATGATGTATTCTGCTGTCCTCAAACCCAACTCCTTTTAGGGCCTTGCGGTCGCAGGCAGTGCAGCTGCCGTACCAGACAGTGATGCAGCCCGTTAGGATGCTCTCTGTAGTGCATCTATAGAAGCTGGTGAGGAGATCAGGAGGCAGTCCAAACTTCCTGAGCCTGCGCAGGAAGAAGAGACGCTGACGGGCAGATCTCACAATCATGTTAGTGTGGAGGGACCAGGTGAGGTCATCAGAGAGGTGAACGCCGAGGAACTTAACACTGCTGACTCTCTCCACTTCAGCCCCGTTGATGTAAAGGGGAGAGTGACCACCCTTCTGCTGCTTCCTGTAGTCCACAATCATCTCCTTCGTTTTGCTGATGTTTAGACGGAGATTGTTGTCATGGCTCCACTCTGACAGAGCGCTGACCTCGTCTCTATAGGCTGTTTCATCTCCATCTGTGATGAGGCCTAGGATGGTAGTGTCATCAGCGAATTTGAAGATGAGGTTGGAGGAGTGTTTGGCTACACATTCATTAGTGTACAGGGAGTACAGGAGGGGGCTGAGTACACATCCCTGGGGGGCCCCCGTGCTCAGAGTCAGAGTGGAAGAGATGCTGTCACCCACCCTCACCACCTGCGGTCTGCTCGTCAGGAAGTCCAGTATCCAGTTGCAGAGATAAGAGTTCAAACCCAAGTCTTTGAGCTTCGGGATGAGTTTGGCTGGGATGATTGTGTTGAATGCTGAGCTGTAATCTATGAACAGCATTCTCACATACGTGTTCTTTCTGTCCAAGTGTGAGAGAGCAGTGTGTACTGTTATGATGTCAGTGCAACAGGGCGGTAGTCATTCAGACAGGTGACAGAAGGTTTCTTGGGAACTGGAACAATGATGGTTTCTTTAAAGCACGTAGGAACCACTGACAGTCTTAGGGAGAGGTTAAAGATGTCTGTGAAAACCTCAGCCAGCTGGTTGGCACATGCTTTAAGTACACGACTGTGTACACCATCAGGACCTGGTGCCTTGCGTGGGTTAACTGCCCTGACTAATCTTCTCCACTGTCCTGATTATGTGCTGGAGTTTAGCTCATTATCGTGACGTGGAGGAACCAATCATTAGAGGATGAATTCGATGATAGCTGTGGATCTGCAAACTTAAGGATCTTCACTGCTGGTTCTTTAGTCGTTGCGGTTGTTGGTGTAGAGACTGCAGAGAAGCGGTGAGAGCACACAACCTTGTGATACTAAGTACTAAGGGTCTGGTGTTTTCCTAGCTACATTTGCTGTCTCTAAGGAAATCCATAGTCCAGGTGGGATCTGATACTGAAAGCTAGGACAGTTTGACTTGCAGCCGCTTCAGTATGGTATTCCACAAACAGAACTCTAGTGTAGGTTGCAGGACTGTCAAGATGCTGTAGCAGTTCATGGTGTTCATACAGAGGGGCGCTGCAGTGTTGGTTTTTCATCAGTATTGATAAACTAAGTGGATTGATCTGGTTTGGATTTAGCTAACAAACTCTTCTCAAACTCACTGTCTTTAACTGAAAAGGCACAAGTGAAGCTGAAGCTAGCTTTCTAATCTTTCTAAAATCTGTTCCACTTTTAACTGTGTAGAAGTTACAGGTGCCAGAATGTGACTGAGGCACCGTTTAAGGTGTCTGTAACCCCAGAGCCCATGAGCAGATTAAACCACTCCTGGATTTCACTTCACTTACATTTACATTCTGTCCTGCACATATCGTTAAGTTATATATTAAATTAAAAGGGCGAAGGAGAAATGAGACAAAAACTGAAGAAGATGGTGGAAGAAACAGATGGAGATATAACTCTTTGGTTAAATATTAATAAGAACAGATGTGGAGTAGAAGTATTTAAAGTAACAGATTAAATGATTCAATCTTAACACATCAGATCTGCACAAAAGGCTCAGAAAGATCTGCATTGTAATCTTTACCCCGCTTTGTATATATAGTAAAAATGTTTTCATTTATTTATTTATATAGACATTTGTAACTACTTTCTTCAAAGATCAGTATTTTGATCTGAGCAGAACTGTGTGTGACTTTGTGAGAGATTCTGTAAAAGTAGATCTATATATATATTGTCATGTCCTGCCGTGTCACGTGTCTGTTTATGTCCTGTCAGTCTCATGTGCCTGTTTACTTTTCTCGTGTTTGTCATGTGCTCCTGTGTTTACGCCCTTGCCCCGCCTTGCTTACCTGTGTTCCATTAGTGTTTAGTCACCTGTTCCCTCTTGTTATCCAGTGTTTGCAGTCTGTCTTTGTTGGTCATTGTTGTACTATCATTGTTGTTGTATCCCTGTCGTGGTATATCTGTAGTTGGTGTAGCTATCCCTTTTGTTTATACTTCATTTTGTTTCTTTATTGGAAGTCTAGTTTAAACCTTGCATGTGTGTCCGCCCCTGCCTTCATCTGCTCCTGCTTCAGCTCACCAGCTACTCCCGCACCCCAGCTACATACATATATATATTTTTATGTATTTTTCCTTTGTGGATAATTTTAGTCTGCAGAGTTCATGTGTGGCTGCTGCATAACTGAACTACAACATGTTTACAATACAAGTATTAGCAGCTACTCAGCTTTTCTAACGACACACCCTCGACAAACATTAGTGTGAGGCATTCATAATCTGTTTTACAAACAAATCAAACACACCTGAACAGGAAATAAGAATTTTGGAAAATACAGGCTGTGTAGGTTTGTGGTTGATACTCATAACGTTTTCTAATGGGCTTTATTATTTGTTTGTATGTGAATTAACTTAATACATTATTTAAATAAAAATAACATCTATGTACATTTGTATATAAAACTGATGTGCTGAGCGTCTTCTGCCACTCTGGGATCTGGCTGCGCAACAACTTCTTCATCAGTAGTTTATCAGACCAGACACCACCGCATTGCATTATGGTATACACTGGAAATTCTAGCCTACATCGTCTCTACAATATATTTTGCAATGCATTATGGGTGATGGATAGTTAACTATATAGGGAATAAAATGTAGATTTCGATAACACTACAAAACTACACTCCGCACTATAAAGTGCACTATTTCCAAACACAGCTTAAGTTTGAGGCCAATTGCGTCACAGCAGTCCCATTTCAAAGCCTCCTTTAAATGTGGCCTTCTTTTCCATGGCAACGAAGGATCCATCATGTAAATCCTTCATCAGCCAACATATCCTGAGGCTCGTTGCTTAAAAGTGAGGACTCAAGGTTGCTAGGTGACAGAAACAGCATTTTGTGAGGTGACGGTAACGGAGTGTCAAACTTGAAGGTCAAATAAAAGTTATTTATTATATGTATTTATTAATAGAGCTTAGATTTAATGTTAAATTAGGGAGTTTCACACCTTAAAGTCAGAAGCAAAGATATAAATAATTGTTATATCTTGTCAGTGTAGAGCACCATAGAAGGGCTGATGTCTAAATATTAATTATACTAAACTACAAAGTATTTATCTTCTGACTTTAGTGATAACCTGACACAAACCAAACTTTTATCCACAAAAATAACCTCTTAAAATGTAACAATAACATAAAAAAAACAACCAATATGGTCCACAAAAAACAGATGCCCCCACCACATAATATTCTTTTAATAAGATCCATTTTTTAGTTTTATTTATTAAGAGAAAACATCTCACAAGAGGGTGTGTGTTTTTTAACTTTTGACCCCCTGTTTTAAGTAATTAATTAAATTGTAATTAATGCCTCTGTGTGTGAAAGCTGCTCCAGCTCAGTCTCTCTCCTCTTTAGATCAGCAATCTCCTGCTCCAATTGCTCCAGGAGTTCTTCAGCTCAACTCAGTTCAGCCTTCTCCTGAGATCTGATCAGCTCTGTTACCTCAGAGCGCTTATTTTCAATGGAACAATTATGGTCAGAAAATGGTCTTTGCAGTAACTGGTTTTCCACTTATGAATATGTTGGTCAAGAAATAAAAGAACACAGTTTTGATTCCTGATTTCGCACTGCAGTCCAGCTATTGCATAGATTTGTGCAATCAGCAGTAAACATGGTTTAATTTGAAGGAACGATTAGATAAACTAGGACTGAATCTCATTTGTCCTCCTTCTTTCTGTTTACTGTACTGGTATGTGATGTATGAAAATTTAGGTCTGCTGGTTTAATAAAGTCTGAACACCACTGACTGTATACAGCTGCTGATCTATTCTTGGACCTCCCAGATTATTGTCTTATTATTCTCTTACAGATTTGTTATGCACACAAGCATTTATTATTTTTTTTAAATAAAGAAAAACTACAAAGTTTCGGTTCTGTATGGCGTCTTGTGGCACATTTGTTGCCAGCAGTTTAGACTTTAATGGCTGTGTGTTGAGTTATTTTGAGGGAACAGCAACAAGCTGTACACTGACGACTTTACATTGTATCAATGTGTCAGATCTTCAGTGTTGTTCTATGATATAATCAATATATAATAAAATGTTTTCACAAATGTGAGGGGGGTACTCGCTTTTGTGAGATACTGTATATAATAATATATTTGGAAATGATATACATTTAAAACTTATAGCTTTTATGGGCAAGTGTTAAGCTCACCTACGCTGTAGAGTTTGGAAGGAGCTGGCAACCCTACAGAGAGAAGGGTGAAGAGAGAAAGGAACTAAAGGCTGAAGAATATTGAAAGAAACAGAGATATAACTCTTTGGTTAAATATTGATAAGAACAGATGTGGAGTAGAAGCATTAAGTCTAAACACATCAGATCTACTCAAAAAGGGACAGAAAGATCAGCACTGCAATGTTGTTTTTAGTGTTTTTAGTGTTTAATCATGTATGTATTTGTTTATTTATTTTAAGATTTGTAAGTACTTTCATTAAAGGTCAGTGTTTTGATCATAACTGTAACAGAATGATGAACAGATGAAATGTCTGAGATGAGAATTGTTATTTATCCAGTAAGAAGCATCACTTATTGTGTTCTTATATGTGTATGTTTCCTGTGTGGATGATTTTAGTCTGTGTGGCTGCTGTATAACTGAACTACAGCCTTTTTACAATACAAAGTATCAGCAGCTACTCAGCTTTTCTGTTAACTCGCCCCAGACAAACACAAACATTTGTGTGAGTAATTCAAACACAACGAGGGCTGTTATGTAAGAGCAGTCCGTATGTTGAATTTCAGGCTTGAATGTCAAATATCGGACATCTGAAAGTAATCTAACAAACAAAAGAAAACATTTATTCTTTTATTCACAGAATGTACATGTTTAAAAATGTCTACTGGTCAGATTTTCCCTCCTACTTTTATAGGCAATACATCATGTTATTCACTGTCTAGCATTAAGAGAATAAATCTTAATTAAACCACAAATATTGATGCGCCAACAAGATTAAAGCTTGTACTGTTACAGAAGCTCACAGCTTTCACAACATTAATATGCTTAATTGTTTGTTTACGTTTGAGTGTATATATATATATATATATATATATATATATATATATATGTGTGTGTGTGTGTATACGTGTATGTGTATATGTATATGTATATGTACATGTATGTATATATACTGTATACTGTCTTAAGTAAATATGTGAACACCCTCAGTCACATTACCTCCCCACAACATTACATTTCTCTCAAAGCTTTAAGGTAGTGAATAATATGGACTCTTTTAGCAGCAACCTTGGAGATCTAATTTCTTTGACTGCATTGTTAGATAGAGTGTAGATTCACTTAAATTAGTTTAGAATGTAAAGTGTTATTGACAGTGGTTGAAAGTGAAATGTGTCATTCTGGAGAAATCTGCAGTGGTGATAGGAACCTGAAGCATTTAATGCTGATAAAAGCTACATCTCCAAACTTTTACACACAGCGGTTGTGAATACACTGCCAGAGGACTGAGATGTTTATTAAAGGCCGAGAGGTATGCAAGGAGTGAAACTTTTTCTTATTAGATTTGCAGCTACTGAGCATTTTTTAACATTACATATTAAATCTCTATGGTCAGTCAGTAAAATGCTCAAACAGATCAAGGGACTAATTTTTTGTGTAAAATATTCACACACAGAGACAGTTGGGTGTTTCACACAAAATGTCTAGTGCCTATCACCCTGAATCTTAAGATGCTTTGGAACGCTTTCATCAAACTTTAAAATCCATGCTGCGCAAGTATTGTCTGGAGACTGGACGAGAGTGGGATTAAGGCATAACTTGTTGTTGTTTGCTATAGTTCAAGGTTCATTAGGATTTAGTCCTGTTGACTTGGTCCTTGCCCACACAGTATGTGGACCACTTAGGCTCCTGTGTGAGAAGCTGTTGTCTGAGCAAGAAGGTGAGAAACATGTGTTGGATTATGTCAGTGAATTTTGTAAATGACTGCACCAAGCCTGTGATTATGTAAAGAAGCATTTGAGTTCTACTCAACAGAAAATGAAGGAGAATTTTGACAAAAATGCAGTTAATCGCACATTTAAAATTGGTGACAAGGTACTAGTAGTGTTACCAGTTGTTGGTTCTGCTCTACAGGCACGGTTTGCTGGACCATATGAAGTAGAGTCTAAGTAGAGTGAAACTAATTATGCAATTTGCACTCCTGAAAAACCAAAGAAAACCTGTCTTTGTCACATTAACATGTTAAATCTTATGTAACTAGACATGTTCAAGATCAATCAGAGAGGGAAGTTAAAACTGAGAGGGAACAGAGAGGGAAGTCTTAATTGCTGTGGCTACTGCCAAGTTTCAGGATATACGGGTAGAGGATGACGGAGTCGTTATGAGGGATGTTCCATTCATTCCAGGATGTTCGTTATGAAGGATGTCCTCTGGAAACACGTCCAGTGTGTTGTGGACGGTTTTGCAGCGCGTTTGCTAAATGTAGTGTCCATGTTGCCGTTTTGATGAAAGTGTTTTCTGTTTGCAGCGCGTTTGTGAATCTGCAGCTTCTCGGCCACCGTAATTAACTTATCCCTGATGCCATTTGCTGCACAAAATTAAAACATCTAGGCTTGTATTGTTCATAGTAGTCGTTTGTGTTTTGTCTGGAGCGGGGCAGGAGGGAAGGAGTCCACCTTATGTTCAGTCTGGCTTAGCCAGCCGTAACAAGAGCATTGAGCAAAGGTTGTGAATGCTTACATACATGTGTTATTGATGGTAATGGTAATAACATTTTTCACTTTGTCATTATGGGGTATTACGTGTAGAATTTTTAGGGAAAGTGTATGAAGTACATTTTGGAATAAGGCTGTAACTAAATGTGGAAAAATTGAAGCGCTGTGAATACTTTCCAGATGCAGTGTATTAACAAAAATCATAATCATTATATCATTAATCATTATAATCACCTGCAACCAGAAATCATTGAGCTTCTGTTGTGTTTAGAATTCATCTCTATATAAGAGCAGGTTGAGTTCAAAAGGAAGCTGTTATGTAGAGCTGCAATGTTTCTGCAGTAGCCCAGAAAAGAGAGGACCTTTCATATTTAGCCTTTTTAACGTTGATGCAGCAATTTGAAATTTGGTGTCGCCATAGCACCGGCTGGAATACATAGAAAGAAAAATAGTCCTTGTTGTAATGTCCTTCCATAGTGTATATTTATTGGTAGCTCTATGTCTAAAAGTCCATGTAGGATAATTTGTTAGTTTAAAACTCCTTATCCAAAATATCAGAATTAAAACTATGAGACCAAAGTTAGCTTTTTATTAGTCAGCATCTTGTTTCAATTTTTCAGTTTAACATTAAAAGAGGTAGCATTTACATTCTGGCACTGACTTTCAACTTCTTATTTGCTTGCTTCTTGTTTAAATGTTAACACGTCTACATATTAAATTGTGCAGCAGTTATTACTAGAACAATAAAATAGGGACATAAAAAATGGGAAAATTTCAATATAAAAAGTTATTGAATGTTCTTACTGGAAAATGTCACTGGTTTAAAATAATAATTGGGGTGTTTTAATAGCCTAAATCAGCTCACATTAAGCCTGAACTGAATTAACATTAAAAACACAATATAACGTTTAAAACACTGAGATATTACACTAATACTAATGATATGAGCATGTCAGGCCGGACCACTCTATGGGTAGAATAAACTGGTAGAACACCAGTGCAAGTTTGAGAAGCCAAATTGTGACAAATGAAGAATTGTATTTATTATTCAGCACAAAAAACACAAGAAACAAACAAGGTTGAATCCTCGCCATCAAAGAATAAAAACCTCAACAAATGAAACTAAATTAGGACAGGCTCTGAGGCAACAGCAGAAAACCTGATGGCCATCGCTTTTTCCCAATGACAGTTATGAGTTAAGAAACAATCACAGCTGTGAGAACTGCAGTGAACTGAAGCTGCATTTGGTTTCTTGTTAATTTCAGGTTCTGCTCAGAACTACAAACACATACAGAGCAGCAGAGAGTCAAGACAAGTCAAATTTATTTGTATAGCGCTTTTTACAACTGATGTCATCACAAAGCAGCTTTGCAGGAACTTAGTGATAAGAAAAGTTCAACAAAGCATAAATAAGCATAAGAAGAAAATAAAAACATAGAAGAAAGTCTTACATATCATAGAAACCCCCAGTAAGCAAGCCATATGCGACAGTGGCAAGAAAAAACTCCCTCAGAGCTGGAGGAAGAAACCTTGGGAGGAACCAAGACTCACAAGTGGGGACCCATCCTCCTCTGGTCAAACTACTCATACAGTACTGATAATGACTGTACCACCATATACTTCTGTTCAACTGCTCAGGTGTGCTTATATAATCACAATATGATATAACTAGAGTAACTGTAGTACAGATGAAGAACAGTGAGAGTGATGATGACAGTTAATGAAGGTAAAGGGTTAGTGGTAACTAGTTAGAGTCCATGTTCATTTCAATAGTCTATAATGGAGGTTAGGCAGCTAGTCTGAGGCTAGGTAGCTGGTATGACACAGGTAACAGCAGGGCCCGCCGATCAGTCTGGTGGGTGACTTGGGTGGCAGTGGAACCTGGCAGTCAGTGTTCCATCAGTGTCTGTCTGGACTGGTGGGCAGTTTAGGAAAAGAGAAAGACACTGAATTAGTTTACATGAAATCAGAACTAATAGTTTATGTACTGAATATATAAGTATTTTAGAAAAAAATTATATACTTTATCTTTCTTATACTTCTGAGTGTGAACTCAGAAAAGTGCAAAATAGAACATGAAGAGAAAAAAAGGCACTGTATTAGTTATCATGAAATCAGAACTCAATATATTTGTATTATATATAAGTATTCTAGAAAATGTTTTACCTAACTTATTCTTTCTCGTACTTCTTCCGAGTGTGAACTCAGAACTCAGAAAAGAATGAGATAGAACATGCAGAAGAAAAGAGAAAGACACTGTATCAGTTAACATGTAATCAGAACTAAATATAATTTTTGTACTGAATATGTAGGTATTCTACAAAAAAATGATATACTTAACTTTATCTTCCTTGCACTTCTTTAGAGTGTGAACTCAGATAAAGGAGAGGATCCAACATGAACAGGAAAAAGGAAGACACTGTATTAGTTTACATGAAATCAGAACTCAATATATTTATTGTTCTGAATATATAAGTATTCTAGAAAAATATATAACTTAACTTTAACTTTCTTGTACTTCTTCAGAGTGTGAACTCAGAAAAGTGGAAAATAGAACATGAAGAAGAAGCCAGGAAGACACTGTATTAGTTTACATCGAATCAGAACTAAATATAAATTTTGTACTGAAAATGTAAGTATTCTTGAAAAAGAATTGTATACTTAACTTTATCTTTCTCATACTTTTCCGAGTGTGAACTCAGATAAAGAGGGAGATAGAACATGCAGAAGAAAATAGGAAGAGACTGCATCAGTTTACATCAAATCAGAACTGTATATAAGTAGAGTGCACAGTTATCCGGTGGCTCCTTCTTCTCATAATTATTATTATTATTATTATTATTATTATTAGTAGTAGTAGTAGTAGTACAGTAGTAGTAGTAATAGTACAGAAGTAGTAATAGTACAGTAGTAATAGTAGTGGTAGTAGTACAGTAGTAGTTGTAGTAATAGTACAGTAGTAGTAATAGTACAGTAGTAATAGTAGTGGTAGTAGTACAGTAGTAGTAGTAGTAGTAATAGTACAGTAGTAGTAGTAGCAGTAGTAGTAATAGTACAGTAGTAATAGTAGTGGTAGCAGTACAGTAGTAGTAGTAGTAATAGTACAGAAGTAGTAATAGTACAGTAGTAATAGTAGTGGTAGTAGTACAGTAGTAGTAGTAGTAGTAATAGTACAGTAGTAGTAGTAGCAGTAGTAGTAGTAGTAGTAGTAATAGTACAGTAGTATTATTAGTAGTGTAGTAGTAGTGGTAGTAGTAGTAGTAGTACAGTAGTAGTATTAGTAATAGTAATTTGCAAGCGCTGGTATTTCCTTCAGAAATTGCTAGTCTATTTTTATATAATATAAAATTAATACAACTTTTTTCTTTACTTTACATTTCAGTGTAATTCTTCAGATGTATGCAGGTAGAAGGAAAAAGATAAATAGAGGAATATATGCTGAGAGGGACTGTTTAGCGGTAACATTAAACAGCTTGCTGTATATTACTATTAATCTAAATAAACAAGAATTACTTTATATTTACATAAGAAGAAAAATATAATCCATATATCATCTTATATTCCAGCACAGACATTAAACAGTGAAGATATTTTAATCCACTCATCCAACATGCAGGTGAAAAGAGGAAGACACTGTATTAATGAATATATCTGTGTTTAATTGAACAGATTTAATTTAAAAGCAAAATTATTATTTTACCATATTTATTCACTGTTATTTATGAACATGATGAGTAATTTATATCACTTAAACTGCATATGTGTTTGATGTGATGCCTGTGTCGCCATTAGGGCGATATATATAGAGACTTTTATAATGACACATTGAGAAGCAATAGGACCTTTTAATTTGATACCATTTCCTGTAACTTCCTTATCACTTCCTGTCTTGTCTTCAGTTACTTCAGTTTTCTATCGGTTGTAAACAATTTCTACTTAAGAATTCCTGATCGTGAACGGTGCTAGAAGCAAAGTCGTAAGTAAAATTCATTGTTAAGTTATAATTGATAGAATAAGTTAAGTTTAAAGTTGAAAGAGAAGGTAATAATAGTTTTGAAAGATCGTTTTTATTTACATATATTTACAAGGATATTTCATGAGACTTGTGTGAAGCTGAACTTTATGTTAAACAAAAAAAAAAAAAAGTCAAACTTTGTTTGTTGCAGTTTTCACTCTGCCATGTAATACTGGAATCTTCAGTAAACGACAGTGAAATGTTAACTACGACACAGAATCCTCGTTATTGCATCAGAGTTTAACTTGTTGGATAACTTCAGTTACCACACTGCAGTGAGGACAACACAGTGAAAAGACTGAGAAGTTAGCATCGAACATCGAGTCAAGATGGAAACTAGATCTAATAAATCAGGAAAAAGTGGAAGCAGCTTTCATTCATCTACCTCATCAACCAATGCTTTACTTCACGCACGAGCAAAAGCAGCAGCTGCTAAAGTGCGTGCCGAATATGCTGAGCAAGAAGCCAAAGCTAGGATTGAAAAAGTTAAAAAAGAGACTGAGATTGAAACACTAGCCATCTGCCGTGAAGCGGCAGAAGCTGAAGCCGTAGCAGCTGTCTGGGAGTCAGCAGTTACAGGGAGCAACAATTATATTGTGCTGGATGAAACAAATGCAACAGAACAAAGCAAACTTGAACGAACAAGCGAATATATCCAAACTCACTTCCATTCCATTAACTCTGTCCAACAAACAGCTATGAAGGCTAGTCCGCCACCAACTCAACCAACTACCTATGCCACTCTCAGTTATAGCCCGAACAACCCCTTTGTTTCACACCATCAGCCGCCTGTTTTTTCATACCACAGCGCAAACAATGTGGATTTTACAGACTGTGACTTAGACTATGCACCACCAGCAGCCAAAGAGTCAGTCAGCCAGACTCCATTTACCAGAGAAGGGCCCCGGGTTATTCCAAAGACTCCCACTTCGCAGATCAGTGACTTGAATATTGGGGCTCCATCCTTCTACCCCCAGCCGACAAATGCTCAAAGTATGCCTGCAACTGACCACCTAGCACAATATTTAGCACGGCGTGACCTAGTGAATACAAGTTTGTACGAGTTTGATGATAAACCTGAAAATTATCGTGCTTGGCTGTCGTCATACAGAAATGCCACTCAAGGACTTGGTCTTACAGCCACTGAGGAATTGGACTTGATGACACGATGGCTTGGAAAAGAATCCAGCAACCAGGTGAAACGTCTCCGTGCAGTGCACATAGCAAGTCCACAAATAGCACTGGTGAAAGCCTGGGAACGTCTTCAGGAGTGTTATGCAGCCCCAGAGGTGATTGAAAAGGCCCTCTTTACCCGACTGGATGCATTTCCCAGAGTCTCAGCCAAGGAAAATCTGAAGCTACGAGAGCTGGCTGACCTGCTTATGGAAGTGCAGTGTGCTAAGGAAGATGGCTACTTACCAGGCCTGTCCTACCTGGACACGACGCGCGGAATTGAACCTATAGTGACCAAGCTGCCTTATGGACTCCAGGAAAAATGGATCACGGCCGGTTCTAAGTATAAAGAAGCAAATGGAGGACGGTTCCCACCGTTTGATTACTTCACAAAATTCATATGTTATGAGGCCAAGAAAAGAAATGACCCCAGCTTTGCGTTTCTAAATACCACTACAACATCATCTGTCAAAGCTGAAAGTGCCTTTCCTAAAACCATCAAGAAACCCATTGCAGTGCACAAGATCAATGTCACTCCCGCAGAGCCAAATGTCTCCAGTGATCCGAGTAAGATCTGCCCAATACATGCAAAACCCCACCCACTGAAGAAGTGCAAAGCCTTCAGAGCCGAAACTCTTGATGACAGGACGGTATTTCTGAAAGAAAATGGAATCTGCTTTAAGTGCTGTAGCTCAACCAACCATATGGCAAAGGACTGCACTACAATTGTGAAGTGTTTCGAGTGTGACAGCACCCAACATGTCTCAGCTATGCACCCGGGACCAGCACCGCAACCCACAACTCCTCTGACCTCGCCACAGCATGGCGGGGAGGGAGAAGAGGTAAACGACACCAGTGAGATTACCTCAAGCTGCACAGCAGTATGCGGTACAGGACAAGTTGGACGGTCATGCTCCAAGATATGCCTGGCAAGAGTGTACCAGAAAGACCACCCAGAGGAAGCCATCAAGGCCTACATCGTGTTAGACGACCAAAGCAACCGATCGTTGGCCAAGTCCAGTTTCTTTGACAAGTTTGACATTCACACTAAGCCATATCCTTACCAACTGAAAACATGTTCTGGTATAGTGGAAACTTTCGGCAGAAGGGCATCAGATTTTATCGTTGAGTCCCTCAATGGAAAAGTTACGATTCCCTTACCACCACTCACTGAGTGTAATGACTTACCTGATAATCGGTCCGAAATTCCCACACCAAATGCCGCTCTTCATCAGCCTCACCTGTCAAAGGTAGCAAAATACATCCCTGAGCTGGACCCCACAGCTGAAATCCTCCTGCTGCTAGGGAGAGACACAATCAGAGCACACAAAATGCGGGAACAAATAAATGGACCCACCAATGCACCCTTCGCGCAACGCCTTGACTTAGGCTGGGTGCTGGTTGGAGAAGTCTGTCTAGGGAACACACACAAGCCGAACGTCAGTTCCTTCCGGACGACCATGGTCGACTGTCATCGGCCCTCACTCTTCCAGCCATGCACAAGTCTTTTGCACATTAAAGAGGAACTTCATGACAGACTGCCTAGAAATGGTGCCTTACCACCCAGACCCAAGGAAGACAGTCTGGGTCAAAATGTGTTTGACTGCACCGAACAGGACAATAAGCTAGCACCTTCAATTGAAGATGAAATTTTCCTAAACATGATGGACAAAGAAGTCTATAGAAATGATTCACACAGCTGGGTTGCTCCATTACCGTTCAGACAACCTAGGCAACAGCTTCCCAACAACCGTGAGCAAGCACTCAAGCGGTTTAAAGCACTCCAGCGCCAATTCAGAAGAAAGCCAGAAATGCAACAACAATACGTGGAATTTATGGGCAAACTGCTGAAAAACAACCATGCTGAGGTGGCACCAGAGCTAAGAGAAGAAGAATGCTGGTATTTACCAAGCTTTGCCGTGTATCACCCACAGAAACCTGATCAAATCAGGGTAGTGTTTGATTCAAGTTCTCAACAGTCTGGGATCTCCTTGAATAATGTGCTCTTGACAGGACCAGATCTGAACAACACCCTTCTAGGAGTGCTCATGCGGTTCCGAAAAGACAAGGTCGCTGTGATGGCGGACATTCAACAAATGTTCTATTGCTTCCTTGTGGCCGAAAAGCACAGAAACTACCTGCGATTCTTATGGTTCAAGGACAACAACGTAGCCAACGAGGTCATTGACTACAGAATGAAAGTTCATGTTTTTGGAAACAGCCCATCTCCTGCAGTGGCAATCTATGGGCTCAGAAGAGCCATCAGGGATGGCGCAGAGAAATATGGAACAGACACAGTCAACTTCGTCGAACGGCACTTTTATGTTGACGATGGCCTCTGTTCTTTCCCAACTGACGCAGAGGCTATTGGGCTGCTCCATAGGACTCAAGCCTCACTTGCTGAGTCTAACTTGAGGCTCCACAAATTTGTCTCAAACAGTCAGGCTGTCTTGAAAGCCTTCCCAAGTGAGGACTGTGTACAAGCCAAACAGGACGTAGACCTCAGCGGAGATGAGACACCCACCCAACGCAGCTTGGGGCTCCTGTGGGAAATAGCAACTGACACATTCACCTTCTCTGTGTCGACCGACACCAAACCATTCACCCGTCGAGGAGTTCTTTCAATGGTAAACAGTGTTTTTGACCCCTTAGGGTTTCTGGCTCCAGTTACGATCCAAGGCAGGGACCTTCTCAGAGAGTTGAATTCGGAGACATCGGAGTGGGACACCCTATTGCCTGAAGATAAGTTAGGCAAGTGGGAAGCTTGGAGAAACTCGCTTCAAGACTTGAGGCACTTTCATATACCTAGGATGTACACAGGCATCTGCCCAACCAAGGCCGAGCGAGTAGAACTCCACGTCTTCAGTGATGCATCTGTAAAGGCCATTGGCGCCGTAGCCTACCTGAAAGCCATCCAAGAAGACACAGTAGACGTTGGATTTATCATGGCTAAGGCCAAACTTGCCCCTCAGTCAGACCCGACCATTCCCAGACTTGAATTGTGTGCAGCAGTCTTAGCAGTGGAAATAGCTGAGTTGATTCAGGATGAACTGGATCTAAAGCTGGATGCCACCAAGTTCTACACGGATAGCAAAGTTGTCCTTGGTTACATTTACAACCAGTCCAGACGGTTTTATGTGTACGTCCATAATCGGGTCCAGCGTATACGCCAGTCTACCATCCCTGAACAATGGCACTATGTGAATACCGAAGACAATCCGGCTGACCTGGCGTCACGGTCAGTTTCAGCAGCACGCCTCACACAGACAATGTGGTTCAACGGACCAACCTTCCTGCGCAAGCCCTCGATTCAGCCAGACCCTGCTCAGTCATTCAGCTTAGTCTCACCAGAGTCAGATGCAGAGGTCCGTCCAGTTGTGAAGAGCTACATCACTGATCTACGAGGGAAAGTTCTCAGCACAGAGCGCTTTGAAAGGTTCTCCACATTCGACACTCTCCAACGAGCCATCGCACTCCTGATTCATATAGCAAGATCCTTCAAGACTCCGACAGGCAAGTGTAAGGGATGGCATCGCTGTGACTTACCTCGCTCAGTGGATGAGCTTTCCCAGGCAAGAGAAGTCATCATCAGAGCTGTTCAGAGGAATACATTCACGAATGAATTTAAAGCTCTGGAGAAAGGAAAGCAAGTTCCGTTAAACAGCTGCCTATGCTCTCTCAACCCGGTCTTACAGAATGACCTCCTCTGCCTTGGAGGCAGACTGAAGAATGCGGATGTGGCCATTGGTCAAAAGAACCCTGTCATTCTCCCAAAAAAACACCATGTGTCCTTGCTTCTTACCAGATACCACCATGCCCAAAAATTCATTGTTAAGTTATAATTGATAGAATAAGTTAAGTTTAAAGTTGAAAGAGAAGGTAATAATAGTTTTGAAAGATCGTTTTTATTTACATATATTTACAAGGATATTTCATGAGACTTGTGTGAAGCTGAACTTTATGTTAAACAAAAAAAAAAAAAGTCAAACTTTGTTTGTTGCAGTTTTCACTCTGCCATGTAATACTGGAATCTTCAGTAAACGACAGTGAAATGTTAACTACGACACAGAATCCTCGTTATTGCATCAGAGTTTAACTTGTTGGATAACTTCAGTTACCACACTGCAGTGAGGACAACACAATGCCCATTCACAAAGTTTAACAGCTCCATGATCAGCTCAGTCACATCCTCAAAGGTTTTTAACTGCATATTGATAGAGAGATCTTCTAATTATGAATATTAATCTATTCATTATGATTTTAACACTGGGACATAGGAAGTTTCAGCTGTTAGCATTGAAAGTACAGATGTTAGCACTGATGCACAGAAGAGCTGCACAGGATTCCAGACAGTTACAGTTCAGTTAGTTGGAGTTAATCAATCTGAAATCTAATCTAAGAGTTAATCTGAGAGTGAAGATGAACAGAGGAGACGATCTGATGATGAAACATTTCCTGACTGAGAGAAACAGACTACAGCAGTTTAGCTGCTAGCTCAATTTCAGACAGCTGCTGCGACCTCAGCTTTCTAAAGTTTCTGTCTGACTGACCTGCTGCTGCTCTCTGGCTGAACGAGTGATTTCTCTGCTCCAGTCAGCTCCTCCCTGCTCTCTTCTTCCTCTCCGCGCAGAGACGCTCCTCTAAACATGCATTGTGACGTCATAGTAGCTTGGAGAGCCACGAGAATTCTCCAGCCCCTTCTGAGGCACGTGACCGTTCTGCAGCACGTGGCGGGCTACTGTTCATTAGCCTCGCGCATAGGCGGAGCCAAAGCGGAAGCCTGGTAGGCGCTGGACCCCCTGAGATCTGACAGGACCCCCCAGGTGCCACCCCAGATGACTGACATGTGATGTCACCGCACGTCTTGTTGAAAAGAGCCCGTTGTATTTTATAATGTAATACCTGTTAACTGCTAGATCCCTCCTGTGCAGTAGTGGGCGCTATGTATCACAATTCTGAAGAGAAGGAGGAGAAGAGGAGAGATATCGCGGCAGGGAGAAGAACAGCAGTCTACTTGGTGATGGATGGTGAAATATTCAGTGATTGTTTAAAGTCACTGTTATGTTCAGATAGCAGATCGTTTCTTGTAGTTTAACTTTGCTGATGTTACAGTGTTATATGTCAGTTCACCCACGAGTATCAAGATAACGTTAACATTATGTTACATCTCATTTCTTCTACAGATGACTATCAGCTCCCAGCGCGCACTTCACGTTAACTAATGTTTCACTCTGGGTGTTTGAACTGGGCAGAATGTGTTGAGCTTTGACTCCGTGCTGGTCTTTCTGTGTTTATCTATAATGACTGTAGAGGAATGCTGTTAGCTACGTTAGCTGATTTAGCTGATTCATGAACTGTTGACTGAAATGAAATGTAACGTGAAGGTTGTGTCTAACGTGTCAACTAGCTGGAAAGTTTGAATATTAAACTTCCATCTACAGTGGTCTCTTTGCCCCGACTTCAGTTTGTGTGACACAGTATCAGTGATGGATAGAGTAAGTTACTGAAAATCTGTACTCAAGTACAAATACAATTACTTATACTTACAATTAAATATGCTCTTCTGAACTGAGCGTTAGGTAGCTTGGCACTTAGTCAGACAGAAGTCTTAGTCTTGGTGCTTGCTTGATTAAACTCTACGCTATGTTCATGTCAAGATGTCATCATTGATAGATTTTTTTTTAAACAGACAGATTGTGGGGTGTTTGTATTTGTTTTTGAATGTGTTTTTACATTTACATGTTGTACATTTTGTACATTGTTAATAAACTGCAAATTTCATACACAAATGCTTAAGATGTACTTTATGAAAACAGAATTGATTTGATTGCAGTTGATTGGGTTTCTTGAATATTCATTGTCGTAGTCTGTGGACCCCCTATAATACAGTCCCTGACAGAAGTTCTGTCAATTATCCATGTTGTGGAAACAAAAGCTTATAATCTGACTTTAAATTCATCCATTGGTTTTAGAAATGACTCATATGAAAGCTGAAACCCTCCCAAATGAGGTTTAATTTACGAAAATAAATTTGCTTGAAATATTGATCATTTAATGAACACAGAAAGGTCAGATTTTGGTAAGACAAAAGTTTTGTCGCCCACAGAAAGTAATGTGAAAATCAAACAAATAATTTACTTAAAATACAAAGATATGTTTCATAACATTGTTGAATGAAGTTGTGGTGCTATTAGAGTCATATTTCATATTTTGTGTGACTTCCATGCTCAATGATGTTTATGTCTGGTGACTGGGCTGGCCAGTCCTGGAGCACCTTGATCTTCTTCGCCTTGAGGAACTTTGATGTAGACATGGATGTATGAGATGGAGCACCATCCTGCTGCAAAATTTGACCCCTTTTATGATTGGGAATGTAAGAGCTAGCTAATACTTCTTGATATTTTAGGCTATTGATATTGCCTTTCACCTTGCAAATGTTTTGCACACCCCCATACTGAATGTAACCCCAGAACATGATCTTTCCACCACCAAAGTTGACCGTTTTCTGGGTGAATCTTTGATCCATATGGGCTCCAGTAGGTCTCCTGCAGTATTGGTGGCGGCTGTGGTGTAATTCAACTGAAGATTCATCTGAGAAATCCACCTTCTGCCACTTTTCCAGCGTCTATCCGTTTAGCAGGCTGTGGGCCTTGGCAAATGCCACACGGTTTTTTAATTGCCTTTTGTTTAGTGCTGGCTTCTGGGCACTGATTCGACCATAGAGGACATTTCGAGACAGAATTCTACAAACTGTTCTAGTTGACACAGGGACTTGAGGTGACCAGGATTGGTGGAGCTCTGCTGCAGTGGAAGAGGGGCTGGCTTTGGATTTTCTAACCAACAAACGTTCCTCCTCAGCAGTTGTCTTGCGGGGTCTGCCGGACCTGGGCTTGTCAAAAACATCTCCAGTCTCTTCAAATCTTTTTTTAATTTTTTTGTACTTGACGCTGAGACACATTAAAGTTGCCAGCCACCTCTGCAGTGGATCTGGTCTTTAGCCTCTTGATAATCAAGGCTTTGGTCGCAGGGTGGATTTTTGGCATGTTGTCAGAGGTCAAGTTGCAGTTCAAGTGAAGGTCTGAGGTGCTGGGGTTCGTTTTATACACACACACTAATTAACCGATAAAGTAGTGAGTAAAGGTGAGGCTGTAAACTAGGATTGGGTGCATTATATGAGAAGGCGACAAAACTTTACCAAAATCTGAGCTTTCTGTGTTCATTAAATGATCAATATTTCTGCAGTGAAGCAAATTTATTTTCGTAAATTAAACCTCATTTGGGAGGGTTTCAGCTTTCATATGCGTAATTTCTAAAACCAATAGATGAATTTAAAGTCAGGTTATAAGCTTTTGTTTCTACAACATGGATAAGAGACAGAACTTCTGTCAGGAACTGTAGCTTTGGCCACCCTTTGGCCACCCCAAGAAAAAAAATCTAGCTCCGCCACCGCCTACGAATGCCCCATAATAACGTCCCCTGTAACATTTTGGCGACCCTACAAAATGACGTCCAGAGGACGTCCTCAGTGTTGGTTCGGGGGGCGTCCTGGTGACCTGTTTTTGTTAGCTGGCACCTTTTTAATTATGTTATGGTCTGACCTCGACCAGGTCATAACACTCATCATCTACACTGTGTCTGTGTAGGATCTCTAGGTGTCCAGCACTGGTCTCCTCACTGTCTGACAGGAGGAGAGTCTGACTGAGCTGATATCTGCTCACTACTCACTTTAAGAGTGTTCACGGCCTGTTTCACCTCCTGCAGCTGCTTCTGTTTCTCCTGGAGTCTCTGCTGGAATTTCACCTGCATATCCTTCATTTCCGTCTGGAGAAACAACATCTTTATGAAATGTGAAACAAGAGGTGAAATATAAACTAGGAGTACATCGTAGCTTTAATAGACTTTGACACTATAACGTGTATCTTTGAACATGTTCACTTTTAAGTCACTTGGAAATCTATTCCGAATCACCATATATATAATAACAGATTATTAGTTCTTCAGATAGATAAAAAAATAATTAAAAATGAAATAAAATGTGATTTTGAAGTTCTTGCTTGTTTCTGGGTTCTTTCTGTTGTAGCTGAGACTGTATCGTGGCCTTTATTTTCCTCAATCATACACAAATAGCAGATGCAGCTCTGGTCGGTACGACAGTAGACCTTGATCACTTCATCATGCTGAGAGCAGATCTTCTCTTGTAGTGTTGGTGAAGCTGTAAACAGCTTGTGTTCGATCAAGGCTGGAATTTCCAGGTGGGGTCAAAGTGAGCTTCACAGAGAGACACCACACACACCAAACAGGACTTGATGGCTTTGAGTTTCCTCCCAGTGCAGAAATCACAATCCACATCTCCAGATCCAGCATAACAATGAGCAGTAGAAGCAGCTTGGAGGTCTGTCTTCTTCAGTTTCTCCACCACTTCAGCCATAACATTATTCTTCCGTAGAACATTCCTCGGAGTGAACATCTCTCTGCACTGGGGGCTGCTGTAGACCCCCCTCTGATCATCCTGATCCCAGCAGCCATTAATACACACCATACAGAAACTGTGTCCACAGGGAATAGTCACTGGATCCTTTAGCAGGTCCAGACAGACTGGACAGCTGAACCGCTCCTGATCTACTGAAATACCGGCCTCTGCCATTTTCTTCACTTCGCACACACACAGAGAGAGAGAGAGAGACAGAGATATGCCAGTGTCTATTTTGAGCATGAGTTAACCTAATTCAGGGCCTCTGATTGGTCATATTTGCTAAGATTCATTTATTCCCCCTCACCAACTGACCCTACCTAGATTGATTGCAGGTTTATCCAATTAAACGTGGAATTGATATTTCATATTTTAAGCATTTTTTTAGAATCTGATTTGTTTTCTATGAGTGCTCTTACTCATATCATAGGCTTTTTGCCAAACTCTGCCGTCTCTTGTCAGTCCTCCAATTTCTGCCCAGCAAACACTGCAATCCATGAAGACTTCAGTTGGTTAGAGCACTAGTATTTAAATTAAAGTGTCAATTACGGCTAAAAGATGTCTTAGTGAGTGCAAACATGTAGGACATGTGACATACTAAACACACCAGACAAGCACACAGACTGTTAAATATTAACCCAAGCAAAAATAAACAAAATACAATCAATAAAATAAGAAAAATAAAGAGCCATGGAGAAGAGCTAAAGAGATGTATGAATATCTGTAGTAATGCATATATAGAAAACTGTACATACACAGATCTTGATATGAACATGGCAAAAACTAAAAATCTGCACAGCTGTGCAAATAAGTGTTATGTTACAGAGGAGTTTCTATAATACAGTACAAACATTTCTTGGTTTAGTTTAGATTTAAAGTGTGAGGTGTCTATTGTGGTTACTGAGCACTACAGCTCTGGGGTACAAGCTGTTAGCATGCCTGGTTGTGCTGGTTTTGATGGTCCTGAATCTTCTACCAGAGCGTCTGGAAGAGCTGAGGTCCATGATGTAGGTAAGCTGTAATTTTGCCAGTGTTGGCTGACTACATCTGATGATCTGCTCTGCTGTCCTGATTATATGCTTTGTTCATGTGAATCAACCTAATCTTAACTAATTCAAACTAATTTACAAAAGATAACAGAAAATAAAGGAAAATAAGTAAACCTGTGAGTGATGAAAAGTAACATTTTGTCTGATTCTCCGTTTAAGCACCGTTGGGACGCCCTAAAAACTCTAAGCAAAATATGAGTGGACAACTTTGTTGCCTGCGGGCCAACAGTGGACCAATATCCTCTTGCTTATTCGTCCATTCACATAGACATTTGCACAGTTACTATATATACCAATTCACAGCCTATTTATAATTGATTAATCCAAATTTTGGGCTAGATTTAGTTTTTATGGGCAGGTTTTAAGCTCACCTATGCTGGGGAGTTTTGCTGGACCTGGCAACCCTACAAAGAGAAAGGTGAAGAGAGATAAGGATAAGGCTGAACAAAATTAGAGAAAAAAAAAGTTAGAGACATGATTATCTTTAGATAGAAAAGATGTGGAATAAAAGATTTATAGAATATATTTATTTATTAAACAGGCAGAAAGATCTGCACTGCCTTTTTAAATCTTTTTAGTGTTTTAAATGTGAACCATTTGTGAATTATTTCCTTTGAATGTCAGTACAGTGATGTGAGCAGAACTGTGTGATTGTGTGAGAGACTCTGTATTAATAGATTATTATGTTATCGGTCATGTAGCCTTTCAGTTACAGCCCATCACAGACAGTCTGAATAGCCTTTAAGCTAATTGACTTTAATTCACTTAAAGACCAAAACTACACAGAAATAGCAGTTAAAAACAATCAAACGAACAAAAACATGATGAAATAAGAAGCTGTAGTGATAACAGAGCAGTTATACATGTAGTAATTCAACATTAACTATGAAGTCTGAGAAGAGGAATAAAACTGTGCTAGCTAGCTGGGCTAACCTTCCTGCTTCAGCACATAACAAAAATTTGATTATCATTATTATTTGTTATTTTATGTATATAATAATAATAATTATAATAATAATAATAATAATAATAATAATAATAATAATAATAATAATGACAATAACAATAACAATAATAACAATAATAATAATAATAATAATAATAATAATAATAAACACAACATTTTCAAATAATTAGAATTTTTTGGCCAATTGTTCCTGATTCAGGCTTTCAGGTGTTAACTTTGTGTTAAATAATTGAGTCACTGCTTTTTCAGTAGGATCCACTAGAGGGAGCCAGGTCTTCATTAATGCTCTAAAAGTAAGGTTTTGAGATGCAGTGCTGAGTCATTAAAAGAGACACAAAATAAAATGTTTTTATTATATTTATGGTATAAATTAAAACTGAACTATAACCACTTTATCTTCTTCCTTTAGCAGATTTAATCATCACACATAATTATCCACAGAAGATCAACCACTTTTCAAATAACAGATAAACACCAAAATGTTCCTCTTTTCAGACACCACAGCCTGTCTGATCTCCTGCATTCACATCTGTAATCAGTCTGATTCTGTCTGGTTTTCTGGATGTGCAAGTCAAACGTCTCATCTTACATTCAAGCTTTAGTGAAGTGTAATTTAAGGGAAATCCTTTTTCTTATGGATATTCATTCAGATGATAACAGATCAGAATTCTTAAAGAAGTCAGAAATGTGTGTTCAGGACTGAAAGAAGGAATATTGATTAATAATGTATTCCTAAAACTGAAGAGAATCAAGAAAAAAACAGAACACAGTTCAGCATGTAGTGAATCTTTTGTAGGATTCATTATTTTATTCAGGTGATTATACTTTAACCCTTCTTGCTGTGTAATTAATGCATTTAGAATAAAACAAGAAAAATGGGTGTGTAGTGATCAGGAGAGCTTTTTATTATAATGAAATTTAACATACAATAAAAGTTCTTTGTAATTGCCATTAACAGTCTAGAGACCCCAATCCCCCCAACAACCTGCACTGTCTCTCTCTCACAAACACATGCAGTGGTCAGAAATATTTTCTCCCAGGTGAGAGAACCCACATCACCCAACACATAAGAGCCAAGCTAAATGTTAAATTAGGGTGTTTTCACACCTGTTTTCGTTACACTGTGTACATTTGATCTGGTTAGAGCCCACTGAAGAACTCTGGTTACAAACCTCCATCCTAACATCATCACTTATGTCAGCTGTGTTTACCTATATTTTAGGAAAATTGGTATGCAGACTTTCAGGTGTGTAAACATTAACTGAATGAAATCCTAAATCTAACTTGAGATCTAACTACTTCACTGTAACCTCAACTTAGTGACTCTGGCAGGTGTTTAGTAATAACCTGACACAAAACAATCAAACAAAAAAATACTGTCCACAAAAACAAGCTCTTAAAATGCAATAATCACATAAACAAACACAAACACCACAAAAAACAGGATCAAAAAACAAGACACATTATTTTAGATCACACAACCTCACAGATGATCCAAAATGACCAAAATAGAATCCAGCATAGAGAGGCTGAGTGAATGTGGTGTGGACTGTGTGCAGGTGGGTCATTGTATCAGAGACGCTGTAGAAGGACAGAGTTCCTGCACTGTGATCCACATACACTCCTATTCTGGAGGATGATGAGGCTGAGATCTTAGTCTGAATGTTGTTGTGATAGAAAGAGAGAGAGGGAGAACACTGCAGACTCCAGGACTGATTGTTGTGTCCAAATTTACACTCATTACCCCATCCTTTCCTGCTGATCCCTTTATATGAGACTGATATGTACACACATCCCCTACCGCTCCACTCAACCTCCCAGTAACAGCGTCCACTCACACTCTCCTTACTCAACACCTGACACCAGGAGTCAAATCTCTCTGGATGATCAGAGTAACGCTGGATGTTATAACTGCACGTCACCACTCTGTTCTCCTCAGACAGACTGATAGAATACCTCATTGTGTTGGGATCCAGAGTCAGCTGACAGTAATCTAACAAACAAAACATATATGCATATTTAATCCTCATACACTAAAACACCAACATGTTTAAAGCTTGTTCTGTTTCAGAAGCTAATAGCATTTAAAACATTAAGATTCTTAAAGAGACGAGCAGATTTAACAGTAATTTTGTGTGTGTGTGTGTGTGTGTGTGTGTGTGTGTGTGTGTGTGTGTGTGTGTGTGTGTGTATTGTGTACATACACTGAAGAAAATCTTCTCTGGTTTTTGGTTCTGAGGGTAAAATCATCTGAACTGCTGCAGCTGTAGAGACACACAAACACAGTCATTCAAACAATGAATAAAGGACACTTAAACACTTAGTCCAGAAAGAAACAAACACAGAGCAGATTCACAATTATCAAGTTTAAACTGAGACACTTTCAGTAGAGAGAGAGAGAGAGAGAGAGAGAGAGAGAGAGGGAGACTAACCGTCTGGCTATCTTTTATGGCAGTGGTTCTCAATCCAGTCTACCAGGCTCCATAGACATTCCTCATTTTACTCTATCACAGCTTTCAACACACCTGTATAAACCTACTAACAACTCTACTGACCTGATTCAGTTGTGTCGGGAGCTGAGTTGAAGAAAATAACTGGACTTCTACATTTAGAGGAGCTGTGGACTGGCTTGAGAACCACTGCATTAAATTAAATACAAAAACCTACTGAACTAATAATCTATTAAAATGCATTTAAATCTTCACTAAATGGATCAGAAAACAATATGGCTTATGAATGTTAATAATGCAGAAATCATATGATAATGTGAGACTTATCACTAATCTAGTAAAACCTTTCTTCATGTTTCACAGCAGGAAGCTCCTCTTACCGTGTGGAGAGATTTTACTGAATTCCTGTTTGCAGAATTCCTCTAGTTTCTCTTTCAGATCAGAGAGAGAGTTTCTCACTCCATCAAATGATAGATGTGGATTGACAGTGATGCTGGGTGAGCGATCAGATCCAGAAGAGACACAGAGAGACTGGAAGCTCTACAGAAAGAAAAGTGTATAGGAGATAAATGTGAACAATAATAATTCATATTATTCATATTCATGAATAATTCATTTACTTATACTCAGAAAACCAACATTATTATGCAGTTTGAGTAGACTGTATATGTACATGTATAACAGAAAATAACTGTTACCTGGAGGAACTGGATATGATCCTCTGTGTGTGTGAAAGCTGCTCCAGCTCAGTGTCTCTCCTCTTTAGATCAGCAATCTCCTGCTCCAGTTGCTCCAGGAGTTCTTCAGCTCGACTCAGTTCAGCCTTCTCCTGAGATCTGATCAGCTCTGTTACCTCAGAGCGCTTTTTCTCAATGGAGTGGATCAGCTCAGTGAAGATCCTCTCACTGTCCTCCACTGCTGTCTGTGCAGAGCTCTGTTACAACAACAGACAAGATGGAGCTCCATTTAAACATCAACTATCATTCACTCTCTCACTGAGACTCTAGATGACTCATTATCTACACTGTGTCTGTGTAGGATCTCTAAGTGTCCAGCACTGGTCTCCTCACTGTCTGACTGGAGGAGAGTCTAACTGAGCTGTGAAATAGCTGCTCCATCAGATCTCTGCTCACTACTCACCTTAAGAGTGTTCACAGCCTGTTTCACCTTCTGCAGCTTCTTCTGTTTCTCCTGGAGTCTCTGCTGGAACCTCACCTGCATGCCTTTAACTTCAGTCTGGAGAAAAAACCCACTTATTTTATGAAATATGAGATAAGAAGTGAATAATAAACTAGGAGTTCATTGTAGCTCTAATATACTTTGGCACTGTAATGTGTGCTGTGAAGCTGTAGAAAGCTAGATGATGGGTGTTACTTTAAAAACAATTGTACTGTCTTTGAACATGTTCACTTAGAAATCAACTCCAAATTACTATTAATAAAAACAGGTTATATATTCCTCAGATTAGAATTAGATATGATGTGATTTTGATGTTCTTGCCTGTTTCTGGGTTCTTTCTGTTGTAGCTGAGACTGTATCGTGGACTTTATGTTCTTCAATCATACATAAATAGCAGATGCAGCTCTGGTCAGTACGACAGTAGATCTCAATCGGTTTGTCATGCTGAGAGCAGATCTTCTCTTGTAGTGTTGAAGAGGCTGTAACCAGCTTGTGTTTGATCAAGGCAGGAATTTCCAGGTGAGGTTTAAGATGAGCTTCACACAGAGATGCCACACACACCAAACAGGACTTGATGGCTTTGAGTTTCCTCCCAGTGCAGAAATCACACCCCACATCTCCAGGTCCAGCGTAACAGTGAGCAGGAGAAGCAGATTGCAGTTTCTGCTTCACTTCCTCCACCACTTCAGCCAGCATGTTGTTTCTGCGTAGAACAGGCCTTGGAGTGAACGTCTCTCTGCACTGGGGGCAGCTGTAGACCCCACTCTGATCATCCTGATCCCAGCAGCCATTAATGCACACCATACAGAAACTGTGTCCACAGGGAATAGTTACTGGATCCTTCAGCAGATCCAGACAGACTGGACAGCTGAACCGGTCCTGATCTACTGAAATACTGGCCATTTTCCTGCACTCGCACAATGAGAGAGAGAGAGAGAGAGAGAGAGAGAGAGAGAGAGAGAGAGAGATCAGTTTCGTTTTCTCTGAAGTGAGTGAGAGTGACTTCCTGGTTCCTGGTTAAGTGTCATAGAGAGAGGAGTGGAGAGAGAGAGAAATGAGGAGGAGACTGAAACAGGGATAAGTAAGAAGCTGAAGTGATAACAGAGCAGTAACTCATAGTATTTCAATATGAACTATGAAATCTCAGAAGTGAAATAAAACTGTGTTAGCTAACCAGGCTAACCTCTTTGATGAGAACCAGCTTTGGTTCCCTTAAACATTTCAGTAATTTGTTTTTCGAAGAACCATTGAAGGTTGTTATCATATAAAAACATTTTGGGGTCCATAAAACTCTTAAAACATAAACAGTAATATTTGTACCATTAGCTGCTAATTTCATTACTTTCACTAACTCTTACTTTTCTGCTTAACAGTGTAACATATATCATGTTGCATGTTTGTTAATATTAACAATACTTTTAAGAAACATCACTTAATTACTAAGTTTACCTCACGAGACTTAAGTTGGCTTCTTGTTAGCTTTTTCTGTTTCACCTTAAATGGTGCAGTTACATTGTAGGTGTTGCTTTGTAACACCACAAATGGTATTTGTGAATAAGATGCTGTTTAAATGCTTTCACTGAAAGAGACAAACAGAGTGTCCAATCTTAAACCTACACCATATAAAATTTTATTTATATATGTATTATTTATTAATAATACATTTTTTTATTTAATTAATCAAAATATAAAAAAGAGTTATTTGGATTGTGGGTCTCTCAGCTTGCAGTGAGAAAGTAGATTGTGGGGAAATTACACTTTTGTCTGATTTCATAGGACTTAATGTCCCACATTTCAAAACATCTAAAAAAAATCTGACAATCAGGCGTATTAACTATTAAACCAAGACATTTTACTCTCTTCCTTTTGTTACTTCTCAAATCATCATATCTGTGATTTTATGTTATTGATAAAGGGTGGGATTCTGCTGTGGTAATGTCTTTAAGTTCCATCAAGAAAATATGGTAGTGTTAGGTAGGAGGTGGTGAGGCAGGATGGAAGTGTGAGTTGCTTTTATTTACATCAGGTTTAACAGAGTCCCAGAACTGAGCAGCTGTGGTGAGAAGAACAGAGATATCCACTGTGACAAGAATTAAATAAAAAACAAAGGAAACCAAACAGGAATAAAACACAATCACACAGGCCCAGATCATGAAATCACAGGCCCCTGGTGGACCCCTACCCTGCTAAAACAGTTACATTGTAACAACCTACTGTTTTGTTGCCTACAATGTTGTTACATCATTGATATGTAATTCCTCAGAAAGTCAAGGCAATGTTATTTGACAACTTTGTCAGTATGTTGTCACAACCTACAACATACATCATATAGTCACTGTCCAAAGAAAAACTTGTATCTCCATTTTTGTCGATTTTGAGTTTTCTACATCATTCGAACACACCAATGGTTTGTGTGAAAAATTCATGATGAATGGACCAATAGAAGTGCTCCAAAATAGCTTGGAAAAATTCTGGTTCCGACTTACATTGAAAGTAAAGTATGTTTTTATTCTCTCCTGTGAAGTTGCAGTTTTGGAGATACTTGTTTTTTATTGGACAATATGTTCCATAATATCTGCATGGATATGTCATAATACTGTATGATGTTCTGACAAACCCAGATAGGCACATATGATTTTAAACAGATTTTATTTTAGAACCAGTTTTGTTTGAACCACAAAAACAGTGCAGTCATCTCTCAGTTACGTGAGCTGCTTATGTTCATGAGTGCTGTTATAACTGGAATATAAAAGATATCATACTTATCATAGCTACACTGTAGATCAAAATTAATATTCAGGGATCAATAGAGACTTTTACTTGAACAATTTTGTTGTTAATTATTAAACATAATACTGACTTATAACTGATTTATAACAGGAGACACAACTGTTATAAACTGAAGGGAAAAACAACATTTTAACTGATATGAATGAATAAAATAGATTATTTTTATTTTTATAACGTTTACGTTAAGTCATTGGTCATTGCAGAGTCACTGCTGTTTTTAGTATGATCCACTAGGGGGAGCCAGATCTCTATTAATGCACTAAAAGTAAGATTTTGTGATGCCGTCATAATCAGAGATAAAACATAAACTTTCTTTGCATTGTTGTTGTTTATCTATATGTTATTGACAATCAGCCTCTAACATGAAGTCTTGAAGTGACAATGTGGAGCCCTGTTCCGTTTGCTGAAGAATCCAAACCTTGAATCACTGAATGCCCTTATTTACAGATGCCACTGCCTGATGTCCTGAATCTGACTTTGTCTTTCCTGCATTCACATCTGTAATCAGTCAGATTCTGTCTTCTTTTGTGGATGTGCAAGTCAAATATCTCATCTTATGTTCAAGCTTTAGTGAAGATTTATTAAATGCAAAGGAAAATCTTTTGTTTTTGGAAATAACACATTAAAAATTCCAGAGATTCAAGAGGAGACATGTGGGCTAAGAATGTGTTCCTCCACCTGAAGAGAACTGAGGAAGAAAAAAAACACAGCTTCTAGTACATCTTTTGTAAATTATTTTATGATTTATTATGAAATTTTGCTGGTAAATTGATGCATTTAGAATAAAACCCAAAAATAACATCTACATTAGTTTATAGAAATTATGAAACACCGGCTTGTGTATAAGACTGGACATGCCTGCTGCATTTGGAATGATGCGTTATGTTATGTTGTTATCAATCATACTTGTTTTTCTTCTGATCTACCTTTCTGTTGTTCCATCTGCACACGTGCATAATGTGACAAAGCTTGGAAGAGTAAGGCAGTATATTCCATGTAATTCCAGCATTTCCATGGCTGTTGTAGGGAGCATTGGAGTGGATCCTATAAGTAAATCATGAAAGGAGTTTGGTTTGTTGTGAATAATGTGAACAAATGCATTCTTTGATATGATGATGGCAGGTATTCAATTAATTGACTTTAATATTTCCTGCACAGACTCTCAGTGAAATCTGATGCATTATTGACTGAGACTGCACTGTAACAGACATGCCCAGAAATACCACCTCAGAATGACTGACAACTCTGAATGGTCAAATCAGAAGCACAGCCTCTGATTGGTGGACAGATTTAAACCAGACAGACATTGGTGGATGACTATTGGCCATGATGACAACAATAATACAAAAATAATAACAGAGAAATGGGTAAATAATCACAAAATACATTAAAAGTTGGAGTCATTATGGATCTAAGTCTAAAAGTGAAATGATGGCTGAGAAGTAATCTACCGTGCAGCATTTCCTTAAAGATTAGTCTTTTATGAACAATGCTGAATATTAAACATAATTTTTTTACTAAACAATAATGCAGAATCAATGATCCACAAAACCACATCATTCTGGACAACACAGCTTCACAGTTCCCCCATTCCCAATCCCACCATAAAACCCAAATCCAGCATAGAGAGGCTGAGTGAATGTGGTGTGGACTGTGTGTAGGAGGGTCATTGTGTCTGAGACGCTGTAGAAGGACAGAGTTCCTGCACTGTGATCCACATACACTCCTATTCTGGAGGACGATGGTCCTTTGATTGCAGTCTTAATCTTGTTGTGCCAGTAAGAGAGCGCAGGAGAACACTGCAGACTCCATGATTGATCATTGTATCCCAACCAGCACTCATTACCCCGTCCTTTCCTGCTGATCCCTTTATATGAGACTGATATGGACAGCATTTCCCATAAACTACAGCTCCACTCAACCTCCCAGTAACAGCGTCCACTCACACTCTCCTTACTCAGCACCTGATAAGAGGGATCAAATCTCTCTGGGTGGTCTGAGTAAGGCTGAAATCGCTCAATACGTGAAACCATGCTGTTCTCCTCAGACAGAGTGAGGTAATAATTTACTGTGTCGGGATCCAGTGTCAGCCGACACAAATCTGAAAAAATATAAATAAAATGAGCATTTCAGGTTTTTTAGTGTATAAAAAATGTAGTTATTTTAGGTAAAAATGTAACTCTATACCAAACAAATATGAATGTGTGTGTGTGTGTGTGTGTGTGTGTGTATGTGTGTGTGTATGTATTGTGTACATACATTGTAGAAAATCTTCTCTGGTATTTGGTTTGGAGGGTAATATAATCTGAACTGCTGCCACTGTAGAGATACACAAACCAAATGATCCAACAGAATGAACAACATCCAGGAAGCAGAAACATAGCTAAATCATATTTTATTAAGAAAATGTTTCTAATAATGAAATCTTTAAATATGCAAACGTGTTATTGTTTCCTAAGAGACATTCATACTACACCGATGTTCACTGACATGAATTTCTTACATGCAGTATTACTATTAAGGCCTTTACACAGAGCTAATCACTCATTAGAGATTCGTCCATGGGACTTATTTTGCATACAGCTACATCTTTAGGTGGTCACTGATCAAACAGGTATTAGCAAAGACCCTTTCTAGGCAGAACAGCTTCTCTTACCATGTGGATGGATTTTGCTGAATTCCTCCATGCAGAAATCCTCTAATCTCTGTTTTAGATCAGAGACAGATTTCCTCACTCCATCAAATGAGAGACGTTGATTGATGATGATGGGCGAGTCAGATCCAGAAGAGACACAGACAGACTGGAAACTCTAAAAAAAAAGTAATGCAGGCTAAAACTGTAAAAATGTTTAATGAGAAGTTAATTACTTGTGTTTTTACTAGCAATGAATTTATATCAATGTATATCGTCACTGACCAATAAAACAGACAGTGATCGTTACCTGCAGGAACTGGATGTGATCCTCTGTGTGTGAAAGCTGCTCCAGCTCAGTGTCTCTCCTCTTTAGATCAGCAATCTCCTGCTCCAGTTGCTCCAGGAGTTCTTCAGCTCGACTCAGTTCAGCCTTCTCCTGAGATCTGATCAGCTCTGTTACCTCAGAGCGCTTTTTCTTAATGGAGCGGATCAGTTCAATAAAGATCCTCTCACTGTCCTTCAGTGCTGTCTGTGCAGAGCTCTGTTACAACATACAGACAAGATGGAGCTCTGTTTAAAGTCAACTAGACCTGGAAATATAGTATAAACCACTACACATATGGTGTATGAGTTATAATAAAGAATCAGCAAAATATTATTTAAAACCAGATCAAATTATGAAGATCTTTCGAAGATTTATTTAATGAGCATGCTTGACTGACCTCCCTCTGTCACAAATGGGGACTAATTCAAAGTTAAAGCCATATCAAGATTCCAGAAAGCCATAATAGATGACATGTGGCTTCAAATTTACACAGATACATTCAGGCAATCAGACAAACAGACAAATGCTAATGCTATGTTACCTCAGCTAACATTACTAGTGTAGTCTTTTTTTAAGTCTTTCATCTTTCAGCTCACAAAGAGTGAGTTTAGTGAGGTAGTACACCAGCTGTGATAAGTTATGTTTTATCACATTTGTACCAGTAGAGAAATGCAGTGTCCCAGTGCTGGACCTGCAGTAAGAGACACTTAATAGTGTAAGTAAGTTGCTATTGTTAGCATTAGAATGTGTCCAGCTTCTGCTTTTCTTTGCTGTAGGGTAGCGCTGACTACAGTCAAGTGGTCTGCTATCTCAGCCATGTCTGCTAGTCCTGAGTGGAGATTCCCCACCAGCTGCTGTGTTCACTAAAAGAGCATTCTGTACCAATGCCACTATATATAAAGTGATGTGTGTCACTGTAGTGCATTCTACAGTGCTGTTGTGTGAATTCATTGACACTACTAGTCAAACGTTTTAGTACATTACCAGCCAAACATTTTAGATCACTACCAATCAAACGTTTCAGATCACTACCAGTCAAACGTTTTAGTACACTACCAGACAAACGTTTTTGATACACTACCAGTCAAACGTTTTAGTACACTTCCAGCCAAACGTTTTAGTACACTACCAGTCAAACGTTTTAGAACACTACCAGTCAAACGTTTTAGTACACTTCCAGCCAAACGTTTTAGTACACTACCTGACAAACGTTTTAGATACACTACCAGCCAAATGTTTTAGTACACTACCAGACAAACGTTTTAGATCACTACCAGCCAAACATTTTAGTACACTACCTGACAAACGTTTTAGATACACTACCAGCCAAATGTTTTAGTACACTACCAGTCAAACGTTTTAGATCACTACCAGCCAAATGTTTTAGTACACTACCAGTCAAACGTTTTAGATCACTACCAGCCAAATGTTTTAGTACACTACCAGTCAAACGTTTTAGATCACTACCAGTCAAACGTTTTAGATCACTACCAGACAGACGTTTTAGTACACTACCAGACAAACGTTTTAGATCACTACCGGTCACACGTTTTAGATCACTACCAGCCTAACGTTTTAGTACACTACCAGACAAACGTTTTAGATCACTACCGATCACACGTTTTAGATCACTAAGATAATTAGGTGCTTTTCAAATTTGGATGCAGTGAGACAAATGCATACGTTTAAAACAGAGGTTTATACAACACCACTGTAATACTCTTTTAAATTTAGAGAACATTTTAAACATTTTTATAATGTCTGTGTTTGTATTTAGAGTGTTGAAATGTTTCCAGCTCATATCCATTAATAATGGATTGTAATGTGTAATGCCACTTGTCTTTATGCTTGCTTATACATCACCAAAAAAATCATTATAGTTAATTGCAAAAGCTTCATAACGCATCGTTAAAGGTTATAACAATGCTTGCACAGCATCGACACCAATATACAAAGAGTTATGTACTTTGCTTGCAAAGCATCGATACCAAGATACAAAGAGTTATAAGTATGTTCATAATGGCTTATGTACACAGGCTTCGTAGAAAGTGTTACCTAATATCTTTTTCCAGGTGTAGGGAAGATTTGGATTAGGCTGAAATTAGAAGCAGTTTTGCTTAAATTAGGGACGAAGAGGAACGATTACTTTCACAACACATTAAGACTGACGTCTGCCTGGGTTTCGGTCGAGAGCGTGCACAGCTGTTGCCAGGGTGATCAGGGTCTTGGAAACACGAATGTATGAATTAATGCCACCCTTCAGCTCCATCAGGCTAAACTTAATCATGCCTTCTGACAAATGGTCGGGTCACATATACACCAGGGCCCCTGAGCTCAGGAAGCAGGGCATCGAGCAGCAAGGCCGGGAAATCAGGAATGTGTCACGTTTGTTTACAGCAGCGAATTCAAACTCAGTACGCTGCAAATGATCACGGTGAGGCGCAGTGATCGAACTGCAAACACAAGTCATCAGTCAGGACAGATCTCAGATTGAAAGGCTGTAAACGAGCCAAATGGTTTATTCCTCTATTGCAATCCTTTAAGCTGACAAAACAAGGAAGTCGCCACGCTTTCCAGTGAGAGCTCAAACATGTAACATTCTCCGGTTTACACTTTAAAACCCACGTAAATGTCTCTCCCTCACTGTATCCCTATTCTCTCTCTCTCTCTCTCTCTCGCTCTCTCTCTGTAGACCCAATTCTGAAAGAAAGCAGCTGGGTTTAGGTTACATGTCAGGAATTCTGTGCACTAAAATATGACCAGACCTTTAATGCAACAGATAAAGAGAACACAATTAAACAAACAACACAAATTAGTATATAGATTTTATGCATTTTTTGAACAAAGTGATCCAACGTCAAATATTTTTGTTGGCCAAGTCTTTGAACCACTAGAATCATCAGTGTGTTATAGTGGATAATTAAAGGGTATTTTAAATGCCTTTCTGGTTCCTCTCTTTACTTTTACGTGTTATGCAGCGTCTACTGCCTACTGTCAACTGGGTTCATGTGTCTGGGGGGTATTTAAACATGTAAATCTATTTTAGTAGACCACCAAATACAATTATCAACATTTAAATCAGCGTAATCTCCTTTAAGGGCACAATGGTCAATCAGTTGGATGACCATCAGGTGTGAACATGGCTGACCTTGTTTAAAAACCATCAACCTGAATCTTCACCATCAAAGTCAAATGGGATTTTTGAGAGCCAGAGAATAAAACATTTGCCACTGTTTATTATGCTGGACAGGGTTCCAAAACTATTTCTGATTTGTTTGGACTTCACCCATCAATTGTCATGCAGACAGTATACAAACACCATCATGGTCAATTAGCACAAATGACTTTAAGATTATGGTGAAGAGTACTCTGGGTGATCACAAAGAAGCCCAGGGCAACATCTAAGGATCTGCAAGCCTCTCTAACACAGTCTAATATTAGTATTCATGAGTCCACAATCAGGCAGACACTGGACAAGAGTAGTATATATGGAATGATAGCATGGAGAAAGTCACTATTCTCCAAGAACAGTATAATATTCTCTATTTCTGCCTGTTTAAAGCTCCCCAAGCTCTCCGAGAAGAGCCAGCAACTGCTGAAATAATGTTATGTGGACAGATAAAGCACAACCAGATCTTTATGACTTAAATGAAAGATATAATGTTTGCCAATACCAGACACCACATTCCTAAATAAGGAATGAAACACAGTGGTTGCAGTTTCATGCTTTGGGGCTTTCTTGCTGCTATTGGCTCTGGACAGATTGCTGTCATTTAATGGAGCTTTGTTTTGCGGATTACGTCGAAAATTGTGCAGGAGAATGTTAAGACACCTATTTGTCAATGGAAGCTCAACAGAAAGTGGGACCTGCAGAAAGACAATGACCCTAAAAACAACAGTAGCAGAAAAAATGCTACATTTTGGAATACCTGAGTTCAGACGTTAATCCGAGAGAATGTTGTGTCAGAAATCAGATGTAGCATTTGTGCAAGAAACCTGACCAACATGTCAGAGTTGAAGCAGTTCTGTAAGGAGGAACCGGCCAAGATTCCTGAAAGTCAACGTGCAGACTTATCAACAGTTAAAGGAACCGTTTAGCTGAAGTCTTTACTGCTCAATGGGGTCACATCAGTTCCTGGAAGCAGATTCACATACTTTTGCCAACAAAGACATTTACTGTAACTTTATTTAATTCAATAAATTAATGAAAAACTATACGACTGTGTTTTTTCATTTAATCAGGTTCTCTCTTTGTATTATTGTCAGTTAATTGAAGATCTGGTCATATTTACACTAATGAAGAATTTTAGAAACTTTTAAACGGCTCACAAACTTTCAAGCAACTATGTATTTGACAAAGGTGCACTTTGTACTACACAACACCATGTGATGTTTAAGTAGTACGAGATATAAGCAATATCAGCCTTATGATAATAAACTTTACACAAGATTAGAACTACTCAATTTACATCAACAGGGGAAAGTTTGACATTGGAAAGCCATTAATGATTCATAGGGCCTACTTTGTACATGCAAATTGTAAACACAGAATCACCATTGACCCACAGTCACTTGAAGACATTATATTATATTTTAAAAGCTTTTATTTACTCAGTAATATACTTTATTTTTTTAACAATCAATAAGTATTACTGCAGTAAGTACTGGTTTTATTTAACGCTTTCCAGCATTTCCTTGTGGAAACAACCCACTATTATTTACAGTTCTCATCTAATACCTGCTTTGACTGCTCAGTACATCATTAAGCTAAATCAAGATTGTTGGTGAAGGAATTAAACAAATGTCTGGGGCATCAAGGAGAACTTCTTTCAAAATAAGATGTTCATGCTACATTGTATATCTGGTCTTCTTACTGGTGAAAACACACTAATTGCTAAAGCTTAGATTAGAACAATAGTGTATATAGAAAGCAGTCACATATTTAGCTTTTGTGGGGCTTTAATGTTGAACTGTTATTTACTGCTTCATTATAACTGTAATGATGTATTAATGTCTACACTGTGGCTTTGTAGGACCCCAACACTAGAGGAGAGTCTGAATGAATTAGCTTACTCCTCAACTCCCTGCTCACTGCTTACCTTGAGAGTGTTCATAGCCTGTTTCACCTCCTGTAGCTTCTTCTCCTTCTCCTCGATTCTCTCCTGGAATTTTTTTTGCACCTCCTTTAGCTGACTCTAAGGGCAAATAATTAATATTTAGTTGTAAACTGAGAATTTGTGTTAACTGCTGAAAAGTTAAAGTCCAATCTTGTTATGAGCTTCAGGACTATAAAGCTATAAAGAGTCTAGAAGACGGGCGTTGACTGATCAAATGTTTACTAGTCTGAATACTTTATCACTAATGCTGAAAAAAGATCAATTTAATTAATACTTTGCATGTACAGCACTTGTTTTTAAGCAAATCCCTCAAACTGTGTAATTTAAGTTTCCTAATCAATCCAATGTTAAGCATGAATCATTTCTGAAATAATGTACATTTCCCACCTGTTTCTCACTTTTTTCTTCAACAGCAGCAACTGTTTCATGATTGTTGTGTTCTTGCATCATACACAAATAGCAGATACATATTTGGTCAGTGCGACAGAAGATCTCGGTCAACCTATCATGTTTTGGGCACATCTTCTCTTGTAGTTTCGGAGAGACCTTGGCCAGTTTGTGCTTTCTCAAAGTTGGAATCTCCAGATGAGGTTTAAGATGAGCTTCACAGAGAGACGCCACACACACCAAACAAGACTTGATGGCTTTGAGTTTGTTCCCAGTGCAGAAATCACACTCCACATATTCAGATCCAGTATTACCAACATAGCAGTGAACAGGAGAAGCAGCGCTGAGTTCTGTCTTCTTCAGTTTCTCCACTACTTCAGCCAGCATGTTGTTCCTGCGTAGAACAGGCCTTGAGGTGAAAGTCTCTCTGCACTGGGGGCAGCTGTAGACCCCCCGCTGATCTTCCTGATCCCAGTGTCCATTAATACACACCATACAGAAACTGTGTCCACAGTGAATAGTGACTGGATCCTTCAGCAGATCCAGACAGACTGGACAGCTGAACCGGTCCTGATCCACTAAAATACTGGCCTCTGCCATTTCTGTGTGTGTGTGTGTGTGTGTGTGTGTGTGTGTGTGTGTGTGTGAGAGAGAGAGAGAGAGAGAGAGTTTGAGTTTCGTTTTCTCTGAGTAGGATTTACTTCCTGGTTCCGTGTTTAGTATCAAAGACAGAGTTGCCAGATTTGGGATTTTTGTGCCAGAGAGAGAAAAACAGAGGGAGAGAGAATAAGAGAGAGTGAGAGAAAGATGTCACCAGAGGTTCTTTCAAGCACAGACCTCTGATTGTACTATAGTTTCTAGAGTACTCTCATTGTACTATGGCCAGTCAAATCACGTTATTCGCCAAACTTTGCCTTCTTTTTTCAGCCCTCCAATCACTGCACAGCAAAACTGTTTTTGAGAGGGGTCAGTTATGATTTTACCAGTGTGATTGATCACCCTGCTGTTGTAGATGTTCTGATATGTGGGCTGACTACATCCTCTCTGCTGTCCTGACTATGAGCTGGAGTTTTGATCGTTCTTGTGAGGAGTTGGAACCACACCAGATGGTTATGGATGATGTAAGGATGGACTTGATCATTGCTGTGTACAACTAGATGATCACAGTCTGTGACTTACTTATCAATCAGCTGTAAAGGGGGTTAAAGAATGTAGTGATGTGAAGCAGCAGAAGCTGTAATGCAGCCTTGTCAGGGTGTGACCAAAAGCAAAGCCAGGAGGACAGTGATGAGTCAATTTAAAAGTTTATTACAAAAAGTTCTGGCCGGGCAAAACACAACCTTAGCAACATAGCAACATGGCCCCTTTTTAAGAACATGGGTGACACCATAAACTGTTCATAGGGGACACCCCCCCCCCCACTCCCCACCCGCCCAACAGTGGCAAACAGTTACATCCAGGTTGACAACGCTGTCTTATATCTCACAGCACATTCTCAACATACAGGATAAAGTTTCAATGTCAGATATAAAAAAAGTAATGTCCCACACTATTTAAATAGCTCCCTGAATACATCTGGTTTACCCCCTGTAAAGGTTCCAGATAGTTTAGGCTACATTTCCCAGAATTCCAAGCATGTCTATAAAAACATGCTCCATAAGCTCACACTCCTTCTTAAGCACCACCCACTGACCCACGCTGCAGACATGGCTCCTAGGGAACAATGAAGGCGGTAAAACACATTCGGTGAGCTTAATAAAATGGTAAAACTGTCTCAACTTATGGTCTGACTCTTCTTGCTAGTGTGCACTCCTAGCATAGAAAAGTGTACCTTTTAAGAGATGTTAAATTACTGACCATTAGCACAAGATGAGCAATGTTAGAATACCAAAGAGCTATGTATAGTGTAAATAACAATACATTTTTATCCTTATGTTGAGCACAATAAAACTACATCAAACTATGACATCCCCATGTTGTTGTTGTTACGTGTGGGGACCTTAGTGGGCCATCACAAGCCTAAACCTACATTTCAAGTGTACATTGTAGTTATTGTGGTGAAATAATGACTGCAGTAAATTTAAATACTCTTAAAAAAGAATTTGTCACTAAAAATGAAAATTTTCTTGCAAGTTTACTTTAACAGCAAAGGATTTTAAACAGTAGTGTGTAAACGTCTTAGGCAGCTAGGAACATTTTGTAAAGCAATATATCTTTACAGTGATTTATTTTACAGATATTAATATGTTTGTGAAAAGAGGAAAAGAACAGTTTGCTGGCTTGATGAGGTCAGTAGCCCACTGACTGTAATTAAGTAAATTAGACTGTGAGTAAGTATTAGTAATATTAATACTAATAATGTTTAACTGCTAGGGAACTGCATGGAAACGCAAAGCAAAACTTGAGTGGACCGCCAGCTTTCCTGTCAGCAGGTCCACAGGGGATAATCCTCCTCTTGCTATTAGGGCTGTAGAAGTAATTTTGAACTAGTTTCAGCTACTATGGGCAGGTTTTAAGCTCATCAATGCTGGAGTTTTGTTGGAGCTGGCAACCCTACAGAGGGACGGGTGAAGTGAGAAATAAGGAGGAGACTAAAAATGATAGCAGAGATATAACAGACAGACATGACAAACATGCTTTCCACACAAACAAGAAGCATTTACAACTCTGTTAAACTAACTGTTTATGTACAGTTGCAAGAAAAAGTAAGTGAACTGTTTTTGGATTTCTGCATTGATTACTAATAAAATGTAAAAAGTCTGATTGTTATCTAAGTCACAATCATGGACTAATATAATGAAAAAGAAAAAAAGAATATTAAAAATACAATTAAACTATTTTTTTTAGAAACTAGTCTAAACTCACAGTAGTTCATAAGAAAGTGACTAAAACTTTGGTGTCTCAAATCTTATTTTTTAGAAAGTGACCTGAACTCTGGTGTCTCAGTCTTTGGATTCTCAGACTCTCTCTTAGATAGGTTAACCTTGGCATCTTAAACCGAATCTCTGGTTTCTCAGTTTCAGGGTTCATACACAGTGGTGTCGTATAAGATTCGGCAAACTCTGGTTTTACACACAACGGTTTCTTATGAGCTGATGCCACAATCTTTGGTTTCTCAGTCTTTTCTATCTTTGGTGGAGGTAGCTTAAACTTTGGCATCAAAAACTTTTGTGTATCAAGCTCTTGTCTTTTAGAAAGTGGCCCAAACTCTGGTGTCTCAATCTTTGGATTCTCAGACTCTCTGTTAGATAGGTTAAACTTTGGCATCTTAAACCAAATCTCTGGTTTCTCAGTTTTAGGGTTCATACACAGTGGTGTCGTATAAGATACCCTAAAATTTTGTTCAGCAAACTCTGGTTTCACACACAATGGTTTCTTATGAGCTGATGCCACGAACCGTGGTTCATCCGTCTTTGGTCTTTGGCTCCGAAGCTAAAGTCATCTTAACTGCTGCAGCTGTGGAGACACAAACAACAAATGATCCAACAGAATGAAAAAGAAGCAAGCTGCAGATTGATGTAATTTCTGTATTACATGTGATTAGATGTATTTAAAAAAATGCTAATTTTTTTTTATTAGAAAATCCTCTTCTTTTCTTTTATTTCAAATATCACACCCATCAACACATACACCTTCACAACCAGCATAGTATTGTTTTTATAACCAAATGTATGTATTACCGTGTGGAGAGATTTTACTGAATTCCTGTTTGCAGAATTCCTCTAGTCTCTCTTTCAGATCAGAGAGAGATTTCCTCACTCCATCAAATGATAGATGCTGGACAGTGATGCTAGAGGAGTCCTCACATCCAGCAGAGACACAGAGAGACTGGAAACTCTACAAACAGAAAACATTAAAGGTAAACTGAAAGAAAGAGCAAATGAAACTACTTTTATTTTCAAACTGATTTATTGTTAACTTGAAAATCTTTTGGGGATGAAGTATTTCAGAATCTTTCTGAGTTTCTGGTCTCTCTGTAGATCAGAAAGTCAATATTACCTGGAGGGAAGTGGATGTGATCCTCTGTGTGTGAAAGTTGCTCCAGCTCAGCGTCTCTCCTCTTTAGATCAGCAATCTCCAGGAGTTCTTCAGCTCGACTCAGTTCAGCCTTCTCCTGAGATCTGATCAGCTCTGTTACCTCAGAGCGCTTTTTCTCAATGGAGTGGATCAGCTCAAAGAAGATCCTCTCACTGTCCTCCACTGCTGTCTGTGCAGAGCTCTGTTACAACATACAGACAAGATGGAGCTCCATTTAAACATCAACTATCATTCACTCTCTCACTGAGACTCTAGATGACTTATTATCTACACTGTGTCTGTGTAGGATCCCTAAGTGTCCAGCACTGGTCTCCTCACTGTCTCACTGGAGGAGAGTCTGACTGTTCTGTGAAATAGCTGCTCCAGCAGATCTCTGCTCACTACGCACCTTAAGAGTGTTCACAGCCTGTTTCACCTCCTGCAGCTTCTTCTGTTTCTCCTGGAGTCTCTGCTTGAATTTCACCTGCATATCCTTCACTTCAGTCTGGAGAAAAAAACGTGTTATAAAATGTGTGATAAGAGGTGAATTATTAACTAGGAGAACATTATATATCTAATAGACTTTGGTACCCTAATGTGTGTATTTGAACATGTTTAATTCCAAATTACCACATATATAATAACAGGTTATTCATTCTTCAGATTCTAAATAAAAAATTTAAAATGTTCTTGCCTGTTTCTGTGTTCTTTCTGTTGTAGCTGAGACTGTATCGTGGCTTTTATGTTCTTCCATAGTACATAAATAACAGATACAGCTCTGGTCAGTACGACAGTAGACCTTGATCACTTCATCATGCTGAGAGCAGATCTTCTCCTGTAGTGTTGGTGTAGTGTGTTTAATCAAGGCTGGAATTTCCAGGTGGGGTTTAAGATGAGCTTCACAGAGAAACGCTACACACACCAAACAGGACTTGATGGCTTTGAGTTTCCTCCCAGTGCAGAAATCACACTCCACATCTCCAGGTCCAGCGTAACATTGAGCAGGAGAAGCAGCTTGGAGGTCTGTCTTCTTCAGTTTGTCCACCACATCAGCCATAACATTATTCTTCCATAGAACAGTCTTCGGAGTGAATGTCTCTCTGCACTGGGGGCAGCTGTAGATTCCCCTCTGATCATCCTGATCCCAGCAGCCATTAATACACACCATACAGAAACTGTGTCCACAGGGAATAGCCACTGGATTCTTTAACAGATCCAGACAGACTGGACAGCTGAACCGCTCCTGATCTACTGAAATACTGGCCTCTGCCATTTTCCTGACTTCGCACACACACACACAGAGAGAGAGAGAGAGAGAGAGAGAGAGAGAGAGAGAGAGAGAGAAAGAGATGTCACCAGGGTCTATTTTAGGTATGAGTTTACCTAATTCAGGGCCTCTGATTGGTCATATTTGCTAAGATTAATTTATCCCCCCTTATCAACTGACCCTACCTAGATTGATTTATCCAATCAAACGGGGAATTGATATTTCATATTTTTAGCATTTTTTTAGGATCTGATTTGTTTTCTATGAGTGCTCTTGCTCAAATCATATGCTTTTGGCCAAACTCTGCCATCTTTTGTCAGTCCTCCAATTTCTGCCCAGCAAACACTGCAATCCATGAAGACTTTGGTTGGTTAGAACACTAGTGTTTGTATTAAAGTGTCAATTAGGGCTAAAAGATGTCTTAGTGAGTGCACACATGTAGGACAAGCACACAGACTGTTAAATATGAACCCAAGCAAAAAATATATATAAAAAAATAAGTTTGGTTTGTTCATGAGGCAAAGCAACCTAATCTTAACTAATTCAAACTAATTTACAAAGGATTACAAAAAATGAAGGAAAATAAGTAAACCTGTGAGGGGACAGCAAGCGATGAAAAGTAACATTTTGTCTAATACTCCGTTTAAGCACCGTTGGGACGCCCTAAAAAGCAAAACGTGAGTGGACAGCTTTGCTGTCAGTGGGCCAACAGTGGACCAATATCCTCTTGCTTATTCGTCTATTCACATAGACCTTTGCGCAGTTACTGTATATACCAGTTTACAGCCTACTTATAATTGAATACTCAAAATTTTGGGCTAGATTTAGCCTTTATGGGCAGGTTTTAAGCTCACGTATGCTGGAGAGTTTTGCTGGAGCTGGCAACCCTACAGGTAGAAGGGTGAAGAGAGAAATGAGGATAAGCCTGAAGAAAATTTGAGAAAAAAGAGATAGAGAAATTATTATCTTTAGATAGAAAAGATGTGGAATAAAAGATTTATAGTATAGATTTATACTGCCTTTTTTGTGTTTTATATGTGAACCATTTGTGAATTATTTTCTTTAAATGTCAGTACTGTGATGTGAGCAGAACTGTGTGTGATTGTGTGAGAGACTCTGTATTAATAGATTATTATGTTATCGGTCATGTAGCCTTACAGTTACAGCCCATCACAGAGAGTCTGAATAGCCTTTAAGCTAATTGACTTTAATTCACTTAAAGACCAAAACTACACAGAAATAGCAGTTAAAAACAATCAATCAATCAAAGACATGATGAAATGTAGTGATAACAGAGCAGTTATACATGTAGTAATTCAACATTAACTATGAAATCTGAGAAGAGGAATAAAACTGTGCTAGCTAGCTGGGCTAAACCTCCTGCTTCAGCAGCTTCTGAGTGACCATAAACAGACACATCGTTCACCACAGTGGCTATTTGCCTAGAGCAGGGCTATTTAATTAGAATTCAGTACGGTCCAGTTAGAGGAAATTTACTCAGGCCAGTCCGGACCATCATCAGTTCTATGATTCAGTGCCTAGTTTCAGCATCTAATACCTTCAGCAACTAAAAGATGAACACATCACACCATTCAGTATATTTACTGTTTAAATGCTGAACTGAAATGCTGAACTTCAAATAAATGTTTTTTTCATCACTAAGTAAAAACAAGGGCTACATTAAAATGCTTTTAAAAAAGTGTATCATGAATGTTTATTTATTTTTAAAAAAGTAAATAAATTGTTTAGTCTTGTTAACTGAATTTCATATCTTATCTCTCTCTTGTATTCCTCCACACTTTCTCTTGTTTAGTGAGAGAAGGTTGTCCAGCCAGGACTTTAAATCTGGGTTGAAATTGTGTTAGGACCATTCTAACACACATATGAGATATCCAGGCCGTTCTGTGTGAAGTGTGTATGTTCTCCCCGTGCTTGAGTGGTTTCCTCCGGGTGCTCTGGTTTCTTCCCACAGTCCAAACACATGCATGTTAGGTTGATTGGTCACTCTAAATTGCCCGTAGGTCAGAGTGTGTGTGTGAGTGTGTGTTGGCAATCTGATGGACTGGTGAACTGTCGATGACGCTGGGATTGGATCCAACCCCCCATGACCCCGACTAGCGGGATAAAAGGATGGATATGAGATACGTGGCTGCTTTTAATTAGCGCCACAGTCTCAGAACATATGAGATGTGTTGGTTTGGAGCTGCCTGTGAGAAGTATAAGCATCTCTGTCTTGATCCATTGCTGGTGGAAATGTCGTTTTTCTCCATTGACTTTTTTTAGAACACGCCATCTGACTCGCTTTACTCTCCGACCACTGCTTCCCGTCTGTGTGCGAGCCGCACAGATCTGATTGGCTGAGGAGTGTTTGGTGATTTTACTACACACACGATTGGTCTGTGAGTAGTGTGCCGCAAAACTTGCTATCATAAAGACAAGAAAAGTTCCACCACTTAAAATAAACACTATCAACATCAAATCCTTCTCAATAGTTTATCAGTTTGGGTCCGTACTGGACAATGTCTGGGTCCGGACCCGGCCTGCTGTCCGCCTAATAGTGACCTCTGGACTACAACAAGGATAAGAACCAGTTTTGGATTCCTTAAGCATGTTAATTATGTTCATTGTTACAAAAGTCTCAAAACATCAGCTAGCTTGGAAACTGTAACTGTAAAAACTAGCTTGGTTAACTGTAAAGTTTTTACCATTAGCTGCTAATTAGCATACCATTCACTAACTTTTACTTTTACTGTGTCATAGTGTAACATATGTCATGTCGTATGCGTGTAAATATCAAAGTTATATTTTTATAAAAAAAGATCTTAAGCAGCAGAACAGCAAGCAGTACAGATGAGCTTCCTTTTCTCCTCTCAGAATCACTAAGAGACATAGAAACACATGAAGAACCAGTAAAAAGCTGGTAAGCAAGTGTTTTATTTTAATAGGTTTTATTTATGTCATTGATGTTTCTTTTTAAAAAATTTACTTTTATTTAACCCCTTAATTCCGAGTGTATGTCAATTGATACACACGTTTTTGAGACCTGTTAATCATCACTGTCATTATTTTTTTCCCTAAAAACCTGATGTACACCTGAACTTTCTCCCTGAACTGCTCAAACCCACTGTGTCTCTCTCTCACAAACACATACAGTGGTCAGAAATGTTTTCTCCCAGGTGAGAGAACCCACATCACCCAACACATAAGAGCCAAGCTAAATGTTAAATTATGGTGTTTTCACACCTGTTTTCGTTACACTGTGTACATTTGATCTGGTTAGAGCCCACTGAAGAACTCTGGTTACAAACCTCCATCCTAACATCATCACTTATGTGAGCTTTTAGGAAAAGGGAAATGAAGACTTTCAGGTGTGTAAACATTAACTGAATGAAATCCTAAATTTAACTTGAGGTCTAACGACTTACCTGTAACCTCAAATTAGTGACTCTAGCAGGTGTTTAGTATTAACCTGACAAACAATCAAACAAAAAATATTATCCACAAAAACAAGCTCTTAAAAATGCAATAATCACATAAGCATTATTTTGGATCACACAACCTCACAGTTGACCCAGTATACTGAAACCAGAATCCAGCATAGAGCGGCTGAGTGAATGTGGTGTGGACTGTGTGTAGGAGGGTCATTGTGTCAGAGACGCTGTAGAAGGACAGAGTTCCTGCACTGTGATCCACATACACTCCTATTCTGGAGGATGATGAGGCTGAGATCTCAGTCTGAATGTTGTTGTGATAGAAAGAGAGAGAGGGAGAACACTGCAGACTCCAGGACTGATTGTTGTGTCCAAATTTACACTCATTACCCCATCCTTTCCTGCTGATCCCTTTATATGAGAGTGATATGTACACATATCCCTCACTGCTCCACTCAAGCTCCCAGTAACAGCGTCCACTCACACTCTCCTTACTCAACACCTGATTCCAGCAGTCAAATCTCTCTGGATGATCAGAGTAACACTGTCTGTTATCACTGCACGTCACCACTCTGTTCTCCTCAGACAGACTGAGATTATACCTCATTGTGTTGGGATCCAGAGTCAGCTGACAGTAATCTAACAAACAAAACATATATGCATATTTAATCCTCATACACTGAAACACCAACCTGTTTAAATCTTGTTCTGTTTCAGAAGCTAACAGCATTCAAATCATTAAGATTCTTAAAGAGACGAGCAGATTTAAGAGCAATTATGTGTGTGTGTGTGTGTGTGTGTGTGTGTGTGTGTGTGGGTGTGTGTATTGTGTGTGTGTGTGTGTGTCTGTGTGTGTGTGTGTGTGTGTGTGTATTGTGTACATACACTGTAGAAAATCTTTTCTGGTTTTTGGTTCTGAGGGTAAAATCATCTGAACTGCTGCAGCTGTAGAGACACACAAAAACAATAATTCAAAACAATGAATAAAGAACACTTAAACACTTTGTCCAGAAAGAAACAAACACAGAGCAGATTCACAATTATCAAGTTTAAACTGAGATACTTTCAGTAGAGAGAGAGAGAGAGAGAGAGAGAGAGAGGAAGGAAGACGGTTTGGCTATCTTTTATGGCAGTGGTTCTCAGTCCAGTCTACCAGGCTCCATAGACATTCCTCATTTTACTCACAGGTTTCAACACACCTGTATAAACCTACTAACAACTCTGCTGACCTGATTCAGTTGTGTCGGGAGCTGAGTTGAAGAAAATAACTGACCTCCTAAGTTTAGAGGACTGGCTTGAGAACCACTGCATTAAGATAAATATAAAAACCTACTGAAATAATAATCTATTAAAATGCACTTAAATCTTTACTAAATGGATCAGAAAACAATATGGCTTATTGATGTTAATAATGCAGAAATCACATGATAATGTGAGATCACTAATCTAGTAATGTGAGATCACTAATCTAGTAAAGACTTTCTTCATGTTTCACAGCAGGAAGCTCCTCTTACCGTGTGAAGAGATTTTACTGAATTCCTGTTTGCAGAATTCCTCTAGTCTCTCTTTCAGATCAGAGAGAGATTTCATCACTCCATCAAATGATAGATGTGGATTGACAGTGATGCTGGGCGAGTGATCAGATCCAGAAGAGACACATAAAGTCTGAAAACTCTACAGAAAGTAAAGTGTATAGGAGAAAAATGTGAACAATTATAATCTGATGCCAAAGAAAGATTGGTCATATCAGACTGGTATAGTGTTATGCAGCACGTTGGACACTGCACATGTAAAGAGAAACTGTGTTGAAATGTGCACAAGTGTGTTCTCTGTAGAGAATGTGTTCATTCACTTATACTCAGAGAATCAACATCATGTAATTTGACCAGCGGAGACAAACCGTTCCAAAGTAGACTGTATATGTACATGTATAACAGAAAGTAACTGTTACCTGCAGGAACTGGATATGATCCTCTGTGAGTGAAAGCTGCTCCAGCTCAGTGTCTCTTCTCTTTAGATCAGCAATCTCCTGCTCCAGTTTCTCCAGGAGTTCTTCAGCTCGACTCAGTTCAGCCTTCTCCTGAGATCTGATCAGCTCTGTTACCTCAGAGCGCTTTTTCTCAATGGAGTGGATCAGCTCAGTGAAGATCCTCTCACTGTCCTCCACTGCTGTCTGTGCAGAGCTCTGTTACAACATACAGACAAGATGGAGCTCCATTTAAACATCAACTATCATTCACTCTCTCACTGAGACTCTAGATGACTCACTGTCCACATTGTGGATCTCTAAGTGTCCAGCACTGGTCTCCTCACTGTCTGACTGGAGGAGAGTCTGATTGAGCTGTGAAATAGCTGCTCCATTAGATCTCTGCTCACTACTTACCTTAAGAGTGTTCACAGCCTGTTTCACCTCCTGCAACTTCTTCTGTTTCTCCTGAAGTCTCTGCTGGAACTTCACCTGCATATCCTTCACTTCAGTCTGGAGAAATAACATCAACTTTTCATGAAATATGAGATAAGAAGTGAATTATAAACTAGGAGAGTACATTGTAGCCATCATGGACTTTGACACTATAATGTCTGCTATGAAGCTGTAGAAAGCTGAAAGACGTGTGCGACTACATTACTTTAAACATAAGCTTCCTGTCTTTGAACATGTTCACTTATAAGTCACTTAGAAAACAACTCCAAATGACTATTTATAAAATAACAGGTTATATATTCCTCAGATTAGGATTAGATATGATGCAATTTTGAAGTTCTTGCCTGTTTCTGGGTTCTTTCTGTTGTAGCTGAGACTGTATCGTGGCCTTTATGTTCTTCAATCATACATAAATAACAAATGCAGCTCTGGTCAGTACGACAGTAGACCTTGATCACTTCATCGTGCTGAGAGCAGATCTTATCTTGTAGTGTTGGTGAAGCTGTAACCAGCTTGTGTTTGATCAAGGCTGGAATTTCCAAGTGAGGTTTAAGATGAACTTCACAGAGAGAAACTACGCACACCAAACAGGACTTGATGGCTTTGAGTTTCCTCCCAGTGCAGAAATCACACTCCACATCTCCAGGTCCAGCGTAACAGTGAGCAGGAGAAGCAGCTTGCAGTTCAGTCTTCTTCAGTTTCTCCACCACTTCAGCCATAACATTATTCTTCCGTAGAACAGGTCTTGGAGTGAACGTCTCTCTGCACTGGGGGCAGCTGTAGACCCCCCTCTGATCATCCTGATCCCAGCAGCCATTAATACACACCATACAGAAACTGTGTCCACAGTGAATAGTTACTGGATTCTTCAGTAGATCCAGACAGACTGGACAGCTGAACCGGTCCTGATCTACTGAAATACTGGCCTCTGCCATTTTCCTGCACTCGCAGACTTAGTTAGAGAGAGACAGAGAGAGAGAGAGAGAGAGAGAGAGAGAGAGAGATTTTGAGAGTTTGAGTTTCGTTTTCTCTGAGTAGGATTTGCTTCCTGGTTCTGTATTTAGTATCATAGACAGAGTTGCCAGATTTGTGATTTTTCTACCCGAGAGAGAAAAACAGAGGGAGAGAGAGACAGAGAGAGTGAGAGAGAAATGTCACCAGAGTTTATTTCAAGCACAGACCTCTAATTGTTCTATCGTTTTTAGAGTACTCTCATTGTACTATGGCCAGTCAAATCACATGTTCAATTACAAACTTTGCCTTCTTTTTTCAGCCCTCCAATAAACTGTTTTTCTACCAGATGGACATATCTAGAAGAGGTGATGTCCAGGATGAGAAGGGTCAGTTTTACCAGTGTGATTGATCACCCTGCTGTTGTAGATGTTCTGATATGTGGGCTGACAACATCCTCTCTGCTGTCCTGACTATGAGCTTGAGTTTTGATCGTTCTTGTGAGGAGGTGGAACCACACCAGATGGTTATGGATGATGTGAGGATGGACTTGATCATTGCCGTGTACAACTGGATCATCACAGTCTGTGACTTACTTATCAATCAGCTGTAAAGGGGGTTTAAGAATGTAATGATGTGAAGCAGCAGAAGCTGTAAAAAACCTACATTCAAATGTACATTGTAGTTACTGTAGTTATTGTAGTTATTGTGGTGAAATAATGACTGCAGTAAATTTAAATACTCTTAAAAAAGAATTTGTCACTAAAAATAAAAACATTTTCTTGCAAGTTTACTTTAACAGCAAAGGATTTTAAACAGTAGTGTGTAAACATCTTAGGCAGCTAGGAACATTTTGTAAAGCAATATATCTTTACAGTGATTTGTATTACAGATATTAATGTTTGTCAAAAGAGGAAAAGAACAGTTTGCTGGCTTGATGAGGTCAGTAGCCCACTGACTATAATTAAGTAAATTAGACTGTGAGTAAGTATTAGTAATATTAATACTAATAATGTTTAACTGCTAGTGAACTGCATGGAAAACACAAAGCAAAATGTGAGGGGACCGCAAGCTTTCCTGTCAGAAGGTCCACAGGGGGCAACCTTCCTCTTGCGATTAGAGCTGTAGAAGTAATTTTGAACTAGTTTCAGCTACTATGGGAAGGTTTTAAGCTCATCAATGCTGGAGAGTTTTGTTGGAGCTGGCAACCCTACAGAGGGTCGAGTGAAGTGAGAAATAAGGAGGATACTAAAAAAGATAGCAGAGGAAACAGATAGACATGATTCTTGTCTTGTTGATAGAAAACATGTAGAACAGAAGCATTTAAAGTAACAGATTATTTAATCTGTAGAAGTAATGAAGTCTCAACATTTCAGATCTACACAGAGAGAACAGAAAGATCTGCACTGCAGTTTTTAAAAATCTTTTTAGTGTTTTCAATTAATTATGTATGTATTTATTATTTTAACATTTGTTCTTTAATTTGTAATTTATCTTTAAATGTGAGTATTTTAATCTGAGCACAACTCAGTGAGAGATTCTGTAAAGGTAGATCAGAGGTTGGAAATCAAATGTTAAGAAGAGCCATTTTGGTTAAGGCTTTAATATCTTAGCTGCAAATATGTGCAAATATCCTACCTGGTAAAAACATAATATAATATAATATAATATAATATAATATAATATAATATAATATAATATAATATAATATAATATAATGTGTATTCTGGATTAGAATTTGCTGGATTAGAATTTGTTCTGCAGCAGTTCTTTTCTTTTATGTACTATTTTAAAGTCTAATCTTACTGTTAATGCTGATGCTGCCTTTTAATCCTCTTTGGAAGTTCGTACTTATGACTTTCGGGGGTCTAGAGCACGACTTGATTTATGTTTGAGTGGTTTTGGTTAGAAACAAGATATATGTGTTGCAAGTTGTTTAATTTTCATGTTTTTAAATTTCAAGTCATGTTATGGTGCATAGAGTGGTTTTCTCCTAGTTATGTGAGCTACCTGTGTTCATGAGTGCTGTTATAACTGTGATATTAGAGATTTCATAAATTGTAGCTACACTGTACATCAAAATTAATGTTCATCACTAGATTTACAATAGAAATCTCCTCAGTGTTTTTTTTTACTGTAAATTAAATAAATTTGATGCAAATGAGAGCAGAGTCTCTGTTGTTTCAGTAGGATCCACTAGAGGGAGCCAGATTTCCATTCATGTTGTCATTGAGGTAAAATCTCTCTTCCAGGTTTACCCACAGAATGTTAACCATTCTCGATATTTAAGATAACCACCAAGTCTAGTAAAGCTTATTTATATAACGCTTTTTACAACGATGTTGTCACAAAGCAGCTTTACAGAAATTTGAAAACATGAAGTCACAACATGTATAGCCCTCTGAGCAAGCCTGAGGCGACGGTGGTGAGAAAAACCGTGGGAGGAAGCAAGCCTCCAAGGGGAGACCCATCCTCCTCTGGTCAAACAGTATTTACAGCTTTTTAAGCTAAATTAAAAATTAGACCAAGAGAACCGACTCTGAAAGGTAAAGGCTTTAGAAATTGCACAGGTGGTACATCTGGATGATACAGTGATGCAGTCGAGGGCGTAGCAGATGGCACAAACGAAGAGGAGAACTGGTTGGTGCCAAGTAATGAGGAGGCCCTGATTGTCAGTCCTCCAACAGTATTCGTCATTATCTCAGAAAGAGTAAACATACCACAACATTCTTCTTTACATACGCCCCTGTTTGTCTGATCTCTTCAATCTGACTGTGTCTCTTCTGCATTCACGACTGTTATCAGTCTGTACAGACTGCTAAAGCAGGAGACATGTTGACTATATCTTGAGCAAGGCACCTAACCCCCAGCTGCTCTCTGGGCACTGTGGATAGGGCTACCCATCGCTTCGGGCAAGTGAGCTCACCACCAGCTTATATGTTCACTAGTGTATTTATATGTGAATGTTTCACTACATGGATGGGTTAAAGGCGGAAGTCAAATTGAACTGTGTGCAAACAAAACAACTGCATTCTTGCCTGTTTCCGGGTTCTCTTGCCTGTTTCTGGGTTCTTTTTGTTGCAGCTGAAACTGTATCGTGGCCCTTATGTTCCTCAATCATACATAAATAGCAGATGCAGCTCTGTATAACAGTAAACCCTGATCACCTCATTTTGTTGAAAACAGATCTTAACATAAGCTGCCGCACAACACTGCCACACTAATGATCAGGGATTTACGAGGATCCGCTCACACAATGAATTCTTACGGGCTCTGTGGGGGTCAGATGCATTCAGTCATGGCAGATTCTTTTCTGCCATCATGGCAGAATTACAACCGCTTCCCAAATACTAGTGTAAAGACTGGGAGATTTTTAAATTGACTAAATAATACACAGTTTAAGCACGGTTAGTTTTATTATGCAGTCTCATTAGGAGCTGTAACTCTGTGATTGTGTATGTGTACCAATGTAACTTATTTAGACAACAACAATTTAGAGAGAGCTGGAGGAAACCAAAGCACAGGGAGAACATGCAGAGTCCACACAGAATGGCCCAGACCGGGAATTGACCATGCTTACCACTACACCACCGTCCTGCCTTTATTGACTTCCACATATATTAAATATATACCCTTACTTGAAAAGAAAATAAAAGAAAGGGATTAAAATATCTATAAATAATCAACGTCTGGCAGTTACAGTTCATATGAAACTAAGCCATTCAAGAACATATAAGTCTGAAGGTGCTATGCCATGCAGCACTCTCCCAACTCTCTCTAGGTACCTTTAATGACATCATTAATCAATAGCATGCTTTGAATTCTTTCTCTTTACAGGTTCTCTCTCCAGAGGTTCTTCCCTATCCCTGAATTGCCGTAGATCCTCCTGGACCCCAAGGAGACTAGGATCACCTCAGCAAAACTCCACCAACCCACCTGAAGTCAGGGGTCCTAAAATTGTAAAAAAAAAAAAATCCTGTTTAGATAAATAACTTATCAGCTTATTTATAGACCAAAGATTAAATGATAAAGATGAAGCATTTAAATGATAATCTTAATTAAGGAACAAACACATTAAACCCACATACAAGTGTACTTTGTTACATGTATGGTACGCTTAGAATCTGATCAAAAGCAATAGTATGTCAACTTATCTGGCATTAAATGGAAATCTAAACTATTTGACTATTGCATCATCAAAGAATATGAGAATATGAAAGATAACCACCATCTTACTTTCCATCTTACTCGAGCATGGCAGAGAAGCTCTGCATGCAGTAATGGAAAAAGTAGTGCAGGCAGCCAGCTGCCACAGATTCTGTATCTGCTAAAATATTTTTTCTCATTATTTCAGTGTTAGTAACACAAAGACACGAAGATGCGAACATGCTGTTGTTTAACAGAAAACTGCAAACCAGGAAGCCACTAAATCTAGATATAAGACCTAAAACAGTAACTCATAGTATTCAGACCTTATTAGGTCTGCTGTGAACTGAAAAAGTATTAGTTACTGAATTTTCATTTGACATGTAAAATGTAAGTTTACTAAACGTAAGAATTGAACGTTACTGATCGAACGTTACTGTTAAGTCAACACAAAAAAGAACCAAAGCGAGAAACTCTGATTTCTAAAAGTTTATTTAACATTGATGTCAGACTTTCTGTTAAAATGTTGTTCACATTTACCGTTTTTCATTGTAGAAAATCACATACTTTGAAGTATCTGTATCAGTATCGGTATCAGGATATTAGCTTTGGTATTGCTTGGTATTGGACCGAAAGGAAAATAAGTGGTAGAAGTGACTAGCATCTGATTACCTAACTTAAAGTGAGGTGAAAACAGCGATCTTGTTTGTTTCATGAACAGAAAGAGCAACAATAATGACACAATCATGCAGTTAATCTACATTTCACAACAAGTCTTTTGAAAGCTTGCGAGTCATTTCTGAGGTTCATCTCTTACAATTCTCTGAGAAACAGAGTTCTTCCAGTAAGTTCTAACTTTGGCTCAGAACAACAAACAGAGATATTTTTGTACAGTTCTTGTTTGTCTCATAAACACTCTCTCTCTGAGAAAGATGGGGGAATCTAAGAAGACAGAGGGCTACTGCATCTTCATTACTAAAAATATGTACTTGTAAAAATACACAAACACATTTCTCTCCTAGTTATGTGAGCTACTAGTGTTCATGAGTGCTAACTGTGATATTAGATGTTTCATAATGTGTAGTTACACTGTTGATCTAAATGACTGTTTATCACTAGATTTACAATAGAAAACTTTTCAGTGGTTAAATTGCTGAAACTCCCTGTTTTAATTCAATATAAAACCGTGTTTTATATTACCAAATATAATGCTTATTTAATTATAGGGGAAAAACTTCAGCTTATGTTACCATTGAGTCACAGCTGTTTCAGTAGAATCTAATAAAGAGTGCCAGATCTAGTTTTACTACTGTGACAATATAGTTTTACTACTGTGCATGAAACGAACTTAGGAAATGTTTTAAATGAAAAAAATGGAAATGGTATGGTAAAGGAATAAATATCTATTATATTTGAATATTTTGAATAAAAAAATCTAAATAATCAAAACACAAAGGTGTAATAATTCACCTGCATATTAAAATAGAAGTTCAGTTTTACTTAATTGTTATAGACAGTCTGTAAGCCCAACACAACAAAAACTCATGCAGTGGTTATATCCTTTCCCCTCAAACAAGAAGCGCTCACAACTCTGTACACTAAATATTTATGTACAGTTGCAAGAATAAGAGAAGGTAGTTCAAACTCTGGTTTGTCAAACTCCTGTTTATAAAAATATAGTCACAATTCTGGCTTTTAAACGTCAGAAAAATTATTTGGTTTTCTAACTATTTCAACCTTAGGAGGTGGTGCAAACTTTGGTTTCTCAAATGTTTTTCTCCTACAATGCAGCCAAAACTCTGCTATCTCAGTCTCTTGTTTCTTAACCTTTTCTATCTAAAATTCAGGTTTCTCCACTTCTGGTTTCACACACTGTGGTGTCACCCACAAGGGTTCCTTATGAGAGGGTTCCTTATTCTTCTCTGGTCTTTGGCTCTGAAGCTAAAGTCCACTGAACTGCTGCAGCTGTGGAGACACAAACACCAAATGATTCAACAGAAAGACAGAAAGATGTAAGTTGCAGACTACTAGCAAAATGTTACCTGATGTCATTTTGTACAACTGATTAGATTTATTTTTAATAAATCAAATGGATTTTAAAACCTTTGCATTTTAGACCTTTGTGCTTTGTGTTTTTGAACTGCTTGTGGAATGTTTGTAGTTTTTGTATCCTTCATGAACTCTATAGATTTCTTTGTCTCTTTGCATAACCTTCTGGGCTTTTTGGTTTTGAACTCTTTGGGTTCTGCAATCCTTTTAAACACTTGAGTTTTAACAGTTTTTTCTGATTGCTGTTTTCGTGAATAAAACCTGCCTAAGGAATCCTCTTCCTGTGTCTGAGCTTCCTACGTTACACTGATACACAGACTTATATATATAGTGGAAATAGAAATAATTTACATAACTGCGGAATATTGGGAAAGTAAACGTTTAAGAGGTTGTTCATAAGCATTTCTAGGCCACCAAGTTATTGCCGAATAGCAGCAACTCTTAATGTTATTTACAAATCCTCTTTTTTCTATTCTTTCAGATATCACATTCTTCAATACATATAGCTTCACACCAACCATAGCATTGTTTCTATAGCTAAAGGTATGTATTACCATGAGGAGAGATTTTACTGAATTCCTGTTCGAAGAATTCCTCTAGTCTCTCTTTCAGATCAGAGAGAGATTTCCTCACTCCATCAAATGAGAGACAACAAAGGGCACTGATGCTGGGTGAGAGATAAATAGCAGACTTTAGATGACTCACTGTCCACATCATGTCTTTGTAGGTTCCTCAGTGTTTGACTGGTGGAGACCTATTAAATAGTTTTTAAGCACCTCTGTTCTCACTACTGACCTTAAGAGTACGCACAGTCAATTTCACATCCAGCAGCATTATCTCTTTCTCCTGGAGTTCCCCCACGTATTTGTTTCTCATCATCTTCAGGCGGCTCTATGAAAAAATACAGATGTTTTTAACTTATAACCCAAAAAGATTTGCTACCAACAGCTGAAGTTCACTTGGTTATATATTGTGAACATGTTTTTTTTGGTTTGTGGTATGTCCTCAGTTTAAATTGAATAGCTTCACCTAGTTGGGACTTTAATTTGGCAGGGTAAAAAAAAGGGGCAGGAAATGCTTTAGCTCAGCAATCTAGCAGCCACTCTTGTTGCATTGGGTTAATCAACTGCAATCTTCATTGTTTTTGTCTCTGACAGCATCGTCTGTAAGTGTTTAATGCTGACTTTAGATTAAGATTTTAAATGTATTTTGTGTATCATGAGATATTTAAAATGCTTTATCCACAGTCGTGGTGAATCATGTGATCCCATTTTGTCTTCTTTCTTTCACAGTCTGAGCCTGTGTTTAGAATTAAACTTTCTAGAAAGATATACGCATACATGTTGGTTGTTCATATCAGGGATTTGTGTTGCATTTGTACATTTTGTGTGAAAATCTTTATTGGACAATATAAAGTTGCTACCTTATGTTTAGCAGAGCGCTGCAGACTGTACAACAGTATAGCTTATGTTTGTATTGTTATTCTTCTTTATAGTTTCACTCCACTTCATTTGATGCGTGAAGGTGCAACTCAATAAAGCACTGGAGCTTGGACGCCATTTCCTGACTTCCATGCATTCTTTTGAATGGAGTTTGGCTTGCTGTTAAATTGTGTACACATACACACAAGCAGAACAGTACATGGTTTAAAAGTTTTTTCTGGATATTCAGGTATGCTGCAGAATTAGAGTTTACCAGGGCTAAATTCAGGAACTTATAATTAATTTATATTATTTTTATAAATATAAATATATAAATATATCACCACAAAGCAGGTATTGTTTGGGTAGAAGGGTCTAATAGAGTGGACAGTGAGTAGACACAGTGTTTAAAAACTCCAGCAGCACTGCTGTGTCTGATCCACTAGTACCACCACCACCTCCACAACACACCACCACCACGTGAGTGTCACTGCAGTGCTGAGAATGATCCACCACTCAAATAATATCTGCTCTGTGGCGGTCCTCTTCATAACAAAGTATATAGCGAGTGGTTGTAATGTAATGGCTAATCAGTGTACTTTGGAAGATCTTATGTCAACTCTGCCAAAATCTGCCCAATCAAACTGAGGAAAAAGTAATACAATTTCAGACCAATGTCATTCCTTTTCAGCCAGCTTATAGTAAAATATCACAAAACTATAGATAATAGAAAAGTAGATGTATGAAGATGAGTAGATGAAGCTTCTTAAAAAGTTGTCTCTTCATGTTTGGGCAGGAAGTGTGTAAATAAAAATACTAAAAGATGAGTGTCTACTCTTTAAATGTTGACTGACTAGTCTTGCTTTGATGTTAATTCTGAGAAAGCTTGAATTTCTTTACTACTTCCTTAATCACAGCAGTTCCACTTTTTAAATCATCATTCTGAATTCAACCAATACAAATACATATAAAATCTTATAGATGTCAATCTCTGATTTTTAATTAAAAACGCAACTGCATGAAATACAATGAATAGAGCATTCTTACGTATTTCTCCATTCTCTCTGCTGTAGCTGAGACTGTATCGTGGCCTTTGTGTGCATCCAATGTTCATAAATAACAGATGCATGTTTGGTCAGTGCGACAGTAGATCTCGATCAGTTTATCATGCTGGGAGCAGATGTTCTCCTGTAGCTGTTTGGAGGCTTTGACCAGCTTGTGCTTCTTAAATGCAGGAGACTGATAGTGAGGTTTAAGATGAACTTCACAAAAAGAAGCCAGACACACCAAACAGGACTTGATGGCTTTGAGTTTTCTCCCAGTGCAGGAATCACACTCCACATCTCCAGGTCCAGCGTAACAGTGAGCAGGAGAAGCAGCTTGGAGTTTCTTCTTCACCTCCGCCACCACTTCAGCCAGCATGTTGTTTCTGCGTAGAACAGGCCTTAGAGGGAAAAACTCTCTGCACTGGGGGCATCTGTAGACCCACCTCAGATCCTCCTGATCCCAGCAGCCATTAATACACACCATACAGAAACTGTGTCCACAGGGAATAGTTACTGGGTCCTTCAGCAGATCCAGACAGACTGGACAGCTGAACTGGTTCTGATCTACTGAAATACTGGCCTCTGCCATTTTCCTGCACTCACAGACTGAGAGAGAGAGAGAAAGAGAGGGAGAGCAGAACTCTGAGATTGTCTTCATTTTCTCTGAACTGAGGAGGAGTGGCTTCCTGGTCCTGCAAATACATCACAAGATACTGTATGATGGTGGGGTTTGGGGTGACTCAGATTGGGTCAAGCCCTTGATATGCACTTCAGAATTGCTCAATTTTTCCTAAACAAATTTGCATTTTATAAAGTAACTTGCTGTTTTTTATGAGATGACTCATTCTCCTTTATGCATAGAAAGAATATCATAGGTGGATTCTGTTTACCTGGGGCACTTAGCTTTCTTAAACTGGCTTGTACATCGTACAATACTTTAATGAACTCCATTTAAGTTCAACTTCTCCTTTTTGTCATTTAACATTTTAACACAGTGGATCTACACAAAGAGTCAGTAAAAGTTAGTGAAGTTAGCAACCCACTCAGGAGAGATTATCTAGGACCCCTCATCCAACAATGCAGGAATATTGAGTAATGAGGAGCGATGGCAGAGTCAATGGAGATCTGAAACACCAGCCGAGAACTGACTAAATTGATTGCATGATGCTGAGGAAACTTACCATGCTGACCATGGTATTCAGTGGCGATACGCTGTCACATACTCCTCTGATACCTGGTCCAGAGGGAGGAAGCTGGCCTAACCCTGCAACAACCACCAATAATACCACTAGACAACAATACCACAGTTCAGAATGCCCAAGTACAACTCTGACAGGTCATGGTAAATGTATGCAGTACAGCTCTAGATTGCAACTTGTTTCACTAATAGCAAGTCTCAAAAATAGCCCGTGGAATGCACTGGACTGCACAGGTCAAAAAGAAAAACATCCCGGATCTGTATGCCAGGTAAAGACAGGTAGCAAGAAAAAAGCAAAAGCATATGTATTAGTTTAAGGTGATGCCATTTAAAGGCGCAGCGAGATTCTACACAGAGCTGGCGAGCTCTCGAGGGAAAGCCTGCTGTTATACCCTAAAAACACCTGACGTCGTATAGACATCATTTTTGGGGGTAAATCAGGTCATGACCGTTATTTTACGGTGGCTGAGAAGACTCAACGCGCTACAGATTCACAAACGCGCTGCAAACAGAAAACACTTTCATCAAAACGCCAACATGGACACTACATTTAACAAACGCGCTGCAAAAACGTCCACAACACAACGGAAGTGTTTCCGGAGGACACTTAAAGGACGTGGGACCACATACGGCGATGCAGCGTAAACAGAACCATGCGGAACTGTGGTAGCGTCTAATAGTGATGGCCAAATAATACCCATGCTTTGGAGTTTTTGTCTAGAAATCCAGAAAGTTGTTTATGAAGCACGTATGGAGGCTTGCTTTGTTAAGAGCGAGTAACGTCACTGATGACGTCTGTAGCCTCGCTGTCTCAGGACGTGGTCGAGTAGTGGCATGATTTATTGTTTCTTAATAAAATTTAAAGTTACCAGCACCCCACAATCACTGCCCCATCTCTTAAAACCACTGCAACACTTTAAACATCAATATCTCACGTATATCTCAGATAAACAAATGAAATTAAGGTGTTTTATGTATATACCATGCTGACAACGTTGAAAGAGGTCACCGCAAATAGTTGAAATGGCAATAAAAGTTTTGGCCAGCAGGGGGGTTCGTGTGCACATGAAGCTTTGAGTAATTAACCTTTTTTGAACAATCTGGAGGGAAAGCTTCAACGCTTCAGGAGGCTTGATCTGTCCATCACTAGAGAGGTAAGTCTGGATAGTTAGCCAAACTTACTTCTCATAAGAGGCTACCTCGGCTCCACGTGGTTCTGTTTACATTGCAACGCCGTATACGGTCCCTCATGCTTTAAGTGTCCTCCAGAAACACTTTCGTTGTGTTGTGGACGATTTTGCAGCGTGTTCGTGTTTTTACAGCGCGTTCGTGTTTTTGTAGCGCGTTTGTTAAATTTAGTGCCCATGTTGTCGTTTTGATGAAAGTGTTTTCTGTTTGTAGCGCGTTTGTGAATTTGCAGCGCGTTGGGTCTTCTCAGCCACCGTATTATTTAGCCAAAACATAGACGTTGAAATCTGGGGCTGTGTTTGGAGGGTACAGACAATGGTGTAGGAACCGGGGGGGATGGGCGGGACGTGTCCCATCCAAAAATTAAACCACAGAAAAAGCGCGAACTGTTTTAAAACACTTTATTTTAAAAGCGTGCAAAACCTTAGCAATTCACGCGCTGTGTTTGTTGTTAACAACAGACTCTGGTTGTTAGGTGGTCTTTAACTTTGTTAAGGTTTGTGTTGAGATGCCTGTTCAGAAATATCCTGCTGTCGGCAGATTCACTAACCAGAGCTCTCACCTCGCTGGAGTGTCAGGTAGCTCACGCCAGTTTTAAACACGAGGTCAATGATGAGAGCAATAAACAGCAAAATATACTTCAATAAAATGGCTTTAGTATAATGTGTTGTTATGGTAACAGACTAGGAGGGTTTGGGTTAGTTAACGTTTATATTAACTTTAGTCAGAAACGTAAAGTTACATTACTCTCTGGCCACGTACCAAACTGCAGACCAGGGGCGTAGCTAGGCCTAGCTTAGAGTTCCAGCACCCCCTAAAGATTATAGTAAAAAACTTTTTTTTTCCTTTTAACTTATCCTTTTAACTTTCCTTTTAACTTTCCTTTTAATTTATCTCTGACAAGCTGAAATGTTAAAACCATAGAGAGTTTATGTTTAAACCAATTATTTTAACAACGAAAAGACAGAAATTTACTGTAATTCCACAAATGTTACTCTACGCCACTATACATACAGTGATTTACTACCTTACCTACAGTGGAAACAGCTTATAGGTAATATTTAGGGGATAGGGTAGGCTTTGATTCATATTAGCAAATGTGTCCCCCCCCAATGTCAAACCCACTCCTACGCCCTTGGTTGTGAGGATGGACTTGATGATTGTTGTATGAGTTAGGCTATTAAGGAGGAGCCTTCAGAGGACAGACCTTCCGAGGGCTGCAGCCAAGGCTTTGGGACACTGATCACTAAATTTTCTGATGCATTATGGGTGATCTATACTAAACTAAATAGGGACTCAACTGTATCGTTGGTATTTCAAACAACACTACAAAAATTTACCCTCCTCCAACTTTCATATACATCATATGTTATTCATTTTCAAGCATTAAGAGAATAAATTATAATTAAACTGCATTCATTGCACCAACATGTTTAAACCTTGTTCTATTTCAGGAGCTAACTGATGCTTAAATAGACAAGCAGATTTACCAGTAACTGTTTTGTGTGTGTGTATGTGTGTATTGTATACATACACTGTAGTGTCTTCTCTAATTTTTGGCTCAGAGGGTAAAATCAGCTGAAGCAGCTGTGGAGAAAAACAAACCAAATGAAAATCTACAGGCAGCAGAAATACAGTAAAACTTGGAGGTGTAAAGTGAGATAGAGTTGGTTTTTACATTTGGCAAATGTTTTTCTTATTTTTTTATTAAAGGGCCCAAATGACTGAAAGCAGAATTGTCCTCACTTTTTGAAGTAAAATTTTGGATGTAAAAAAAACAATATGACTTTCTTTAGTCTCTCACTGAAAATGTAATATTTGTATTGAGTAGGAAGCTCTGCTTACCATGTGGAGAGATTTTACTAAATTCCTGCTTACAGTATCACCCAGATTACTGTCTTGCTGTCAGGAATGATGGGGGTTAGTGGAACAGAGGAGATGAAGGCAAGACAAACGGAGGGCAGACACAAATGCACACTTTTAACCAAAAACACTTTTAATAAAAAACCAAACACAAAATATTAAACACAAAGGAAAATACAAACAAACGGGAAATAAACAGGCAAACAGGGAGACATGACTAATAGGCAGGAAACACAGAAAATGAATGACAAACAGAAAAAATAGAAATAAAAGAAAAATCAGTTTATTTGACTGTGAGTGGACAGCAATCGATGAAAAGTAACTCAGAAAAGTCTCCCCTATGATGTAGAGTTTTGTTGGAGCTGGCAACCCGAAAGAGAGAGAATGTTGAAGAGAGAAATAAGAAAAAAAAACTAAAGAACATAGACGAGAAACAAAGAAACAGATACAAACATAATTCTTTGGTTAAATATAAACAGAAAAGATGTGAAGTAGAAGCATTTAAAGTAATAGACTAAATAGACTCCAATTCCAATCTGTAGAAGTAATTAAATCTCAACCCATCAGATCTACATATTTAACTTATTTTAATGTTTTCATTTATTTATTTATTTATCTGAGCAGAACTGTGTGTGACTTTGTGAGAGATTCTGTAGAAGTAGATCAGAGTTTGGCAATATAAAGTCAAGAAGAGCCATTCTGTCCCATTTAAACAAAAACTAAAGCTCCTGGAAAGTTCGTACCCAGGTTGTAAAAGCGACTTGATTTATGTTGATACGGTTTTGGTCAGAAACAAGTTATATGTGCTGAAAATTGTTTTATTTTCATTAAAAAGAGTCCTTTCATGGTGCATTACTGCAACAGAATGATGAACAGATGACACGCCCCCATCGAACATTTGTGTGAGGCATTCGAAATCTCACAAACAAATCAATCACAGCTGGGGAGGTAAGGGTGTTACATACTTTGGAAAGTGCAGGTTGTAATTAGGATGTTTACACACTGAAATAAATGATGAAAACTGAGTCACGTGTATGTTTTTTTATTGGTTGTCATTCTATCGGTTCTCAAATGGGCTTAGTATGTGTATGTATGTATTGGAAGTAACTAAATACATTATTTAAATAAAAATAACATCTACATACATTATATATAAAACCGGCGTGTTGGGTGTCTCCTGCTACTCTGGAATCTGTCTGAGAAACCAACAATTTCTTCATCAGTAGTTAAGACACTACCACATTGCATTATGGTATACACTGGAAATTCTAGCCTACAGCGACTGTACATTACATTTTGTGATGCATTATGTGTGATTGATAGTGAACTGTATACGGAATGAAATGATTTTAAACAACACTACACAATATAAAGTACAGTATTTCTGTAATAGGTAACGATTCTGAACGTAGCTCAAGTTCTCCACAAGTTATGTGATATAAGCTGTGTCCTGTTTCGGGGGCTGCGTCCTTCGGAGGCTGCATTTGAAGGCCGATTGCACGACTAGGCTGTCCCATTTCGAAGGCATCTTCATAAATCTTTGGCCGGTCAGCATATCTTGAGGTTCATTGCATGTTGGTGAGGTTGCCAGGAGACAGGAGCAGCATTTCATAAGGAAACAGTAATGGTGGGAGTGTCTTAGTGTAGTGATAGTGATATGTCTTTGTAGGCCACGTCCTTCCAAGGATGCAGCCCCTGAATTAGGACACAGCTATAGAGGTGGTGTTCAGAGCTGATAGCAGTCTGCCTGTTGAACTTCAGGGTTAAAGGTCAAATAACAGTTATACATTAATTCCAACGTTTGAGACAGTTTATTATAAAACTTCAGCTAGAACACACATCAGACCTTTATTTTAAGGCACAGGATCATTTATTTTTACCTAAGAATCTAATTCTGCTGTAGAGTCACAAGGGGGCAGTAAAAGAGCAGCCTGTTGCTGAACCCTGAGGTAGACTAGTAGGTAATCTGTCACATAGCCTTACAGTTAAAGCCCATCACAGACAGTTTAAATAGCTGTTAGATAACCACTTTTAAATATTATCTAGAACAATTATAAGAACCAGCTTTGGTTCCTTAGAACATGTCAATTAATTGTTCTTCAGGGACATTTTATTTGAAAAGGAAACATCTGGGTCTAGAATTTCTTAAAACACCAGCTAGCTTTGATGCTCACAGTAATATATTTACTGCAGGTCAGCAAATGTTTTATTTTAATATATTTTATTCATAAAGATTTTTTATGTTGATAATTAGAGTCACTGCTGTTTTAGTAGAATCCACTAGAGGGAGCCAGATCTTCATTAATGCTCTAAAAGTGATCCAGTTGTGATCCAGTTCTGTGATCATTAAGTTTCTTTTTGCTAGTTTGAATGTTTTTTGTGTTCATGCTATAAACTGAAGTTCAAACTGAAATATAAACACTTCGTCAGATAAAATCTCCTTCACACATTATTACCCACAGAATGTCAACCATTACTCCAATAACAGATAAACGCCACACTGTTCTTCTTTACAGACACCAGTGTCTCTCTGATCTCCTGAATCTGTTTCTCCTGCATTCACATCTGTAATCAGTCTGATTCTGTCTGATTTATTGAATGTGCAAGTCAAATGTCTCATCTTACGTTCAAGCTTTAGTGAAGATTTATTTTTTTGGATATTCATTCAGATGATAACAGAAGCCTATGAGTTGAGGTTATTTAAATCTATTTAAACCTTTAGGCTGTTAAATTGAGGTCTTTAGAATAAAACAAGTAAAATGTGTGTTTAGTCACTATGAGAGCTTTTTTATTTTTAATTTTTGTATTTACAATGAAAAATACATGCAGTACTAGAGCCCCCCAAACCCCCAACTACCTGCACTCTCACACATGCAGTGGTCAGAAATATCTTCCCATTGATGAGAGAACCCACATACCCAATACATAATAACCAAGAAGTCAGAACCAAGGTTTATGCTTTTGTTACACTGTATACTTTTGATCTGGTTAGTTTTGGTTACACATTGTAATTTGCTGAGCACACTAAAGAGCTTTGCATGACGTCCTTTATGATATATAGTTATATTTATTGTTAAAAAAACATCTAAAGTGAAGGTTGTTTCAATAACTTTTGAAACATAAATTTTAACCTCCTGTAATAAAATAATTAATTAAATTATAATGCAGCAATTTCCATAATGTTACATTTTACTATTACTAGCTGAAGTGAACTACAGTTTCATTAATTGTGATCACACAACCTCACAGTTGATCCAAAATGACCAATCCAGAACCCTGCATAGAGAGGCTGAGTGAATGTGGTGTGGACTGTGTGTAGGAGGGTCATTGTGTCAGAGACGCTGTAGAAGGACAGAGTTCCTGCACTGTGATCCACATACACTCCTATTCTGGAGGATGATGAAGCTGAGATCTCAGTCTGAATGTTGTTGTAATAGAAAGAGAGAGAGGGAGAACACTGCAGACTCCAGGACTGACTGTTGTGTCCAAACTTACAATGATCATCATCTCCTTTCCTGCTGATCCCTTTATATGAGACTGATATGTACAGCTCATATTCCCCACTGCTCCACTCCACCTCCCAGTAACAGCGTCCACTCACACTCTCCTTACTCAACACCTGCCACCAGCAGTCAAACCTCTCTGGATGTTCAAAGTAACACTGGACTTGATAATCGCTTGTCACCGCTCTGTTCTCCTCGGACAGACTGAGGAAACTATACACTGTGTTGGGATCCAGAGTCAGCCGACAGAAATCTAGCAAACAAGAAAGAAGAAAACATTCATTGCTTTATTCACAGAATGTACATGTTTAAAAATGTCTACGTGTCAGATTTTCTCTCCCCCTACTTTTATAATTTATACATCATATGTTATTCACTGTCTACCATAAAGAGAATAAATCATAATTAAACTGCATACATAGAGACACCAATATGTTTAAAGCTTGTTCTGTTTCAGAAGCTAACAGCTTTCACAACATAAGATGCTTAAAGAGACGAGCAGATTTAACAGCAATTGTGTGTGTGTGTGTATTGTGTGCGTGTGTGTGTGTGTGCGTGTGTTTGTGCGTGCGTGTGTGTGAATTGTGTGTGTGTGTGTGTGTATTGTGTGTGTGCGTGTGTGTGTATGTGTATTGTATGTGTGTGTATTGTGTGTATTGTGTGTGTGTGAGTATGTGTGTGTGTGTGTATGTGTGTGTGTGTGTGCGATTATGTGTGTATTATGTGTGTGTGTGTGTGTGTGTGTGTATTGTGTGTTTGTGTGTGTGTGTGTGTGTATTATGTGTGTGTGTGTGTGTGTGTAGTGTGTGTGTGTGAGTATGTGTGTGTGTGTGTGTGTGTATGTGTGTGTGTGCGATTATGTGTGTATTATGTGTGTGTGTGTGTGTGTGTATTATGTGTGTGTGTGTGTGTGTGTATTGTGTACATACACTGTAGAAAATCTTCTCTGGTTTTTGGTTCTGAGGGTAAAATCAGATGAACTGCTGCAGCTGTGGAGACACACAAACACAATGATCCCACAGAATGAAAGAAACTAAAAAAAAAAAATAAAGTCCATAATAAATTAAAATAAAGTGTGAATTGGGGAAAGTTTTCACTTGAGTTGTGCATGGGAGTGTATTAAAGAGTGCAAATCACTGGAAACAGAACTGTCCTCAATTTTTAAGTTAAATTTTAAATGTAAAAAAAGTCCAGAAGCCAGACTGTGCATAAATGATCTTTCCACTATGTAAACTGTATAACTTTCTTTAGTCTCTCACTGACATAGTATTATTTTTAATCAGCAAGAAGCACCCTCTTTTTTCTATTCTTTCAGATATCACATTCTTCAATACATATAGCTTCACACCAACCATAGCATTGTTTCTATAGCTAAAGGTATGTATTACCGTGTGGAGAGACTATACTGAATTCCTGTTTGCAGAATTCCTCTAGTCTCTCTTTCAGGTCAGAGAGAAATTTCCTCACTCCATCAAATGAGAGATGTGGATTGATGTAAATGGATGAATCCTCAGGTCCAGAAGAGACACAGAGAGACTGGAATCTCTACAGAGAGAAAAACTATAATGAAAAAGGATGAATGTGTACAAGAGTGACGAATGATCTCAAAACAAATGAAACCAAAGAAAATATGTGATTTCAGACAGACATGTTTACTGTTTATTGAATGAAAGAACCTTTCTGAGTTCCAGGTCTGACAATGTCTGTGTCAAGTAAGCATTGCTGTTTTTTCCTACTGATGATCAATGGATGGATCAGTTGTCCCTTCTCTCTCGTTACTGCTCGTTCTTACAGTTCTTCCTATTCTATTCCTCTCCTCAACTCCTTCTCAGTCTTCTGGAGTAGAAGAGGAGCAGCAAGAACAGAGTGTGGAGCTCATTAGCAGTAGCAAAATTTAAGATGAGACAGTGATTGTTACCTGGAGGAACTGGATATGATCCTCTGTGTGTGAAAGCTGCTCCAGCTCAGTGTCTCTCCTCTTTAGATCAGCAATCTCCTGCTCCAGTTGCTCCAGGAGTTCTTCAGCTCGATTCAGTTCAGCCTTCTCCTGAGATCTGATCAGCTCTGTTACCTCAGAGCGCTTTTTCTCAATGGAGCAGATCAGCTCAGTGAAGATCCTCTCACTGTCCTCCACTGCTGTCTGTGCAGAGCTCTGTTACAACATACAGACAAGATGGAGCTCCATTTAAACATCAACCATCATTCACTCTCTCACTGAGACTCTAGATGACTCATTATCTACACTGTGTCTGTGTAGGATCTCTAAGTGTCCAGCACTGGTCTCCTCACTGTCTGACTGGAGGAGAGTCTGACTGAGCTGTGAAATAGCTGCTCCAGCCCAGGGCTGGACTAGTAATCTGGTGTACTGGGCATTTGCCTGGTGGGCCGACAGTCCTCAGGGGCTGATGCTGTTGGATGTTTGCCTTTTTTTAAGAGACCGGCCCACAATTTAGAGGGGGCAGCGCATTGGCCCATCTCCAATATAGACAGTGGACTGAACCAATCAGAATATAGGATGAAAGCGGCCCCACTCTTTCTCTGCGTGGTCTCCTGTAACTCCTGCTAGTTTGACTGCAGTGGTCCAGCAACAGCAGGTTGTAGGTAAACACAGCAGCAGCGGGCAGGAAGGGCAGTCAGAGATACAGGCTTTTGTAAGGGAAGCCGAGGGACAGACTGAGCAGGAGAGTGTAGTACGTAAGCAGGTAGTAACGTTAGGATAACACAGGGACTTTAAGGTGATGGAGGTAACGTTAGCTCTATTACATGAGAATGAAGAGCAGTGGTGATTGATTAGTAGCAGTAGTAATTGGTATTTGCGTATTTCTCAAAATCTGGCAGCCACGTATGACACCTTATTCTGATAAAATAGTAAATGTTTAAGGCTGAGAAGTGTTGGAGAACAGCAAGTGTCTATTTGAGGCTACATCAGCGTTTTAGATATTTAGGCTAAAGGTGTGTTGAAAGGCTGCATAGTAGTTTGAATTTGTAGCAACTGCTAAATGATAACCCAATGATAACCATAACCCAAGCAAAAGCTTTGCAATTTAAGCTTTACTAAAGTAAGTGTATAAAAGTATTATTAGCAAAAGGTAAGCCCACATTGAATAAGAGTAAGACAAATCAAATGCTGATGTGTTGCTTGAGTTCACAAAGCAGCACTGTCTGTTTTTAGCCTGATCCAAATGCATGTTATAGCTTTTTAAAGGAGGGAGAATTAGAATTGAGCTGCTATATCAGGGAAATTCAGAAAATACATTTTAGAGATGAGCAGACAAAAGTGCTAGAACTACAGTATGTGTAGATTTATGTATTTGTTTTCCACAATGGTTATTTAATAGACTTTGATTCACTGTAAATTTCTAATAAGCCTAAAGGCAAAAAGTAATTTTTTTATATGATGCTGTTATTATTTGATAATTATTATATGATAATAGTAAAATACATTCCTTTGCGGAACACATACATAAATTACTGGTCAGCTGTGCTGTGCTAATTATGACGGGCCGGTCTAAGCCAAAAATGCCAGGGCCGATTTCTTGTCCCAGTTCAGCCCTGGCTTCAGCAGATCTCTCCTCATTACGTACCTTAAGAGAGTTCACGGCCTGTTTCACCTCCTGCAGCTTCTTCTGTTTCTCCTGGAGTCTCTGCTGGAACTTTGTGTGCATTTCTTTCACTTCACTCTGGAGAAACAACATCGACTGTATATGAATTGTGAGATAAGAGGTGAATTATGATATAGTAGTACACTGTTACTTTAATGAGCTCTGACACTGTCATGTGTGCTATGAAGCTGTAAAAAGATGGGTGTCGGCTGTTCAAACATATTTGACTGCATTAGGTCAAAAATAATCTGCATATACCGAACATGTTCATGTACATTATTTTAAATCAACTCCAGTTAAAACCAGACAGTTTAAGAATTATAGATTATTATCAGTTTAGAAATAAACATCATAAAAAATAAAATGTGATTTTGAAGTTCTTGCCTGTTTCTGGTTTCTTTCTGTTGTAGCTGAGACTGTATCGTGGCCTTTGTGTTCCTCAATCATACATAAATAACAAATGCAGCTCTGGTCAGTACGACAGTAGACCTTGATCAATTCATCATGCTGAGAACAGATCTTCTCTTGTAGTGTTGAAGAGGCTGTAACCAGCTTGTGCTTCTTAAATGCAGGAGACTGATAGTGAGGTTTAAGATGAGCTTCACAATAAGAAGCCAGACACAGCAAACAGGACTTGATGGCTTTGAGTTTTCTCCCAGTGCAGGAATCACACTCCACATCTCCAGGTCCAGCGTAACAGTGAGCAGGAGAAGCAGCTTGGAGATCTGTCTTCCTCAGTTTCTCTACCACTTCAGCCAGCATGTTGTTTCTGCGTAGAACAGGCCTTGGAGTGAAAGTCTCTCTGCACTGGGGGCAGCTGTAGATCCCCCTCTGATCATCCTGATCCCAGCAGCCATTAATACACACCATACAGAAACTGTGTCCACAGGGAATAGTCACTGGATCCTTCAGCAGATCCAGACAGACTGGACAGCTGAACCGCTCCTGATCTACTGAAATACTGGCCTCTGCCATTTTCATACAGCAGACTGAGAGAGAGAGAGAGAGAGAGAGAGAGAGAGAGAGCAGCACTCTGGGATCAGTTTCGATTTCTCTAAACTGAGTAGGAGTGGCTTCCATGTTGTGTGTTTAGTATCATAGACAGAGTTGCAAGATTTGTGGTTTTCTGTTCTTGTTTGAAAATATAAAATGTGAAAATGTAAATTCACTGGGTTCTGGTATTTGGGCTACATTCAACGTGTGCCACATATTATTTATAGACAGTACAAAATTAGAATAAACCATCTATTGAGTGTCTGTCAATGCAGGTTTGAAAAGCTTAAAACATAAAAACCAACCAGCACAACAGACCAAAGAGAGAGGTGGAGAGAGAGAGAGAGAGAGAGAGAGAGGATTTCACCACAGAGGATTTCACAGAGGATTTCAGGCACAGGCTAAATTCAAGGCCTCTGATTGGCTGCACTTACTGAGATTTATTTATTCCCCTTCACAAACTTGCCCTATCCAGATTGATTGCAGGCCATTTTTAGGATTTGTGTGGTTTTCTAAGAGTGCTCTCTCTGTGTTATGGCCAATTAAATCATGATGCTCTGTCAGCAAAACTGAATCTTGTACCAGATGGAAATGTCTGGAAAGGTTAATATCCAGGACCTTGCTCCTTCATCACCTTCTGTTGTAGATGTGCTGAAGTGTTAAATTACTACATCTACTAATATTCTCAGCTCTCCTGATTAGGTGCTGGAGTTTAGCTTGTTCTTGTGAGGTGGAGGAACCGATGATTAGAGGGTGAATTCGATGATCACTGTGTAGAACCGCATCAACACTGTCTGTGGTAAGTTAAACTTGTTCATCACATTCACGGCTGTGCTCTCTTGACTATAGAAACATTCCTCTCTTTCTTTAGATTCCAGGACATAGTAGTGCACAAGGACTTGAGTGACTCCTCAGTGAAATTCACAGAGCCGTTGATGTTGAGGGAGGATATGGAGGGGCTGCGCCTGACGTCCACCACCATCTCTACTGTCTTTTGCATTTTGAGCAGCAGGTAGTTGCTGCTACACCAGGAAAGCTGCTCCACTTTCTTTCTGTAGGCAGACACATCCCTGTTGATTAGGAGTTCTACCACCGTGGTGTCTTCTGCAAACCTAAGGATCTTCACTGCTGGTTCTGTAGAGATGCGGTCGTCGGTGTAGAGACTGCAGAGAAGGGGTGAGAGCGCACAACCTTGTGGTATTCCAGTACTAAGGGTCTGGTGTTTTCCTAGCTGCATTTGTTGTCTGTTTCTGAGGAAATCCATAATCCAGGTGGGATCTGACACTGAAAGCTAGACCAGTTTAACTAGCAGCAGCTTCAATACTGTAGTGGTGAATGCTGAACTGGAGTCATAAACAGAACTCTAGTGTAGGTTACAGGACTTTTGAGATGCTGTAGCAGTTCATAGTGTTCATACAGAAGCCTGCTGCAGTGTTGATAATTATTGATAAGTATTGATAATTGAGTGGATTTATCTGGTTTGGAATTAGCTAACAAATATAATTGGTTTATTTTCATTAAAAGTCCTTTTATGGTGCAGTACTGCAACAGATGAAGAACAGATTATATGTCTGAGATGAGAAATGTTTTTATCCAGTTAGAAGCATCACATAATATGTACTTATGAATGTATTTTTCATGTGTGGATGATTTTAGTCTGGAGAATTCATGTGTGGCTGCTGCATAACTGAACTACAACCTATTTACAGTACAAGTATCAGCAGCCACTCAGCTTTTCTGTCAACACGCCCCCGACAAACATTTATGTGAGGCATTCATAACCTGTTTCTCAAACAGATCAAACACAACTGAACGGAATGCATGTTACAGATTTTGGAAAGCACAGGTTGTAATTAGGATGTTCACAGAAATAAATGATGAAAACAGATATTCTAACATTTTTTTGAAACATGAGTTCAGAGGGAGCTGCTTGAGTCTACAGCTGACACACAAGGTGGACTAACATAGTGCTCTGTTAGTGTCTTCCTTGTATGTATAAGGTGGGGCTGGAGAAGATTTCTCAGAACAGAAACTAAACCATGTTAGCCGTCCTGCTCCAGCAGCTTCTGAGTGACTGTAACGTTACACACACCATACACCGCAGCAGATAACCTCCTTTAAATTTTATCTAGAACAATGATGAGAACCAGCTTTTGTTTCCTAAAACTTGTCAATGAATTGTTCTTCAATGACATTTTGTTTCAAAAACAATCATTTGGGTCTAAAAACTCTAAAACACCAGCTAGCTTGGATCTTTACAGTAATATTTTTACTGCAGGTCAGCAAAGGTTTTATTTTAATAGACTTTATTCATTAAGGTTTTTTTTATTTTGATCATTAGAGTCACTGCTGCTTTTGTAGAATCCACTAGAGGGAGCCAGATCTTCATTAATGCTCTAAAAGTGAGATTTTGTGAGCCAGTGAGTCATAATTTTTCTCAAGTTATTTGTCTTCATGCTGTAAATTCAAACTGAACTATAAACACTTTATCTTCTTCTTCACCAGATAAAATCTTCTCCTTTACACATAATTAACCATTTCCTTTTATTCTATCAGGACTGAAAGAAGAGATGTGGACTAATAGTGTGTCCCTACAACTGAAGAGAATCAAGAAAAAACAGAACACAGAGCAGCATCTAGTAAATATTTTGTAGGATTAATTATTAAATTCAGGTGATTTAATTTTAAGCCGTCAGGCTGTTAAGTTAATGCATTTAGAATAAAAAAAGAATGTGTCTTTAGTGACTATGGTAACTTTAACTTTATTTAATTATCATATTCAATGGATTATACAATTCAACATACAATAAAATAAGTTTTCTGTAACTGCCACTGACAGTCCAGAGACCCCCAACAACCTGCACTCTCTCTCTCACACACACAAACACATGCAGTGATCAGAAATACATTTACACAGGTAAAAGAACCCACATCACCCAACACAAAAGAACCAAGAGCTTAGATTAAATGTTAAACTGGTTTCACACCTGAAAGTCGGAACCAAGGTTCATGTTTTTGTTACACCTTTTACTTTTAATCTGGTTAGTTTTACACATTACGTTACATATTATAATTTGGAGAGCACACTAAAGACCATGGCATGACAAACACACGTCCTGTCATCATCACTTAAATGAACTGCCTCTCCCCATATTTGACAGTGACTGGTTTGTAGATGGTTGAAACTGAGCAGATCAAATGTATACAGTGTAACAAAAACATCAAACTTGGTTCAGACTTTCAGGTGTAAACATCCTCAGATTAACTGAATAAATACCTAAATCTGACTAAACAAATCTAATTCTAATCTCAGCCAAAGACATACCATAGAAGTGCTGATGTTTCCTAAATATTAATTATACTAAACTACAAAATATTAATAGACTCTAGAAGACTTCAGTAATAATCTGACACAAAACAAACAACATTTCATCCACAAAAATAATCTCTTAAAATTCAACAATCACATAAACAAACACAAACATGGTCCACAAAAAAACAGAAGCCCCCATCACATGATATTCTTTAGATAGGATTAGCTTATTTAGTTTAATTTATTGATATATCTTACAAGACTGTTGTTTCAAGAGGTTTTTGAAAAAATAGATTTTAATTTTTGACCCTGTTTTAAGTAATGGATTCAATTGTTACATTTCACTATTACTAACTGAAGAGAACTACACTTACATTATTTGGGATCACACAACCTCACAGTTGATCCAAAATTACCAATCCAGAATCCAGCATAGAGAGGCTGAGTGAATGTGGTGTGGACTGTGTGTAGGAGGGTCGTTGTATCAGAGACGCTGTAGAAGGACAGAGTTCCTGCACTATGATCCACATACACTCCTATTCTGGAGGATGATGAGGCTGAGATCTCAGTCTGAATGTTGTTGTGATAGAAAGAGAGAGAGGGAGAACACTGCAGACTCCATGACTGATTGTTGTGTCCAAACTGACACTCTTTACCATTTCCTTTTCTGCTGATCCCTTTATATGAGACTGATATGTACAGCCAATGTCTCCCAGTACAGCTCCACTCAACCTCCCAGTAACAGCGTCCACTCATACTCTCCTCACACAGAACCTGCCACCAAAAGTCAAATCTCTCTGGGTGATCAGAGTAACGCTGAAAGTTGTTATTGCACATCCCCACTCTGTTCCTCTCAGACAGACTGAGGTACTGGTTTACTGTTTTAGAATCCAGAGTCAGTCGAGAGTAATCTAAAAAAAGAAGAAAAAATGTATTCTTTTATTTACAAAATGGTTAAAATATATTTCTTTGTTAGTTGCTTTGTTAGTTTGTCTAGCATTAAAAGAATAAATAAAATAAAATAATTACAATAATAAATATCAATACACCAACATTTAAATTCTGATTATAGCAGCTAACAGCATTCAGAACATACTTAAAGAGACGAGCAGATTTAGCATTAATTGTTTGTGTGTATTGTGTAGGTATGTATTGTGTGTGTGTATAAATGTGTGATTGTGTGTGTGTTTGTGTGTGTGTGTGTGTGTGTGTGTGTGTGTGTGTGTATTGTGTACATACACTGTAGAAAATCTTCTCTGGTTTTTGGGTCGGGTGGTAAAGTCATCTGAACTGCTGCAGCTGTGGAGACACACAAACACAATGAGATTTAAGAAACTGCAGGCAGCAGAAATACAGTAAAACTCGGAGGTGTGAAAGAGATAATTCGAGTTTTACATTTGGGAAGATTTTCTCATAGATTTTTGATTAAAGGGCCCAAATCACTGGAAACAGAATTCTCACTGTCCTCACTGAATTTTAAACATTAAATAAATAAATAAATAAATAAATAAATAAAAAGCCCAAAAGCAAGTCTGTGCATAAATGATCTTTCCATTATGGAAATTGTGTGACTTTCTTTTGTTCTCTCTGAGAAAGTACCAATTATCATCAGCAGGAAGCTCCTCTTACCGTGTGGAGAGATTTTACTGAATTCCTGTTTGCAGAATTCCTCTAGTCTCTCTTTTAGATCAGAGAGAGATTTCCTCACTACATCAAATGAGAGATGCTGATTGATGTAAATGGATGAATCCTCAGATCCAGAAGAGACACAGAGAGACTGGATTCTCTACAGAGATATAATGAAAAGGATGAATGTGTACAAGAGTGATGAATGATCTCAAAACCAATGAAATCAAAGAAAAAGTGTGATTTCAGGCAGACATGTTCTCGGTTTATTGAATAGGCTTTAGTGGAGAGACATTTCAGAACCTTTCTAAGTTTCAAGTCTGACAATATTTGTCAATAAAGCCATTACTGCTTTTTTCTACTGATCTTCTTTCTCTCCTCCTTTGATGACTCCATCCAGGAGACGAGAGAAACTCCTCCAGAAACCTGCTATCTGTCTTTTTCAGATTTTAAAGTGACATCACTGCATGTACACCTCAAAAAGGAGAACACCACGTGGAGCCCAGCTATGACTTTTATCATGTTTTGTTTGTATTTCTATGGTCTCAGTGTTTTGTGTATGTTGCACTTGATCTAAAATATAATATAAATCAAGAAATTAAAGGAGACACACAAACGTAAGTAGACTGGCTCAGTAACTGCAGGAGTATTAAGGCCGTGCTTTAAAATGAACCTTGTGATAAACTTTTTAATGATCAGATTTAATGATGTTGAGGTGTATCAATTGTCTCTTCTCTCTCATTACTGCTCATTCTTTAAGTCCTTTCTACTCTGTTCTTGTCCTCAACTTATCCATAGACTTCTAGAGTAGAAGAGAAGCAGTAGGAACAGAGGGGGGAGAACATCAGCAGTAGCAAATGCTTCTGGACTCTGAAAATGACTGTTACCTGGAGGAAATAGATGTGATCCTCTGTGTGTGAAAGCTGCTCCAGCTCAGTGTCTGTCCTCTTTAGATCAGCAATCTCCTGCTCCAGTTTCTCCAGGAGTTCTTCAGCTCGACTCAGTTCAGCCTTCTCCTGAGATCTGATCAGCTCTATTACCTCAGAGCGCTTTTTCTCAATGGAGCAGATCAGCTCAGTGAAGATCATCTCACTGTCCTCCACTGCTGTCTGTGCAGAGCTCTGTTACAACATACAGACAAGATGGAGCTCCTTTTAAACATCAACTATCATTCACTCTCTCACTGAGACTCTAGATGACTCATTATCTACACTGTGTCTGTGTAGGATCTCTAAGTGTCCAGCACTGGTCTCCTCACTGTCTGACTGGAGGAGAGTCTGACTGATATGTGAAATAGTTGCTCCAGCAGATCTCTGTTCACTACTCACCTTAAGAGTGTTCACAGCCTGTTTCACCTCCTGCAGCTTCTTCTGTTTCTCCTGGAGTCTCTGCTGGAACTTTACCTGCATATCCTTCACTTCAGTCTGGAGAAACAAACAAAACAACAGTGAGATAAGAGGTGAAGTATAAAGGGTACACTGTAGCTTTAAAAAACTTTGGCACTATAATTATACTGTTGGCTGATAAAACATGTCTGACTGCATTAGATTAAATATTAAATGACTGACTAGATTAAATATAATATTATTTAATCTTATTACTCACTGAATATTCACTTGTAGGTCACTTGGAAATGAACTCCAAATTACTATTCATATAATAACAGGTTAACAGATTATATATTCCTCAGATTAGAATTAGATATGATGTGATTTTATAGTTCTTGCCTGTTTCTGGGTTCTTTCTGTTGTAGCTGAGACTGTATCGTGGCCTTTATGTTCTTCAATCATACATAAAGAGCAGATGCAGCTCTGGTCAGTACGACAGTAGATCTTGATTACTTCATTATGCTGAGAGCAGATCTTCTCTTGTAGTGTTGGTGAAGCTGTAGCCAGCTTGTGCTTCTTGAATGCAGGAGACTGATAGTGAGGTTTAAGATGAACTTCACAATAAGAAGCCAGACACACCAAACAGGACTTGCTGGCTTTGAGTTTCCTCCCAGTGCAGAAATCACACTCCACATCTCCAGGTCCAGCGTAACAGTGAGCAGGAGAAGCAGCTTGGAGATCTGTCTTCTTCAGTTTCTCCACCACTTCAGCCAGCATGTTGTTTCTGCGTAGAAAAGGCCTTGGAGTGAACGTCTCTCTGCACTGGGGGCAGCTGTAGACCCCCCGCTGATCATCCTGATTCCAGCAGCCATTAATGCACACCATACAGAAACTGTGTCCACAGTGAATAGTTACTGGATCCTTCAGCAGATCCAGACAGACTGGACAGCTGAACCGGTCCTGATCTACTGAAATACTGGCCTCTGCCATTTTCCTGACACACACAGAGAGGAAGAGCAGCGCTCTGGGATCAGTTTCGTTTTCTTTGAACTGAGGAGGAGTGGCTTCAGTGTTGTGTGTTTAGTGTCATAGACAGAGTTGCCAGATTTGTGGTTTTGCAGCCAGACTAGAATTGTTTGAAAATGTAAATTCTCTGGGTTCTGTTTTTTGGGCTGTGTCAGAGTGGATTTTAGAGACAAGCCTACCTAATTCTGGCGCTCTGATTGGCCATATTTACTGGAATTATTTCCCAATCAAATGAAAATAAAAATATTTTCAATATATTAAGCCATTTTTAAGATTTGTTTTCTTTTCTAGGAGTGCTCTCTCCTTATGACTGATCGTCATGCACTGCTTTGTTATGTCAGCAAACCCAAATCTTGCACCAGATGGAAATGTCTGGAAAAGGTAATATCCAGAAATTCACTGCTTCATCATCTGCTGTTGTAGATGTGCTGAAGTAATTAACTAGGTCTACTAGTTTCAAGTTTCAAGTTTCAAGTTTATTTGTCATTTGCACATCATGTAAGGACATAACATGCATTGAAATGCTTGGGGTGACGCTCAGATAAAACTTTACAGCAGGGCAGCATTATATATATAAAACAGTACAAACATACAATAAATAGACAATATTAAAGTAAAAATATAAAAATATAAAAAAGCTAAAAATATACATATAGTTATAACTGAAATATATAAAGGACTATACAATACACAAGATATAAACATAGGATATACAGGGGGACATCTGTGAAAAATGTTGCATAGGCAGGTTCTAAGTAGATATATCTATATCTATTATATCTATTCAAAGTGACTTAGTGATATGATGATATTGTCCATAGCAGCGATATCAGACTAAATAATATAAAGTGTACAATGTGCAGCGGTCGAGTGAACGGTATTGGGGTCTTTCAGCCTCACAGTTTGTTCAGGAGTCTGACAGCCTGTGGGTAGAAGCTGTTCAGTAGGCGTGTTGTTTTGACCTGGATGCTGCGGAATCTCCTGCCTGATGGCAGTATGGTGAACAGGCCGTGTGCTGGGTGACCGCTGTCTGACCGCTGTCTGACCTGATCTTCTGGATTTTCCTCAGGCAGCGGGACTGGTAGATGTCCTGTAAGGCTGGTAGTTTGTTGCCTATGATGTATTCTGCTGTCCTCAAACCCAACTCCTTTTAGGGCCTTGCGGTCGCAGGCAGTGCAGCTGCCGTACCAGACAGTGATGCAGCCCGTTAGGATGCTCTCTGTAGTGCATCTATAGAAGCTGGTGAGGAGATCAGGAGGCAGTCCAAACTTCCTGAGCCTGCGCAGGAAGAAGAGACGCTGACGGGCAGATCTCACAATCATGTTAGTGTGGAGGGACCAGGTGAGGTCATCAGAGAGGTGAACGCCGAGGAACTTAACACTGCTGACTCTCTCCACTTCAGCCCCGTTGATGTAAAGGGGAGAGTGACCACCCTTCTGCTGCTTCCTGTAGTCCACAATCATCTCCTTCGTTTTGCTGATGTTTAGACAGAGATTGTTGTCATGGCTCCACTCTGACAGAGCGCTGACCTCGTCTCTATAGGCTGTTTCATCTCCATCTGTGATGAGGCCTAGGATGGTAGTGTCATCAGCGAATTTGAAGATGAGGTTGGAGGAGTGTTTGGCTACACATTCATTAGTGTACAGGGAGTACAGGAGGGGGCTGAGTACACATCCCTGGGGGGCCCCCGTGCTCAGAGTCAGAGTGGAAGAGATGCTGTCACCCACCCTCACCACCTGCGGTCTGCTCGTCAGGAAGTCCAGTATCCAGTTGCAGAGATAAGAGTTCAAACCCAAGTCTTTGAGCTTCGGGATGAGTTTGGCTGGGATGATTGTGTTGAATGCTGAGCTGTAATCTATGAACAGCATTCTCACATACGTGTTCTTTCTGTCCAAGTGTGAGAGAGCAGTGTGTACTGTTAATGCAATAGCGTCGTCTGTGGATCTGTTGGAGCGGTATGCAAACTGGTGAGTGTCCATGTTGGCAGGAAGCATAGAACAGATGTGAGCTTTGACCAGCCGCTCAAAGCACTTCATAGCTGTTGATGTCAGTGCAACAGGGCGGTAGTCATTCAGACAGGTGACAGAAGGTTTCTTGGGAACTGGAACAATGATGGTTTCTTTAAAGCACGTAGGAACCACTGACAGTCTTAGGGAGAGGTTAAAGATGTCTGTGAAAACCTCAGCCAGCTGGTTGGCACATGCTTTAAGTACACGACTGTGTACACCATCAGGAACTGGTGCCTTGCGTGGGTTAACTGCCCTGACTAATCTTCTCCACTGTCCTGATTATGTGCTGGAGTTTAGCTCATTATCGTGACGTGGAGGAACCAATCATTAGAGGATGAATTCGATGATAGCTGTGGATCTGCAAACTTAAGGATCTTCACTGCTGGTTCTTTAGTCGTTGCGGTTGTTGGTGTAGAGACTGCAGAGAAGCGGTGAGAGCACACAACCTTGTGATACTAAGTACTAAGGGTCTGGTGTTTTCCTAGCTGCATTTGCTGTCTCTAAGGAAATCCATAGTCCAGGTGGGATCTGATACTCAAAGCTAGGACAGTTTGACTTGCAGCCGCTTCAGTATGGTATTCCACAAACAGAACTCTAGTGTAGGTTGCAGGACTGTCAAGATGCTGTAGCAGTTCATGGTGTTCATACAGAGGGGCGCTGCAGTGTTGGTTTTTCATCAGTATTGATAAACTAAGTGGATTGATCTGGTTTGGATTTAGCTAACAAACTCTTCTCAAACTCACTGTCTTTAACTGAAAAGGCACAAGTGAAGCTGAAGCTAGCTTTCTAATCTTTTCCACCTTTAACTGTGTAGAAGTTACAGGTGCCAGAATGTGACTGAGGCACCGTTTAATGTGTCTGTAACCCCAGAGCCCATGAGCAGATTAAACCACTCCTGGATTTAACTTCACTTACATTTACATTCTGTCCTGCACATATCGTTAAGTTATATATTAAATTAAAAGGGCGAAGGAGAAATGAGACAAAAACTGAAGAAGATGGTGGAAGAAACAGATGGAGATATAACTCTTTGGTTAAATATTAATAAGAACAGATGTGCAGTAGAAGTATTTAAAGTAACAGATTAAATGATTCAATCTTAACACATCAGATCTGCACAAAAGGCTCAGAAAGATCTGCATTGTAATCTTTACCCCGCTTTGTATATATAGTAAAAATGTTTTCATTTATTTATTTATATAGACATTTGTAACTACTTTCTTCAAAGATCAGTATTTTGATCTGAGCAGAACTGTGTGTGACTTTGTGAGAGATTCTGTAAAAGTAGATCTCCCACTTTTTTGCTCCTGTGTTTCCGCCCTTGCCCCGCCTTGCTTACCTGTGTTCCATTAGTGTTTAGTCACCTGTTCCCTCTTGTTATCCAGTGTTTGCAGTCTGTCTTTGTTGGTCATTGTTGTACTATCATTGTTGTTGTATCCCTGTCGTGGTATATCTGTAGTTGGTGTAGCTATCCCTTTTGTTTATCCTTCATTTTGTTTCTTTATTGGAAGTCTAGTTTAAACCTTGCATGTGTGTCCGCCCCTGCCTTCATCTGCTCCTGCTTCAGCTCACCAGCTACTCCCGCACCCCAGCTATATACATATATATATTTTTATGTATTTTTCCTTTGTGGATGATTTTAGTCTGCAGAGTTCATGTGTGGCTGCTGCATAACTGAACTACAACCTGTTTACAATACAAGTATCAGCAGCTACTCAGCTTTTCTAACGACACACCCTCGACAAACATTAGTGTGAGGCATTCATAATCTGTTTTACAAACAAATCAAACACACCTGAACAGGAAATAAGAATTTTGGAAAATACAGGCTGTGTAGGTTTTTGGTTGATACTCCTAACGTTTTCTAATGGGCTTTATTATTTGTTTGTATGTGAATTAACTTAATACATTATTTAAATAAAAATAACATCTATGTACATTTGTATATAAAACTGATGTGCTGAGCGTCTCCTGCCACTCTGGGATCTGGCTGCGCAACAACTTCTTCATCAGTAGTTTATCAGACCAGACACCACTGCATTGCATTATGGTATACACTGGAAATTCTAGCCTACATTGTCTCTACAATATATTTTGCAATGCATTATGGGTGATGGATAGTTAACTATATAGGGAATGAAATGTAGATTTCGATAACACTACAAAACTACACTCCGCACTATAAAGTGCACTATTTCCAAACACAGCTTAAGTTTGAGGCCAATTGCGTCACAGCAGTCCCATTTCAAAGCCTCCTTTAAATATGGCCTTCTTTTCCATGGCAACGAAGGATCCATCATGTAAATCCTTCATCAGCCAACATATCCTGAGGCTCGTTGCTTAAAAGTGAGGACTCAAGGTTGCTAGGTGACAGAAACAGCATTTGGTGAGGTGACGGTAATGGAGTGTCAAACTTGAAGGTCAAATAAAAGTTATTTATTATATGTATTTATTAATAGAGCTTAGATGAAATGTTAAATTAGGGAGTTTCACACCTTAAAGTCAGAAGCAAAGATATAAATAATTGTTATATCTTGTCAGTGTAGAGCACCATAGAAGGGCCGATGTCTAAATATTAATTATACTAAACTACAAAGTATTTATCTTCTGACTTCAGTGATAACCTGACACAAACCAAACTTTTATCCACAAAAATAACCTCTTAAAATGTAACAATAACATTAAAAAAAAACAATATGTCCCACAAAAAACAGATGCCCCCACCACATAATATTCTTTTAATAAGATCCATTTTTTAGTTTTATTTATTAAGAGAAAACATCTCACAAGTGGGTGTGTGTTTTTTAACTTTTGACCCCCTGTTTTAAGTAATTAATTAAATTGTAATTAATGCCTCTGTGTGTGAAAGCTGCTCCAGCTCAGTCTCTCTCCTCTTTAGATCAGCAATCTCCTGCTCCAGTTGCTCCAGGAGTTCTTCAGCTCAACTCAGTTCAGCCTTCTCCTGAGATCTGATCAGCTCTGTTACCTCAGAGCGCTTATTTTCAATGGAACAATTATGGTCAGAAAATGATTTTTGCAGTAACTGGTTTTCCACTTATGAATATGTTGGTCAAGAAATAAAAGAACACAGTTTTGATTCCTGATTTCTCACTGCAGTCCAGCTATTGCATAGATTTGTGCAATCAGCAGTAAACATGGTTTAATTTGAAGGAACGATTAGATAAACTAGGACTGAATCTCATTTGTCCTCCTTCTTTCTGTTTACTGTACTGGTATGTGATGTATGAAAATTTAGGTCTGCTGGTTTAATAAAGTCTGCACACCACTGACTGTATACAGCTGCTGATCTATTCCTGGACCTCCCAGATTATTGTCTTATTATTCTCTTACAGATTTGTTATGCACACAAGCATTTATTATTTTTTTTAAATAAAGAAAAACTACAAAGTTTCGGTTCTGTATGGCATCTTGTGGCACATTTGTTGCCAGCAGTTTAGACTTTAATGGCTGTGTGAGTTATTTTGAGGGAACAGCAACAAGCTGTACACTGACGACTTTACATTGTATCAATGTGTCAGATCTTCAGTGTTGTTCTATGATATAATCAATATATAATAAAATGTTTTCACAAATGTGAGGGGGGTACTCGCTTTTGTGAGATACTGTATATAATAATATATTTGTAAATGATATACATTTAAAACGTATAGCTTTTATGGGCAAGTGTTAAGCTCACCTACACTGTAGAGTTTGGAAGGAGCTGGCAACCCTACAGAGAGAAGGGTGAAGAGAGAAAGGAACTAAAGGCTGAAGAATATTGAAAGAAACAGAGATATAACTCTTTGGTTAAATATTGATAAGAACAGATGTGGAGTAGAAGCATTAAGTCTAAACACATCAGATCTACTCAAAAAGGGACAGAAAGATCAGCACTGCAATGTTGTTTTTAGTGTTTTTAGTGTTTAATCATATATGTATTTGTTTATTTATTTTAAGATTTGTAAGTACTTTCATTAAAGGTCAGTGTTTTGATCATAACTGTAACAGAATGATGAACAGATGAAATGTCTGAGATGAGAATTGTTATTTATCCAGTAAGAAGCATCACTTATTGTGTTCTTATATGTGTATGTTTCCTGTGTGGATGATTTTAGTCTGTGTGGCTGCTGTATAACTGAACTACAGCCTTTTTACAATACAAAGTATCAGCAGCTACTCAGCTTTTCTGTTAATTCGCCCCAGACAAACACAAACATTTGTGTGAGTAATTCAAACACAACGAGGGCTGTTATGTAAGAGCAGTCCGTATGTTGAATTTCAGGCTTGTCAAATATCGGACATCTGAAAGTAATCTAACAAACAAAAGAAAACATTTATTCTTTTATTCACAGAATGTACATGTTTAAAAATGTCTACTGGTCAGATTTTCCCTCCTCCTACTTTTATAGGCAATACATCATGTTATTCACTGTCTAGCATTAAGAGAATAAATCTTAATTAAACCACAAATATTGATGCGCCAACAAGATTAAAGCTTGTACTGTTACAGAAGCTCACAGCTTTCACAACATTAATATGCTTAATTGTTTGTTTACGTTTGAGTGTATATATATATATATGTGTGTGTGTGTGTATACATGTATGTGTATATGTATATGTATATGTACATGTATGTATATATACTGTATACTGTCTTAAGTAAATATGTGAACACCCTCAGTCACATTACCTCCCCACAACATTACATTTCTCTCAAAGCTTTAAGGTAGTGAATAATATGGACTCTTTTAGCAGCAACCTTGGAGATCTAATTTCTTTGACTGCATTGTTAGATAGAGTTCAGATTCACTTAAATTAGTTTAGAATGTAAAGTGTTATTGACAGTGGTTGAAAGTGAAATGTGTCATTCTGGAGAAATCTGCAGTGGTGATAGGAACCTGAAGCATTTAATGCTGATAAAAGCTACATCTCCAAACTTTTACACACAGCGGTTGTGAATACACTGCCAGAGGACTGAGACGTTTATTAAAGGCCGAGAGGTATGCAAGGAGTGAAACTTTTTCTTATTAGATTTGCAGCTACTGAGCATTTTTTAACATTACATATTAAATCTCTATGGTCAGTCAGTAAAATGCTCAAACAGATCAAGGGACTAATTTTTTGTCTAAAATATTCACACACAGAGACAGTTGGGTGTTTCACACAAAATGTCTAGTGCCTATCACCCTGAATCTTAAGATGCTTTGGAACGCTTTCATCAAACTTTAAAATCCATGCTGCGCAAGTATTGTCTGGAGACTGGATGAGAGTGGGATTAAGGCATAACTTTGTTGTTGTTCGCTATAGTTCAAGGTTCATTAGGATTTAGTCCCGTTGACTTGGTCCTTGCCCACACAGTATGTGGACCACTTAGGCTCCTGTGTGAGAAGCTGTTGTCTGAGCAAGAAGGTGAGAAACATGTGTTGGATTATGTCAGTGAATTTTGTGAACGACGGCACCAAGCCTGTGATTATGTAAAGAAGCATTTGAGTTCTACTCAACAGAAAATGAAGGAGAATTTTGACAAAAAAGCAGTTAATCGCACATTTAAAATTGTTGACAAGGTACTAGTACTGTTACCAGTTGTTGGTTCTGCTCTACAGGCACGGTTTGCTGGACCATATGAAGTAGAGTCTAAGTAGAGTGAAACTAATTATGTAATTTGCACTCCTGAAAAACCAAAGAAAACCTGTCTTTGTCACATTAACATGTTAAATCTTATGTAACTAGACATGTTCAAGATCAATCAGAGAGGGAAGTTAAAACTGTCTTAATTGCTGTGGCTACTGCCAAGTTTCAGGATATACGGGTAGAGGATGACGGAGTCGTTATGAGGGATGTTCCATTCATTCCAGGATGTTCGTTATGAAGGATGTCCTCTGGAAACACGTCCAGTGTGTTGTGGACGGTTTTGCAGCGCGTTTGCTAAATGTAGTGTCCATGTTGCCGTTTTGATGAAAGTGTTTTCTGTTTGCAGCGCGTTTGTGAATCTGCAGCTTCTCGGCCACCGTAATTAACTTATCCCTGATGCCATTTGCTGCACAAAATTAAAACATCTAGGCTTGTATTGTTCATAGTAGTCGTTTGTGTTTTGTCTGGAGCGGGGCAGGAGGGAAGTAGTCCACCTTATGTTCAGTCTGGCTTAGCCAGCCGTAACAAGAGCATTGAGCAAAGATTGTGAATGCTTACATACATGTGTTATTGATGGTAATGGTAATAACATTTTTCACTTTGTCATTATGGGGTATTACGTGTAGAATTTTTAGGGAAAGTGTATGAAGTACATTTTGGAATAAGGCTGTAACTAAATGTGGAAAAAGTGAAGCGCTGTGAATACTTTCCAGATGCAGTGTATTAACAAAAATCATAATCATTATATCATTAATCATTATAATCACCTGCAACCAGAAATCATTGAGCTTCTGTTGTGTTTAGAATTCATCTCTATATAAGAGCAGGTTGAGTTCAAAAGGAAGCTGTTATGTAGAGCTGCAATGTTTCTGCAGTAGCCCAGAAAAGAGAGGACCTTTCATATTTAGCCTTTTTTACGTTGATGCAGCAATTTGAAATTTGGTGTCGCCATAGCACCGGCTGGAATACATAGAAAGAAAAATAGTCCTTGTTGTAATGTCCTTCCATAGTGTATATTTATTGGTAGCTCTATGTCTAAAAGTCCATGTAGGATATTTTGTTAGTTTAAAACTCCTTATCCAAAATATCAGAATTAAAACTATGAGACCAAAGTTAGCTTTTTATTAGTCAGCATCTTGTTTCAATTTTTCAGTTTAACATTAAAAGAGGTAGCATTTACATTCTGGCACTGACTTTCAACTTCTTATTTGCTTGCTTCTTGTTTAAATGTTAACACGTCTACATATTAAATTGTGCAGCAGTTATTACTAGAACAATAAAATAGGGACATAAAAAATGGTAAAATTTCAATATAAAAAGTTATTGAATGTTCTTACTGGAAAATGTCACTGGTTTAAAATAATAATTGGGGTGTTTTAATAGCCTAAATCAGCTTACATTAAGCCTGAACTGAATTAACATTAAAAACACAATATAACGTTTGAAACACTGAGATATTACACTAATACTAATGATATGAGCAGGCCGGACCACTCTATGGGTAGAATAAACTGGTAGAACACCAGTGCTGGTGAACCATTCTGAGTTATAAGTTTGAGAAGCCAAATTGTGACAAATGAAGAATTGTATTTATTATTCAGCACAAAAAACACAAGAAACAAACAAGGTTGAATCCTCGCCATCAAAGAATAAAAACCTCAACAAATGAAACTAAATTAGGACAGGCTCTGAGGCAACAGCAGAAAACCTGATGGCCATCGCTTTTTCCCAATGACAGTTATGAGTTAAGAAACAATCACAGCTGTGAGAACTGCAGTGAACTGAAGCTGCATTTGGTTTCTTGTTAATTTCAGGTTCTGCTCAGAACTACAAACACATACAGAGCAGCAGAGAGTCAAGACAAGTCATAATTATTTGTATAGCGCTTTTTACAACTGATGTCATCACAAAGCAGCTTTACAGGAACTTAGTGATAAGAAAAGTTCAACAAAGCATAAATAAGCATAAGAAGAAAATAAAAACATAGAAGAAAGTCTTACATATCATAGAAACCCCCAGTGAGCAAGCCATAGGCGACAGTGGCAAGGAAAAACTCCCTCAGAGCTGGAGGAAGAAACCTTGGGAGGAACCAAGACTCACAAGGGGGGACCCATCCTCCTCTGGTCAAACTACTCATACAGTACTGACAATGACTGTACCACCATATACTTCTGTTCAACTGCTCAGGTGTGCTTATATAATCACAATATGATATAACTAGAGTAACTGTAGTACAAATGAAGAACAGTGAGAGTGATGATGACAGTTAATGAAGGTAAAGGGTTAGTGGTAACTAGTTAGAGTCCATGTTCATTTCAATAAAGTCTATAATGGAGGTTAGGCAGCTAGTCTGAGGCTAGGTAGCTGGTATGACACAGGTAACAGCAGGGCCCGCCGATCAGCCTGGTGGGTGACTTGGGTGGCAGTGGAACCTGGCAGTCAGTGTTCCATCAGTGTCTGTCTGGACTGGTGGGCAGTTCAGGAAAAGAGAAAGACACTGAATTAGTTTACATGAAATCAGAACTAATAGTTTATGTACTGAATATATAAGTATTTTAGAAAAAAATTATATACTTTATCTTTATCTTTCTTATACTTCTTCGGAGTGTGAACTCAGAAAAGTGCAAAATAGAACATGAAGAGAAAAAAAGGCACTGTATTAGTTATCATGAAATCAGAACTCAATATATTTGTATTATATATAAGTATTCTAGAAAATGTTTTACCTAACTTATTCTTTCTCGTACTTCTTCCGAGTGTGAACTCAGAACTCAGAAAAGAGTGAGATAGAACATGCAGAAGAAAAGAGAAAGACACTGTATTAGTTAACATGTAATCAGAACTAAATATAATTTTTGTACTGAATATGTAAGTGTTCTAGAAAATGTTTTACCTAACTTATTCTTTCTCGTACTTCTTCCGAGTGTGAACTCAGAACTCAGAAAATAGTGAGATAGAACATGCAGAAGAAAAGAGAAAGATACTGTATTAGTTAACATGTAATCAGAAATAAATATAATTTTTGTACTGAATATGTAAGTATTCTACAAAAAAATGATATACTTAACTTTATTTTCCTTGCACTTCTTTAGAGTGTGAACTCAGATAAAGGAGAGGATCCAACAAGAACAGGAAAAAGGAAGACACTGTATTAGTTTACATGAAATCAGAACTCAATATATTTATTGTTCTGAATATATAAGTATTCTAGAAAAATATATAACTTAACTTTAACTTTCTTGTACTTCTTCAGAGTGTGAACTCAGAAAAATGGAAAATAGAACATGAAGAAGAAGCCAGGAAGACACTGTATTAGTTTACATCGAATCATAAATTTTGTACTGAAAATGTAAGTATTCTTGAAAAAGAATTGTATACTTAACTTTATCTTTCTCATACTTTTCCGAGTGTGAACTCAGATAAAGAGGGAGATAGAACATGCAGAAGAAAATAGGAAGAGACTGCATCAGTTTACATCAAATCAGAACTGTATATAAGTAGAGTGCACAGTTATCCGGTGGCTTCTCATAATAATTATTATTATTATTATTATTATTAGTAGTAGTAGTACAGTAGTAGTAGTAATAGTACAGAAGTAGTAATAGTACAGTAGTAATAGTAGTGGTAGTAGTACAGTAGTAGTAGTAGTAATAGTACAGTAGTAGTAGTAGTAGTAGTAGTAGTAGTAGTAGTACAGTAGTAGTAGTAATAGTACAGAAGTAGTAATAGTACAGTAGTAATAGTAGTGGTAGTAGTACAGTAGTGGTAGTAGTAGTAGTAGTAGTAATAGTACAGTAGTAGTAGTAGTAGTAGTAGTACTATAGTAGTAGTAGTAATAGTACAGAAGTAGTAATAGTAGTGGTAGTAGTACAGTAGTAGTAGTAGTAATAGTACAGAAGTAGTAATAGTACAGTAGTAATAGTAGTGGTAGTAGTACAGTAGTAGTAGTAGTAGTAATAGTACAGTAGTAGTAGTAGCAGTAGTAGTAGTAGTAATAGTACAGTAGTAGTAGTAGTAATAGTACAGTAGTATTATTAGTAGTGTAGTAGTAGTGGTAGTAGTAGTAGTAGTACAGTAGTAGTATTAGTAATAGTAATTTGCAAGCATTGGTATTTCCTTCAGAAATTGCTAGTCTATTTTTATATAATATACAATTAATACAACTTTTTTCTTTACTTTACATTTCAGTGTAATTCTTCAGATGTATGCAGGCAGAAGGAAAAAGATAAATAGAGGAATATATGCTGAGAGGGACTGTTTAGCAGTAACATTAAACAGCTTGCTGTATATTACTATTAATCTAAATAAACAAGAATTACTTTATATTTACATAAGAAGAAAAATATAATCCATATATCACCTTATATTCCAGCACAGACATTAAACAGTGAAGAAATTTTAATCCACTCATCCAACATGCAGGTGAAAAGAGGAAGACACTGTATTAATGAATATATCTGTGTTTAATTGAACAGATTTAATTTAAAAGCAAAATTATTATTTTACCATATTTATTCACAGTTATTTATGAACATGATGAGTAATTTATATCACTTAAACTGCATATGTGTTTGATGTGATGTCCATTCACAAAGTTTAACAGCTCCATGATCAGCTCAGTCACATCCTCACAGGTTTTTAACTGCATATTGATAGAGAGATCTTCTAAATATGAATATTAATCTATTCATTATGATTTTAACACTGGGACATAGGAAGTTTCAGCTGTTAGCATTGAAAGTACAGATGTTAGCACTGATGCACAGAAGAGCTGCACAGGATTCCAGACAGTTACAGTTCAGTTAGTGGGAGTTAATCAATCTGAAATCTAATCTAAGAGTTAATCTGAGAGTGAAGATAAACAGAGGAGACGATCTGATGATGAAACATTTCCTGACTGAGAGAAACAGACTACAGCAGTTTAGCTGCTAGCTCAATTTCAGACAGCTGCTGCGACCTCAGCTTTCTAAAGTTTCTGTCTGACTGACCTGCTGCTGCTCTCTGGCTGAACGAGTGATTTCTCTGCTCCGGTCAGCTCCTCCCTGCTCTCTTCTTCCTCTCCGCGCAGAGACGCTCCTCTAAACACGCATTGTGACGTCATAGTAGCTTGGAGAGCCACGAGAATTCTCCAGCTCCTTCTGAGGCACGTGACCGTTCTGCAGCACGTGACGCGCTACTGTTCATTAGCCTCGCGCATAGGCGGAGCCAAAGCGGAAGCCTGGTAGGCGCTGGACCCCCTGAGATCTGACAGGACCCCCGAGATCTGACAGGACCCCCAAGGTGCCACCCCAGATGACTGACATGTCACCTCACGTCTTGTTGAAAAGAGTCCGTTTTATTTTATAATGTAATACCTGTTGACTGCTAGATCCCTCCTGTGCAGTAGTTGGCGCTATGTATCACAATCTACAGTCTACTTGGTGATGGATGGTGAAATAGTCAGAGTGATTGTTTAACGTCACTGTTATGTTCAGATAGCAGATCGTTTCTTGTAGTTTAACTTTGCTGTTGTGACAGTGTTATATGTCAGTTCACCCACGAGTATCAAGATAACGTTAACATTACGTTACATCTCATTTCTTCTACAGATGACTATCAGCTTCCAGCGCGCACTTCACATTAACTAATGTTTCACTCTGGGTGTTTGAACTGGGCAGAATGTGTTGAGCTTTGACTCCGTGCTGGTCTTTCTTTCTGTGTTTATCTAATGACTGTAGAGGAATGCTGTTAGCTACGTTAGCTGATTTAGCTGATTCATGAACTGTTGACTGAAATGAAATGTAACGTGAAGGTTGTGTCTAACGTGTCAACTTGCTGAAAAGTTTGAATATTAAACTTCTATCTACAGTGGTCTCTTTGCCCCGACTTCAGTTTGTGTGACACAGTATCAGTGATGGGAAGAGTAAGTTACTGAAAATCTGTACTCAAGTACAAATACAATTACTTATACTTACAATTAAATATGCTCTTCTGAACTGAGCGTTAGGTAGTTTGGCACTTAGTCAGACAGAAGTCTTAGTCTTGGTGCTTGCTTGATTAAACTCTACGCTATGTTCATGTCAAGATGTCATCACTGAAAGATTTTTTTTTAAACAGACAGATTGTGGGGTGTTTGTATTTGTTTTTGAATGTGTTTTTACATTTACATATTGTACATTTTGTACATTGTTAATAAACTGCAAATTTCATACACAAATGCTTAAGATGTACTTTATGAAAACAGTATTGATTTGATTGCAGTTGATTGGGTTTCTTGAATATTCATTGTCGTAGTCTGTGGACCCCCTATAATACAGTCCCTGACAGAAGTTCTGTCAATTATCCATGTTGTGGAAACAAAAGCTTATAATCTGACTTTAAATTCATCCATTGGTTTTAGAAATGACTCATATGAAAGCTGAAACCCTCCCAAATGAGGTTTAATTTACGAAAATAAATTTGCTTGAAATATTGATCATTTAATGAACACAGAAAGGTCAGATTTTGGCAAGACAAAAGTTTTGTCGCCCACAGAAAGTAATGTGAAAATCAAACAAATAATTTACTTCAAATACAAAGATATGTTTCATAACATTGTTGAATGAAGTTGTGGTGCTATTAGAGTCATATTTCATATTTTGTGTGACTTCCATGCTCAATGATGTTTATGTCTGGTGACTGGGCTGGCCAGTCCTGGAGCACCTTGATCTTCTTCGCCTTGAGGAACTTTGATGTAGACATGGATGTATGAGATGGAGCACCATCCTGCTGCAAAAATTGACCCCTTTTATGATTGGGAATGTAAGAGCTAGCTAATACTTCTTGATATTTTAGGCTATTGATATTGCCTTTCACCTTGCAAATGTTTCGCACACCCCCATACTGAATGTAACCCCAGAACATGATCTTTCCACCACCAAACTTGACCGTTTTCTGGGTGAAACTTAGATCCATATGGGCTCCAGTAGGTCTCCTGCAGTATTGGTGGCGGCTGTGGTGTAATTCAACTGAAGATTCATCTGAGAAATCCACCTTCTGCCACTTTTCCAGCGTCTATCCGTTTAGCAGGCTGTGGGCCTTGGCAAATGCCACACGGTTTTTTAATTGCCTTTTGTTTAGTGCTGGCTTCTGGGCACTGATTCGACCATAGAGGACATTTTGAATTCTACAAACTGTTCTAGTTGACACAGGGACTTGAGGTGACCAGGATTGGTGGAGCTCTGCTGCAGTGGAAGAGGGGCTGGCTTTGGATTTTCTAACCAACAAACGTTCCTCCTCAGCAGTTGTCTTGCGGGGTCTGCCGGACCTGGGCTTGTCAAAAACATCTCCAGTCTCTTCAAATCTTTTTTTAATTTTTTTGTACTTGATGCTGAGACACATTAAAGTTGCCAGCCACCTCTGCAGTGGATCTGGTCTTTAGCCTCTTGATAATCAAGGCTTTGGTCGCAGGGTGGATTTTTGGCATGTTGTCAGAGGTCAAGTTGCAGTTCAAGTGAAGGTCTGGGGTGCTGGGGTTCGTTTTATACACACACACTAATTAACCGATAAAGTAGTGAGTAAAGGTGAGGCTGTAAACTAGGATTGGGTGCATTATATGAGAAGGCGACAAAACTTTTGTCTTACCAAAATCTGAGCTTTCTGTGTTCATTAAATGATCAATATTTCTGCAGTGAAGCAAATTTATTTTCGTAAATTAAACCTCATTTGGGAGGGTTTCAGCTTTCATATGAGTCATTTCTAAAACCAATGGATGAATTTAAAGTCAGGTTATAAGCTTTTGTTTCCACAACATGGATAAGAGACAGAACTTCTGTCAGGAACTGTAGCTTTGGCCACCCTTTGGCCACCCCAAGAAAAAAAATCTAGCTCCGCCACCGCCTACGAACGTCCCATAATAAAATCCCCTGTAACATTTTGGCGACCCTACAAAATGACGTCCAGAGGACGTCCTCAGTGTTGGTTCGGGGGGCGTCCTGGTGACCTGTTTTTGTTAGCTGGGACCTTTTTAATTATGTTATGGTCTGACCTCGACCAGGTCATAACACTCATCATCTACACTGTGTCTGTGTAGGATCTCTAGGTGTCCAGCACTGGTCTCCTCACTGTCTGACTGGAGGAGAGTCTGACTGAGCTGATATCTGCTCACTACTCACCTTAAGAGTGTTCACGGCCTGTTTCACCTCCTGCAGCTGCTTCCGTTTCTCCTGGAGTCTCTGCTGGAATTTCACCTGCATATCCTTCATTTCCGTCTGGAGAAACAACATCTTTATGAAATGTGAAACAAGAGGTGAAATATAAACTAGGAGTACATTGTAGCTTTAATAGACATTGACACTATAACGTGTATCTTTGAACATGTTCACTTTTAAGTCACTTGGAAATCTATTCCGAATCACCATATATATATAATAACAGATTATTAGTTCTTCAGATAGATAAAAAATAATTAAAAATGAAATAAAATGTGATTTTGAAGTTCTTGCTTGTTTCTGGGTTCTTTCTGTTGTAGCTGAGACTGTATCGTGGCCTTTATTTTCCTCAATCATACACAAATAGCAGATGCAGCTCTGGTCGGTACGACAGTAGACCTTGATCACTTCATCATGCTGAGAGCAGATCTTCTCTTGTAGTGTTGGTGAAGCTGTAAACAGCTTGTGTTCGATCAAGGCTGGAATTTCCAGGTGGGGTCAAAGTGAGCTTCACAGAGAGACACCACACACACCAAACAGGACTTGATGGCTTTGAGTTTCCTCCCAGTGCAGAAATCACAATCCACATCTCCAGGTCCAGCATAACAATGAGCAGTAGAAGCAGCTTGGAGGTCTGTCTTCTTCAGTTTCTCCACCACTTCAGCCATAACATTATTCTTCTGTAGAACATTCCTCGGAGTGAACATCTCTCTGCACTGGGGGCTGCTGTAGACCCCCCTCTGATCATCCTGATTCCAGCAGCCATTAATACACACCATACAGAAACTGTGTCCACAGGGAATAGTCACTGGATCCTTTAGCAGATCCAGACAGACTGGACAGCTGAACCGCTCCTGATCTACTGAAATACCGGCCTCTGCCATTTTCTTCACTTCGCACACACAGAGAGAGAGAGAGAGACAGAGATATGCCAGTGTCTATTTTGAGCATGAGTTAACCTAATTCAGGGCCTCAGATTGGTCATATTTGCTAAGATTCATTTATTCCCCCTCACCAACTGACCCTACCTAGATTGATTGCAGGTTTATCCAATTAAACGTGGAATTGATATTTCATATTTTAAGCATTTTTTTAGAATCTGATTTGTTTTCTATGAGTGCTCTTACTCATATCATAGGCTTTTTGCCAAACTCTTCCGTCTCTTGTCAGTCCTCCAATTTCTGCCCAGCAAACACTGCAATCCATGAAGACTTCAGTTGGTTAGAGCACTAGTATTTAAATTAAAGTGTCAATTACGGCTAAAAGATGTCTTAGTGAGTGCAAACATGTAGGACATGTGACATACTAAACACACCAGACAAGCACACAGACTGTTAAATATTAACCCAAGCAAAAATAAACAAAATACAATCAATAAAATAAGAAAAATAAAGAGCCATGGAGAAGAGCTAAAGAGATGTATGAATATCTGTAGTAATGCATATATAGAAAACTGTACATACACAGATCTTGATATGAACATGGCAAAAACTAAAAATCTGCACAGCTGTGCAAATAAGTGTTATGTTACAGAGGAGTTTCTATAATACAGTACAAACATTTCTTGGTTTAGTTTAGATTTAAAGTGTGAGGTGTCTATTGTGGTTACTGAGCACTACAGCTCTGGGGTACAAGCTGTTAGCATGCCTGGTTGTGCTGGTTTTGATGGTCCTGAATCTTCTACCAGAGCGTCTGGAAGAGCTGAGGTCCATGATGTAGGTAAGCTGTAATTTTGCCAGTGTTGGCTGACTACATCTGATGATCTGCTCTGCTGTCCTGATTATATGCTGGAGTTTGGTTTGTTCATGTGAGGTAAAGCAACCTAATCTTAACTAATTCAAACTAATTTACAAAAGATAACAAAAAATAAAGGAAAATAAGTAAACCTGTGAGTGATGAAAATTAACATTTTGTCTGATACTCCGTTTAAGCACCGTTGGGACGCCCTAAAAACTCTAAGCAAAATATGAGTGGACAACTTTGCTGCCTGCGGGCCAACAGTGGACCAATATCCTCTTGCTTATTCGTCCATTCACATAGATATTTGCACAGTTACTATATATACCAATTCACAGCCTATTTATAATTGATTAATCCAAATTTTGGGCTAGATTTAGTTTTTATGGGCAGGTTTTAAGCTCACGTATGCTGGGGAGTTTTGCTGGACCTGGCAACCCTACAAAGAGAAAGGTGAAGAGAGATAAGGATAAGGCTGAACAAAATTAGAGAAAAAAAAAGTTAGAGACATGATTATCCTTAGATAGAAAAGATGTGGAATAAAAGATTTATAGAATATATTTATTGATTAAACAGACAGAAAGATCTGCACTGCCTTTTTAAATCTTTTTAGTGTTTTAAATGTGAACCATTTGTGAATTATTTCCTTTAAATGTCAGTACAGTGATGTGAGCAGAACTGTGTGATTGTGTGAGAGACTCTGTATTAATAGATTATTATGTTATCGGTCATGTAGCCTTACAGTTACAGCCCATCACAGACAGTCTGAATAGCCTTTAAGCTAATTGACTTTGATTCACTTAAAGACCAAAACTACACAGAAATAGCAGTTAAAAACAATTAAACGAACAAAAACATGATGAAATAAGAAGCTGTAGTGATAACAGAGCAGTTATACATGTAGTAATTCAACATTAACTATGAAGTCTGAGAAGAGGAATAAAACTGTGCTAGCTAGCTGGGCTAACCTTCCTGCTTCAGCACAAAACAAAAAATTTATTATCATTATTATTTGTTATTTTATGTATATAATAATAATAATAATAATAATAATAATAATAATAATAATAATAATAATAATAATAATAATAATAATAACAATAATAATAATAATAATAATAATAAACACAACATTTTCAAATAATTAGAATTTTTTGGCCAATTGTTCCTGATTCAGGCTTCCAGGTGTTAACTTTGTGTTAAATAGTTGAGTCACTGCTTTTTCAGTAGGATCCACTAGAGGGAGCCAGGTCTTCATTAATGCTCTAAAAGTAAGGTTTTGAGATGCAGTGCTGAGTCATTAAAAGAGACACAACATAAAATGTTTTTATTATATTTATGGTATAAATTAAAACTGAACTATAACCACTTTATCTTCTTCCTTTAGCAGATTTAATCATCACACATAATTATCCACAGAAGATCAACCACTTTTCAAATAACAAATAAACACCACAGCATTCTTCTTTTCAGACACCACAGTCTGTCTCTCTCCTGCATTCACATCTGTAATCAGTCTGATTCTGTCCGGTTTTCTGGATGTGCAAGTCAAACGTCTCATCTTACATTCAAGCTTTAGTGAAGTGTAATTTAAGGGAAATCCTTTTTCTTATGGATATTCATTCAGATGATAACAGATCAGAATTCTTAAAGAAGTCAGAAATGTGTGTTCAGGACTGAAAGAAGGAATATTGATTAATAATGTATTCCTAAAACTGAAGAGAATCAAGAAAAAAACAGAACACAGTTCAGCATGTAGTGAATGTTTTGTAGGATTCATTATTTTATTCAGGTGATTATACTTTAACCCTTCTTGCTGTGTAATTAATGCATTTAGAATAAAACAAGAAAAATGGGTGTGTAGAGATCAGGAGAGCTTTTTATTGTAATGAAATTTAACATACAATAAAAGTTCTTTGTAATTGCCATTAACAGTCTAGAGACCCCAACCCCCCCAACAACCTGCACTGTCTCTCTCTCACAAACACATGCAGTGGTCAGAAATATTTTCTCCCAGGTGAGAGAACCCACATCACCCAACACATAAGAGCCAAGCTAAATGTTAAATTAGGGTGTTTTCACACCTGTTTTCTTTACACTGTGTACATTTGATCTGGTTAGAGCCCACTGAAGAACTCTGGTTACAAACCTCCATCCTAACATCATCACTTATGTCAGCTGTGTTTACCTATATTTTAGGAAAATTGGTATGCAGACTTTCAGGTGTGTAAACATTAACTGAATGAAATCCTAAATCTAACTTGAGATCTAACTACTTCACTGTAACCTCAACTTAGTGACTCTAGCAGGTGTTTAGTAATAACCTGACACAAAACAATCAAACAAAAAAATACTGTCCACAAAAACAAGCTCTTAAAATGCAATAATCACATAAACAAACACAAACACCACAAAAAACAGGATCAAAAAACAAGACACATTATTTTAGATCACACAACCTCACAGATGATCCAAAATGACCAAAATAGAATCCAGCATAGAGAGGCTGAGTGAATGTGGTGTGGACTGTGTGCAGGTGGGTCATTGTATCAGAGACGCTGTAGAAGGACAGAGTTCCTGCACTGTGATCCACATACACTCCTATTCTGGAGGATGATGAGGCTGAGATCTTAGTCTGAATGTTGTTGTGATAGAAAGAGAGAGAGGGAGAACACTGCAGACTCCAGGACTGATTGTTGTGTCCAAATTTACACTCATTACCATTTCCTTTCCTGCTGATCCCTTTATATGAGACTGATATGTACACACATCCACTACTGCTCAACTCAACCTCCCAGTAACAGCGTCCACTCACACTCTCCTTACTCAACACCTGACACCAGGAGTCAAATCTCTCTGGATGATCAGAGTAACGCTGGATGTTATAACTGCACGTCACCACTCTGTTCTCCTCAGACAGACTGATAGAATACCTCATTGTGTTGGGATCCAGAGTCAGCCGACAGTAATCTAACAAACAAAACATATATGCATATTTAATCCTCATACACTAAAACACCAACATGTTTAAAGCTTGTTCTGTTTCAGAAGCTAATAGCATTTAAAACATTAAGATTCTTAAAGAGACGAGAAGATTTAACAGTAATTTTGTGTGTGTGTGTGTGTGTGTGTGTGTGTGTGTGTGTGTGTGTGTGTGTGTATTGTGTACATACACTGAAGAAAATCTTCTCTGGTTTTTGGTTCTGAGGGTAAAATCATCTGAACTGCTGCAGCTGTAGAGACACACAAACACAATAATTCAAAACAATGAATAAAGGACACTTAAACACTTTGTCCAGAAAGAAACAAACACAGAGCAGATTCACAGTTATCAAGTTTAAACTGAGACACTTTCAGTAGAGAGAGAGAGAGAGAGAGAGAGAGAGAGAGAGAGGGAGACTAACCGTCTGGCTATCTTTTATGGCAGTGGTTCTCAATCCAGTCTACCAGGCTCCATAGACATTCCTCATTTTACTCTATCACAGCTTTCAACACACCTGTATAAACATACTAACAACTCTACTGACCTGATTCAGTTGTGTCGGGAGCTGAGTTGAAGAAAATAACTGACCTTCTAAATTTAGAGGAGCTGTGGACTGGCTTGAGAACCACTGCATTAAATTAAATACAAAAACCTACTGAACTAGGACTGAGACCTATCACTAATCTAGTAAAGCCTTTCTTCATGTTTCACAGCAGGAAGCTCCTCTTACCTTGTGGAGAGATTTTACTGAATTCCTGTTTGCAGAATTCCTCTAGTTTCTCTTTCAGATCAGAGAGAGATTTCATCACTCCATCAAATGATAGATGTGGATTGACAGTGATGCTGGGTGAGCGATCAGATCCAGAAGAGACACAGAGAGACTGGAAGCTCTACAGAAAGAAAAGTGTATAGGAGATAAATGTGAACAATAATAATTCATATTATTCATATTCATGAATAATTCATTCACTTATACTCAGAAAACCAACATTATTATGCAATTTGAGTAGACTGTATATGTACATGTATAACAGAAAATAACTGTTACCTGGAGGAACTGGATATGATCCTCTGTGTGTGAAAGCTGCTCCAGCTCAGTGTCTCTCCTCTTTAGATCAGCAATCTCCTGCTCCAGTTGCGCCAGGAGTTCTTCAGCTCGACTCAGTTCAGCCTTCTCCTGAGATCTGATCAGCTCTGTTACCTCAGAGCGCTTTTTCTCAATGGAGCGGATCAGCTCAGTGAAGATCCTCTCACTGTCCTCCACTGCTGTCTGTGCAGAGCTCTGTTACAACAACAGGCAAGATGGAGCTCCATTTAAACATCAACTATCATTCACTCTCTTACTGAGACTCTAGATGACTCATTATCTACATTGTGTCTGTGTAGGATCTCTAAGTGTCCAGCACTGGTCTCCTCACTGTCTGACTGGAGGAGAGTCTAACTGAGCTGTGAAATAGCTGCTCCATCAGATCTCTGCTCACTACTCACCTTAAGAGTGTTCACAGCCTGTTTCACCTCCTGCAGCTTCTTCTGTTTCTCCTGGAGTCTCTGCTGGAACTTCACCTGCATGCCTTTAACTTCAGTCTGGAGAAAAAAACCCACTTATTACATGAAATATGAGATAAGAAGTGAATAATAAACTAGGAGTTCATTGTAGCTCTAATATACTTTGGCACTGTAATGTGTGCTGTGAAGCCGTAGAAAGCTAGATGATGGGTGTTACTTTAAAAACAATTGTACTGTCTTTGAACATGTTCACTTAGAAATCAACTCCAAATTACTATTTATAAAATAACAGGTTATTTATTCCTCAGATTAGAATTAGATATGATGTGATTTTGATGTTCTTGCCTGTTTCTGGGTTCTTTCTGTTGTAGCTGAGACTGTATCGTGGACTTTATGTTCTTCAATCATACATAAATAGCAGATGCAGCTCTGGTCAGTACGACAGTAGATCTCAATCGGTTTGTCATGCTGAGAGCAGATCTTCTCTTGAAGTGTTGAAGAGGCTGTAACCAGCTTGTGTTTGATCAAGGCTGGAATTTCCAGGTGAGGTTTAAGATGAGCTTCACACAGAGACGCCACACACACCAAACAGGACTTGATGGCTTTGAGTTTCCTCCCAGTGCAGAAATCACACTCCACATCTCCAGGTCCAGCGTAACAGTGAGCAGGAGAAGCAGATTGCAGTTTTTGCTTCACTTCCTCCACCACTTCAGCCAGCATGTTGTTTCTGCGTAGAACAGGCCTTGGAGTGAACGTCTCTCTGCACTGGGGGCAGCTGTAGACCCCCCTCTGATCACCCTGATCCCAGCAGCCATTAATGCACACCATACAGAAACTGTGTCCACAGGGAATAGTCACTGGATCCTTCAGCAGATCCAGACAGACTGGACAGCTGAACTGGTCCTGATCTACTGAAATACTGGCCTCTGCCATTTTCCTGCACTCGCACACTGAGAGAGAGAGAGAGAGAGAGAGAGAGAGAGAGAGAGAGATCAGTTTCGTTTTCTCTGAAGTGAGTGAGAGTGACTTCCTGGTTCCTGGTTAAGTGTCATAGAGAGAGGAGTGGAGAGAGAGAGAAATGAGGAGGAGACTGAAACAGGGATAAGTAAGAAGCTGAAGTGATAACAGAGCAGTAACTCATAGTATTTCAATATGAACTATGAAATCTCAGAAGAGAAATAAAACTGTGTTAGCTAACCAGGCTAACCTCTTTGAAGAGAACCACCTTTGGTTCCCTTAAACATTTCAGTAATTTGTTCTTCGAAGAACCATTGAAGGTTGTTATCATATAAAAACATTTTGGGGTCCGTAAAACTCTTAAAACATAAACAGTAATATTTTTACTATTAGCTGCTAATTTCATTACTTTCACTAACTCTTACTTTTCTGCTTAACAGTGTAACATATATCATGTTGCATGTGTGTTAATATTAACAATACTTTTAAGAAACATCACTTGATTACTAAGTTTACCTCACGAGACTTAAATTGGCTTCTTGTTAGCTTTTTCTGTTTCACCTTAAATGGTGCAGTTACATTGTAGGTGTTGCTTTGTAACACCACAAATGGTATTTGTGAATAAGATGCTGTTTAAATGCTTTCACTGAAAGAGACAAACAGAGTGTCCAATCTTAAACCTACACCATATAAAATTTTATTTATATATGTATTATTTATTAATAATACATTTTTTAATTAATTAATCAAAATATAAAAAAAGAGTTATTTGGATTGTGGGTCTCTGAGCTTGCAGTGAGAAAGTAGATTGTGGGGAAATTACACTTTTGTCTGATTTCATAGGACTTAATGTCCCACATTTCAAAACAAAATCTGACAATCAGGCGTATTAACTATTAAACCAAGACATTTTACTCTCTTCCTTTTGTTACTTCTCAAATCATCATATCTGTGATTTTATTGTCATGATAAAACAGTTACATTGTAACATCCCACCGTTTTGTTGCCTACAATGTTGTTACATCATTGATATGTAATTCCTCAGAAAGTCATGGCAATGTTATTGACAACGTTGTCAGTATGTTGTCACAACCTACAACATACATCATATAGTCACTGTCCAAAGAAAAACTTGTATCTCCATTTTTGTCGATTTCGAGTTTTCTACATCATTCGAACACACCAATGGTTTGTGTGAAAGATTCATGATGAATGGACCAATAGAAGTGCTCCAAAATAGCATGGAAATATTCTATAAACATAATTCTCAGTCATGTGAGCTGCTTATGTTCATGAGTGCTGTTATAACTGTGATATAAAAGATTTCATACTTTTCATAGCTACACTGTAGATTTAAATTAATACTCAGGGATCAATAGAGACTTTTACTTGAACATTTTTGTTGTTAATTATTAAATATAATACTGACTTATAACTGATTTATAACAGGAGACACACCTGTTATAAACTGAAGGAAAAAACAACATTTTAATTAATATAAATAAATAAAATAGATCATTTTAATTTTTATGACGTTTACGTTAAGTCATTGGTCATTGCAGAGTCACTGCTGTTTTTATTATGATCCACTAGGGGGAGCCAGATCTCTATTAATGCACTAAAAGTAAGATTTTGTGATCCCGTTATAATCAGAGACACAACATAAACTTTCTTTGCATTGTTGTTGTTTATCTATATGTTATTAACAATCAGCCTCAAACATGAAGTCTTGAAGTGACCATGTGGAGCCCAGTTCCGTTTGCTGAAGAGTCCAAACCTTGAATCACTAAATGCCCTTATTTAGAGATGCCACTGTCTGATGTCCTGAATCTGACTTTGTCTTTCCTGCATTCTCATCTGTAATCAGTCTGATTCTGTCTTCTTTGGTTGATGTGCAGGTCAAATGTCTCATCTTACGTTCAAGCTTTAGTGAAGATTTATTAAATGCAAAGGAAAATCTTTTGTTTTTGGAAATAACACATTAAAAATACCAGAGATTCAAGAGGAGACGTGTGGGCTAAGAATGTGTTCCTCCACCTGAAGAGAACTGAGGAAGAAAAAAAACACAGCTTCTAGTACATCTTTTGTAAATTATTTTATGATTTATTATGAAATTTTGCTGGTAAAATGATGCATTTAGAATAAAACCTAAAAATAACATCTACATTAGTTTATAGAAATTATGAAACACCGGCTCTTTATGGATAAGACTGGACACGCCTGCTGCATTTGGAATGATGCGTTATGTTATGTTGTTATCAATCATACTTGTGTTTTTCTTCTGATCTACCTTTCTGTTGTTCCATCTGCACACGTGCATAATGTGACAAAGCTTGGAAGAGTAAGGCAGTATGTTCCATGCTCTGATCTAAATATCATAATTCCAGCATTTCCATGGCTGTTGTGGGGAGCATTGGAGTGGATCCTATAAGTAAATCATGAAAGGAGTTTGGTTTGTTGTGAATAATGTGAACAAATGCATTCTTTGATGTTATTATGATGGCATGTATTCAATTAATTGACTTCAATTAATCCTACACAGACTCTCAGTGAAATCTGATGTATTATTGACTGAGACTGCGCTGTAACAGACATGCCCAGAAATACCACCTCAGAATGACTGACAACTCTGAATGGTCAAATCAGAGCCTCTGATTGGTGGACAGATTTAAACCAGACAGACATCGGTGGATGACTATTGGCCATGATGACAACAATAATACAAAAATAATAACAGAGAAATGGGTAAATAATCACAAAAGACATTAAAAGTTGGAGTTTTAGATTTAAGTCTAAAAGTGAAATGATTGCAGAGAAGCCTTCATGAAAATTATACAGCGATAAACTTTTGGCAGAAAAGAAGTATGTTTCTAGCGTGCAGCATTTCCTTAATACTTAGTCTTTTATGAACAATGCTGAATATTAAATTAAACTTATTTTGTTTTACTAAACAATAATGCAGAATCAATGACCCTCAAAACCACATAATTCTGGACAACACAGCTTCACAGTTCCCCCATTCCCAATCCCACCATAAAACCCAAATCCAGCATATAGAGGCTGAGTGAATGTGGTGTAGACTGTGTGTAGGAGGGTCATTGTGTCTGAGACGCTGTAGAAGGACAGAATTCCTGCACTGTGATCCACATACACTCCTATTCTGGAGGACGATGGTCCTTTGATTGCAGTCTTAATCTTGTTGTGCCAGTAAGAGAGCGCAGGAGAACACTGCAGACTCCAGGACTGATCATTGTATCCCAACCAGCACTCATTACCCCGTCCTTTCCTGCTGTTCCCTTTATATGAGACTGATATGGACAGCATTCCCCATAAACTACAGCTCCACTCAACCTCCCAGTAACAGCGTCCACTCACACTCTCCTTACTCAACACCTGATAAGAGGGATCAAATCTCTCTGGGTGGTCTGAGTAAGGCTGAAATCGCTCAATACGTGAAACCATGCTGTTCTCCTCAGACAGAGTGAGGTAATAATTTACTGTGTCGGGATCCAGTGTCAGCCGACACAAATCTGAAAAAAAAAAAATAAATAAAATGAGCATTTCAGGTTTTTTATTAAATAAATATGAACATAATTCTGTGTGTGTGTGTGTGTGTGTGTGTGTGTGTATTGTGTACATACACTGTAGAAAATCTTCTCTGGTTTTTGGCTCGGAGGGTAATATAATCTGAACTGCTGCAACTGTAGAGACACACAAACACAATGATCCAACAAAATGAAAAACATCCAGGAAGTAGAAACACAGCAAAATCATATTTTATTAAGAAAATGTTTCTAATAATGAAATCTTTAAATATGCAAATGTGTTATTGTTTCCTAAGAGATATTCATACTGCACCGATGTTCACTGACATGAACGCCTTACATGCAGTATTACTATTAAGGCCTTTACACAGAGTAATTCGCTCAGAGGACATCGTTAGGTGGTCACTAATCAAACAGGTATCAGCAAAGACCCTTTCCAGGAAGAACAGCTCCTCTTACCATGTTGATGGATTTTGCTGAATTCCTCCATGCAGAAATCCTCTAATCTCTGTTTTAGATCAGAGACAGATTTCCTCACTCCATCAAATGAGAGACGTTGATTGATGATGATGGGCGAGTCAGATCCAGAAGAGACACAGACAGACTGGAAACTCTAAAAAAAAGTAATGCAGGCTAAAACTGTAAAGAATTTTAAAATGTTTAATGAGAAGTTAATGACTTGTGTTTTTACTAGCATCAATTTATATCAGTGTATATCGTCACTGACCAATAAAACAAACAATGATTAATACCTGCAGAAACTGGATGTGATCCTCTGTGTGTGAAAGCTGCTCCAGTTCAGTGTCTCTCCTCTTTAGATCAGCAATCTCCTGCTCCAGTTGCTCCAGGAGTTCTTCAGCTCGACTCAGTTGAGCCTTCTCCTGAGATCTGATCAGCTCTGTTACCTCAGAGCGCTTTTTCTTAATGGAGCGGATCAGCTCAGTGTAGATCCTCTCACTGTCCTCCACTGCTGTCTGTGCAGAGCTCTGTTACAACATACAGACAAGATGGAGCTCTGTTTAAAGTCAACTAAGCCTGGAAATATAGTATAAACCACTACACAAAGGGTGTATGAGTTATAATAAAGAATCAGCAAAATATTATTTAAAACCAGATCTAATTATAAAGATCTTTCGAAGATTTTTTTAATGAGCATGCTTGACTGACCCCCCTCTGTCACAAATGAGGACTAATTCAAAGTTAAAGCCATATCAAGATTCCAGAAAGCCATAATAGATGACATGTGGCTTCAAATTTACACAGATACATTCAGGCAATCAGATAAACAGACTAATGCTAATGCTATGTTACCTTAGCTAACATTACTAGTGTAGTCTTTTTTAAGTCTTTCATCTTTCAGCTCACAAAGAGTGAGTTTAGTGAGGTAGTACACCAGCTGTGATAAGTTATGTTTTATTACATTTGTACCAGTAGAGAAATGCAGTGTCCCAGTGCTGGACCTGCAGTAAGAGACACTTAATAGTGTAAGTAAGTTGCTATTGTTAGCATTAGAATGTGTCCAGCTTCTGCTTTTCTTTGCTGTAGGGTAGCGCTGACTACAGTCAAGTGGTCTGCTATCTCAGCCAGTGGAGATTCCCCACCAGCTGCTGTGTTCAATAAAAGAGCATTCTGTACCAATGCCACTATATATAAAGTGATGTGTGTCACTGTAGTGCATTCTACAGTGCTGTTGTGTGAATTCATACTTAAATGTGAGCTAAAATATGACCAGACCTTCAATGCAACAGATAAAGAGAACACAATTAAACAAACAACAGGGTATTTTTAATGCCTTTCTGGTTCCTCTCTTTACTTTCATGTGTTATGTAGCGTCTACTGCCTACTGTCAACTGGGCTCATGTGTCTGGGGGGTATTAAAACATGTAAATCTATTTTTGTGGACCACCAAATACAATTATCAACATTGAAAATCAGCATAATCTCCTTGAAGGGCACAGTGTTCAATTAGTTCCTTTGAGATTCCTCAAAGTCAACGTGCAGACTTATCAACAGTTAAAGGAACCGTTTAGCTGAAGTCTTTACTGCTCAATGGGGTCACATCAGTTCCTGAAAGCAGATTCACATACTTTTGCCAACAAAAACATTTACTGTTACTTTATTTAATTCAATAAATTAATGAAAAACTATATGACTGTGTTTTTTCATTTAATCAGGTTCTCTCTTTGTGATATTGGCGGTTAATTATAGATCTGGTCATATTTACATTTACGTAGAATTTTAGAAACCTTTAAACGGCTCACAAACTTTCAAGCAACTATGTATTTGATAAAGGTGCACTTTGTACTACACAACACCATGTGATGTTTAAGTAGTACGAGATATAAGCAATATCAGCCTTATGATAATAAACTTTACACAAGATTAGAACTACTCAATTTACATCAACAGGGGAAAGTTTGACATTGGAAAGCCACTAATGATTCATAGGGCCTACTTTTGTACATGCATGTAGACACACAGAATCACCATTAACCCACAGTACTGTGCAAAAGTTTAAGTCACTTGAATTATATTTTAAAAAGGCTATTTTTCAAAGCTTTTATTTACTCAGTAATATACTTTATTTATTGAAAACACACTTATTGCTAAAGCTTAGATTAGAACAATAGTGTATATAGAAAGCAGTCACATATTTAGCTTTTGTGGGGCTTCATTATAACTGTAATGATGTATTAATGTGGCTTTGTAGGACTCCAACACTAGAGGAGAGTCTGAATGAATTAGCTTACTCCTCAACTCCCTGCTCACTGCTCACCTTGAGAGTGTTTATAGCCTGGTTCACCTCCTGTAGCTTCTTCTCCTTCTCCTGGATTCTCTCCTGGAACTCCTTTTGCACCTCATTTAGCTGACTCTAAGGGCTAAATAATTAATATTTAGTTGTAAACTGAGGATTTGTGTTAACTGCTGAAAGGTTAAAGTCCAATCTTTTTATGAGCTTCAGGACTATAAAGCTATAAAGAGTCTAGAAGACGGGCGTTAACTGATCAAATGTTCACTAGTCAGAATACTTTATCACTAATGCTGAAAAAAAGATTTAATTCATACTTTGCATGTACAGCACTTGTTTCTAAGCAAATCTCTCAAACTGTGTAATTTAAGTTTCCTAATCAATCCAATGTTAAGCATGAATCATTTCTGAAATATGTACATTTCCCACCTGTTTCTCACTTTTTTCTTCAACAGCAGCAACTGTTTTATGATTGTTGTGTTCTTGCATCATACACAAATAGCAGATACATATTTGGTCAGTGCGACAGAAGATCTCGGTCAACCTATCATGTTTTGGGCACATCTTCTCTTGTAGTTTTGGAGAGACTTTGGCCAGTTTGTGCTTTCTCAAAGCTGGAATCTCCAGGTGAGGTTTAAGATGAGCTTCACAGAGAGACGCCACACACACCAAACAGGACTTGATGGCTTTGAGTTTGTTCCCAGTGCAGAAATCACACTCCACATATTCAGATCCAGTATTACCAACATAGCAGTGAACAGGAGAAGCAGCGCTGAGTTCTGTCTTCTTCAGTTTCTCCACTACTTCAGCCAGCATGTTGTTACTGCGTAGAACAGGCCTTGGAGTGAAAGTCTCTCTGCACTGGGGGCAGCTGTAGACCCCCGTCTGATCATCCTGATCCCAGTGTCCATTAATACATGCCTTACAGAAACTGTGTCCACAGGGAATAGTCACTGGATCGTTCAGCAGATCCAGACAGACTGGACAGCTGAACTGGTCTTGATCTAGTGAAATACTGGCCTCTGCCATTTTCCTGCACTGGCAGACTGAGAGAGCGAGAGAGAGTGAGTGAGAAAGAGTGAGCAGCTTTGTTTGCTCTGAATTAAAGCAGCTGCAGAGTGGGAGTGGTTACCTGTTGGGCAGAACTCTCAAGAAACATTTAATAACTGTTCAAAGTGCAACACAACTGTTTTTTGCTTTCTACCTGATCTTCACCGCGTAACTCGTCCTGCAGTTTTCGAGATATCAACTCTGCTCCTCCAAATATCAACTCTAGATTGTATGGTCTGATTGTGTGATTCGGGTTTGTATACAGCTTTTTGATCAGATGCACGGATTCTAGAAACCAACAGATTTTGTTCCCTAGAGAATGAATAGGATGGAAAAGGGTGGCAATCTACTGAACTTCTCCTTAACTGACATACACTGTTTCACATACACTAATTCAGGGCACACCCCCAACCCCAAAGTCATTCTCACATTTTGTCGTATTTTTTCCACAGCCCTCTTTTTTCCCCATAGAGTGCTACTAATTTTCAGACACACCCAAACCTCTTAGTTTCATTTAACCTACAACCACCAAACTGCATGTACTCAATCAGGCCAGGTCCCCAAGCTTTAATCCACAAACATACTAACCTGCACTCCTTCATTTGTCATTTATGTGCAGCCATCCTTCAGGAAATGCACTTTTATAGATATGATTATTTTTATGTTTATTATTAAGTTTAGTTTATAATCTAACCCACAGTTTTTCATGTCAACACTGGACCAACTTCAGAAAGCTCTGTCTGAATATAAGAGATGTATCTGAACACATAGTACATTAGTATAGTAATTAACAAATCTCATGTTCAAGCTTTAGTCTAAAACACAATAAAAGTATTCTATAAGAATCTCAGAAATGCCAAAATCAGGTGTTTATTAATGAAAGTCTGAGCTTAATCTTAACCAAACACACAATAAATAGGTTTATCTGTTTGCCACATCGTAACAGTGTAGATATCCCCCACTCCCAGCTAGCCAATCATACTTATTGTTGTTTACATGGGAAACAAAGGCATTGGGAGTGACACACTCACCCAAAAAGGGTCCCCAAAACCTCTAAACATCCAGTAAATAAACAAGAAAACAGACAATATTTACTCCAGCCTGCTAACATATGTTCACACAAACATGCTCTTATAAGTGTTCACCCCCAACACTACTCACAGTGCTCGCAGATTTATACTTTATTTACAGGTTTGACCGGAACTCTCTCCTGAATAAACATGTATGGCTAACAATGAATTATTATCATGGTTTGCATCCAGTTGCTGTAGGTTATTCATCACCTATTTTCCTCATTTTGTTATTATTTTCTGTTATTTTGTTAAGAGATTTGGGTTTTATTCTTTCTATTTGTTATCTGTTTTCCACATATGATGCTGCTATTTATTTAAAAAAAAGCATCTTTCTAATGATGGCAAGTCAATTCTAAAAGAAACGACTCAAAAAAGACTCCAACTGCAGGGACTGACTCTTCAAATCATTGTCTTCTTTATCGTAACTGGCTGGAAAGACAATTTGATGGAGGTGTGTGCAAAACAGGAAAGAGTCCAGGCAACAATATTTAATTCAAATAAACAAAAACAACAAAGTACATTTAGAAACAGTACAAATAACAAGTGAAAAAAAACCCAAAAATGAAGCAATATTTTTTTCTCAATATGTTTTCTTTATTAATTAGTTATTAATTTATTATTAATTTATTAGAGTTCAGAGGCTCTCTGTTTTTCCACTGCTGGGCTTTACATTTATTTGCAGCAATTAAGGCCAGTTTAATGAACTTAATGTTAGCTTTGTTAATTTCCCGATCTGCTGAGAGCGACGATTCATCCCCTAACAAGGTCAGCTTAGAGCTTAAAGAAACTTGTCACCTGTTATGATTTCAATAAGCCTCTGCACCTCTCTCCAAAATCTTTCAGTGAGACAGCAAGAACAAAACATGTGGAGGAGAGAACCTAGTTCTGTTTTGCATCTTGGGCAAAATTTAGAGTATCTAGAATGTAGCTTGTTGAGCCTCTCAGGGTGTAGTATGTTCTGTGAAATAAATTCAGCTGGAGGAGTTTGTGACTACTGTTGAAGTATGTCCTGCCTGTTTTACAAATATGCTTCAAATCCTCTGCCTCGCAAAATGAAACAATATTGTCCACAAAATGTTGTGGCAGAAAAGATTAAGCTGAAGTTGGCTTCTTGTAAGTTTGAAGTTCCACCTTAAATGGCGATGCAGTTACATTCTGGTGCACCATTAAAGTGACTGGTCTAGGATTTAAGGTGGAATGAAAAAAGGCATTATGTTGACTAGGCTGGTAAGATGTTGAGAAACATTAGTTTATTACTGGATATAACTCTGCAATTCAGTCAAATCACTATAATCTTTAAGAACAACAAAAAAAAGGGGTGAACTACATTTAAGTGGACTCAGGGAGTTGACTATTTGGGTGGAGATATAGAGAAAAGGCTGAAAATGTGAAGAACTTTAACCCTTTCAACTAAGAGAGTAAGAGAGGCCATATAACAATCACAGAGCCTCTAAACCGCGCTTACTTGTTTATTCGAGCAAGGCGGGCAAGAAGCCCATATTCATATTAAATAACCACTATAACCCTAAAAGCTCCACTGAAGCTTCACTCATGATCAGTACAAAACCTCTGGTGCAGCAATGTAAATGATTTTACCAACTTATTTATTACTTACTTGTTAATAATGACAGCGTCCCACAGACATGTTCTATTTTGGATCACACAACTTAACAGTTGTTCCCACACAAACCCAGAATCCAGCATAGAGAGGCTGAGTGAATGTGGTGTGGACTGTGTGTAGGAGGGTCATTGTGTCAGAGACGCTGTAGAAGGACAGAGTTCCTGCACTGTGATCCACATACACTCCTATTCTGGAGGATGATGAGGCTGAGATCACAGTCTGAATGTTGTTGTGATAGAAAGAGAGAGAGGGAGAACACTGCAGACTCCAGGACTGATTGCTGTGTCCCAATTTACACTTTTCACCCTGTCCTTTCCTGCTGATCTCTTTATATGAGACTGATATGTACAGCCGCCAGTTTCCTCCACTCCACTCAGCCTCCCAGTAACAGCGTCCACTCACACTCTCCTTACTCAACACCTGCTGCCAATAGTCAAATCTCTCTGGATGATCAGAGTAACGCTGGTCTGTCCCACTGAACCTCACCACTCTGTTCTCCTCAGACAGACTGAGTTTCTGATGTATAGTGTTGGGATCCAGAGTCAGTCGACAGTAATCTGCAAATAAATAAATAAATAAAATTAAGAATATTCTGTATTTATCTGTTTATTTAAAGCATAAAGTATAAATATTAGTAAATATATTTATGCAAATTAAATGGTTGATTTCATTTCTGCACATAAGATTATTTCCTAATGATCATCAAGAGAAAACAGGTAGTTCAGTGTGTGTGCATAGGTGTGTATAGGTGTGTGTATATATGTGTATTTGTGAGGACCGTGTGTGTGTGTGTGTGTGCATTGTGTACATACATTGTAGAAAATCTTCTCTGGTTTTTGGCTCTGATGGTAAAATCATCTGAACTGCTGTAACTGTGGAGACACACAAACAATAATTCAAAGAATGAATCAGGGAGACAAAGAAACTTTACTTTTTGAAAATACAGTAGTTTGATGTCATACGTAAACACTGATAAAGCTTACGCTACAGTGCATATGATCCACGTATCGAAATTCATTGATTGTGTGACGTAACAAAAAACAATGCATTCTCACAAATAAAGTCTGCTTAAACAGTTTAGTTCCTCCCAGTCATTTAATTAAACCTTATTTACACGGTAACAAAACAGTCCTCGTTAATTGTATGAAATTACATGTCAGAACATGTAAATATGAATTAGGACTGGTTTAATATTTATTACTGATCAAATCTTTTACTTTTTCTCTTCGTCAATGCCTTCGTCAAAAAATATATTCACCTGCTATTATTGACTCTCCTTCTTTTACTGACACACCCTAAATCACTGACTTGTCCTCCATCACTGACTCGTACAGAAAGCCCCACAACAGTAAGCACAAACACGTTTTCTTTATAAAACAATGTAAATATGGTGTTTTGGAAATTAATATAATAATAAAATATTATGAATAAAATAATTATATTAATTAATAATAACATATTATATTAATTAATATAATAAAAACTAAAACATCACTTTTTGTTTACATTACTGTAGCAGCCCTGATAGCCCTGAGATAAAGATGCTATGTTTTCTAGTGTTTTAGTTTGAATTATGGTTTAAGATATATTCATCCCAGATCTTTAGGATGACTGGGACAGGTTTGATATTTCCAGGTTAGTCCCGGCCCATACTTGCTAAAAATAATGGCATACACGAGGAGAATCAGAGTTCCATCCTCTCAGCACTCCCCTCAGTGCAGTGAACAGACACCAATGCCAAACAACTGAAAGCAAATACAGCGAAAGATTATACAAGCATAGGTTACAGATGAGGAGTTGGTGTTCAGATTTCTTGTGTTCATGGTGATGTAGGAATTGTAGTTTTTAGTTTTATAGCAGAATTTACAGACAATAATACTCATGTTGTGGTCGGAGTTCTGTTCTACTGAGAGAAGAGGTTGAGTAGGTTCAGTTCATGCCTTCAGGCTAAGGCTTTCAGCTAGTCCTCTGAGTGAAGTTATGTAAGCTCCTTGGTAATATGTGATCTATGTCATGTTGTAGATGACAACAACAAATGAGTCAATGCCTAAACTAATTGTCCAGTTTTTAAGCATCAATACCTTAAACACAGCAAGGCTTTCATCCACTTTACTGCTGGATAAGCAGACAGGAAATGCACCCACGGGGAATGCTGGCAGAATGTTAGATGGGTGAATGAATTTTAGATTTTTTTTTTAAATTATCTATAGCTCGCTAAGGTGCTCAGACTTGCAGAGAAGGCAAAGCAATGCCAGCCTTGTGATTGGTCAGGTCAATGCTGACGGTGGCCTAATCACTTTCAGGACCACCAATTTTACGTTCAGAGGGGAGTAATGCTGGAGGAATACAGCAGACATGTATTTGGCTTCACTAATAAGACATACTTTTTGTACATGTATATTGCTGCCCAGAGGTATAAGACTTTAGAAAATATTGGAGAAAGAAAAAAAATCAACTGCATTAGTTTAGTCAATCAGTTTTCTATCATTCTGTTTCACAGCAGGAAGCTCCTCTTACCGTGTGGAGAGATTTTACTGAATTCATGTTTGCAGAATTCCTCTAGTCTCTCTTTCAGATCAGAGAGAGATTTCCTCACTCCATCAAATGATAGATGTTGGTTGATGTTAGTGGGTGAGAGATCAGATCCTGAAGAGACACAGAGAGACTGGAAACTCTATAGAAAGAAATCAGTGTTAATCATATATATATATATATATATATATATATATATATATATATATATATATATATATATATATATATATATATATATACCACCTTTCAGAGTTCCAGGTCTCTCTGTAGATCAGTGTATGTTACCTGCAGGAACTGGATATGATCCTCTGTGTGTGAAAGCTGTTCCAGCTCAGTGTCTCTTCTCTTTAGATCAACAATCTCCTGCTCCAGTTGCTCCAGGAGTTCTTCAGCCCAACTCAGTTCAGCCTTCTCCTGAGACCTGATCAGCTCTGTTACCTCAGAGCGCTTTTTCTCAATGGAGTGGATCAGCTCAGTGAAGATCCTCTCACTGTCCTCCACTGCTGTCTGTGCAGAGCTCTGTTACAACATACAGACAAGATGGAGCTCCATTTAAACATCAACTATCATTCACTCTCTCACTGACACTCTAGATGACCCATTATCTACACTGTGTCTGTGTAGGATCTCTAAGTGTCCAGCACTGGTCTCCTCACTGTCTGACTCGAGGAGAGTCTGACTGAGCTGTGAAATAGCTGCTCCAGCAGATCTCTGCTCACTACTCACCTTAAGAGTGTTCACAGCCTGTTTCACCTCCTGCAGCTTCTTCTGTTTCTCCTGGAGTCTCTGCTGGAACTTCACCTGCATATCCTTCACTTCAGTCTGGAGAAACAAAATTAACTCTTTATGAAATGTGAGATAAGAAGTGGATTATGAACTAGGAGTACATTGCTGCTGCAATAGACTTTGGCACTGTAATGTGTGCTATGAAGCTGTAGAAAGCTAGATGATGGGTGTTGGCTGGTTAAATGTGTCTGACAACATTACTTTAAATATAATCTTCTTTGAACTGTTCACTTATAAGTCACTTAGTAAACAACTCCAAATTACTATTCCTATAATAACATTAACATTAACACAATTATTTATTCCTCAGATTAGAATTAGATATGATGTGATTTTGAAGTTCTGACCTGTTTCTGGGTTCTTTCTGCTGCAGCTGCTACTGTATCGTGGCCTCTGTGCTCATTCATTGTACATATATAGCAGATCCAGCTTTGATCAGTACGACAGTACATCTCAATCAGTTTGTCATGCTGAGAGCAGATCTTCTCCTGTAGTGTTGAAGAGGCTTTAACCAGCTTGTGTTTGATCAAGGCTGGAATTTCCAAGTGAGGTTTAAGATGAACTTCACAGAGAGAAACTACGCACACCAAACAGGACTTGATGGCTCTGAGTTTCCTCCCAGTGCAGAAATCACACCCCACATCTCCAGGTCCAGCGTAACAGTGAGCAGGAGAAGCAGCTTGCAGTTCAGTCTTCTTCAGTTTCTCCACCACTTCAGCCATAACATTATTCTTCCGTAGAACAGGTCTTGGAATGAACGTCTCTCTGCACTGGGGGCAGCTGTAGACCCCCCTCTGATCATCCTGATCCCAGCAGCCATTAATACACACCATACAGAAACTGTGTCCACAGTGAATAGTTACTGGATCATTCAGCAGATCCAGACAGACTGGACAGCTGAACCGGTCCTGATCTACTAAAATACTGGCCTCTGCCATTTCTGTGTGTGTGTGTGTGTGTGTGTGTGTGTGAGAGAGAGAGAGAGAGAGAGAGAGAGAGAGTTTGAGTTTCGTTTTCTCTGAGTAGGATTTACTTCCTGGTTCAGTGTTCATAGACAGAGTTGCCAGATTTGTGATTTTTCTGCCAGAGAGAGAAAAACAGAGGGAGAGAGAATAAGAGAGATAGAGAAAGATGTCACCAGAGTTTATTTCAAGCACAGACCTCTGATTGTACTATAGTTTCTAGAGTACTCTCATTGTACTATGGCCAGTCAAATCACGTTATTCGCCACACGTTGCCTTCTTTTTTCAGCCCTCCAATCAATGCACAGCAAAACTGTTTTTCTACCAGATGGACATATCTAGAAGAGGTGATGTCCAGGATGAGAGGGGTCAGTTATGATTTTACCAGTGTGATTGATCACCCTGCTGTTGTAGATGTTCTGATATGTGGGCTGACTACATCCTCTCTGCTGTCCTGACAATGAGCTGGAGTTTTGATCGTTCTTGTGAGGAGGCGGAACCACACCAGATGGTTATGGATGATGTGAGGATGGACTTGATCATTGCCGTGTACAACTAGATGATCACAGTCTGTGACTTACTTGTCAATCATCTGTAAAGGGGGTTTAAGAATGTAGTGATGTGAAGCAGCAGAAGCTGTAATGCAGTCTTGTCAGGGTGTGACCAAAAGCAAAGCCAGGAGGACAGTGAAGAGTCAATTTAAAGGTTTATTACAAAAAGCTCTGGCCGGGCAAAACACAACCCTCTCAACCATGGCAACATGGCCCCTTTTTAAGAACATGGGTGACACCATAAACTGTTCATAGGGGACACCCCCCCCCCCACCCCCAAGCCTAAACCTACATTCAAGTGTACATTGTAGTTATTGTGGTGAAATAATGACTGCAGTAAATTTAAATACTCTTAAAAAAGAATTTGTCACTAAAAATGAAATTATTTTCTTGCAAGTTTACTTTAACAGCAAAGGATTTTAAACAGTAGTGTGTAAACGTCTTAGGCAGCTAGGAACATTTTGTAAAGCAATATATCTTTACAGTGATTTGTTTTACAGATATTAATATGTTTTTCAAAAGAGGAAAAGAACAGTTTGCTGACTTGATAAGGTCAGTAGCCCACTGACTGCAGTTAAGTAAATTAGACTGTGAGTAAGTATTAGTAATATTAATACTAATAATGTTTAACTGCTAGGGAACTGCATGGAAACGCAAAGCAAAACTTGAGTGGACCGCCAGCTTTCCTGTCAGCAGGTCCACAGGGGGTAATCTTCCTCTTGCTATTAGGGCTGTAGAAGTAATGTTGAACTACTTTCAGCTACTATGGGCAGGTTTTAAGCTCATCAATGCTGGAGTTTTGTTGGAGCTGGCAACCCTACAGAGGGACGGGTGAAGTGAGAAATAAGGAGGAGACTAAAAATGATAGCAGAGGAAACAGACAGACATGACAAACAAACATGCTTTCCACACAAACAAGAAGCATTTACAACTCTGTGTTAAACTAACTGTTTATGTACAGTTGCAAGAAAAAGTAAGTGAACTGTTTTTGGATTTTTGCATTGTTTACTAATAAAATGTAAAAAGTCTGATTGTTAAGTCACAATCATGGATTAATATAATGAAAAAAGAAAAAAAGAATATTAAAAATACAATTAAACTATTTTTTTTAGAAAGTAGTCTAAACTCACAGTTGTTCATAAGAAAGTGACTAAAACTTTGGTGTCTCAAAATCTTATTTTTTAGAAAGTGACCTGAACTCTGGGGTCTCAATCTTTGGATTCTCAGACTCTCTCTTAGATAGGTTAAACTTTGGCATCCTAAACTGAATCTCTGGTTTCTCAGTTTCAGGGTTCATACGCAGTGGTGTCGTATAAGATTCGGCAAACTCTGGTTTCACACACAATGGTTTCTTATGAGCTGATGCCACAATCTTTGGTTTCTCAGTCTTTTCTATCTTTGGTAGAGGTAGCTTAAACTTTGGCATCAAAAACATTTGTGTATCAAGCTCTTGTTTTTTAGAAAGTGGCCCAAACTGTGGTGTCTCAATCTTTGGATTCTCAGACTCTCTCTTAGATAGGTCAAACTTTGGCATCCTAAACTGAATCTCTGGTTTCTCAGTTTCAGGGTTCATACGCAGTGGTGTCGTATAAGATTCGGCAAACTCTGGTTTCACACACAATGGTTTCTTATGAGCTGATGCCACAATCTTTGGTTTCTCAATCTTTTCTATCTTTGGTAGAGGTAGCTTAAACTTTGGCATCAAAAACATTTGTGTATCAAGCTCTTGTTTTTTAGAAAGTGGCCCAAACTCTGGTGTCTCAATCTTTGGATTCTCAGACTCTCTGTTAGATAGGTTAAACTTTGGCATCTTAAACCGAATCTCTGGTTTCTCAGTTTCAGGGTTCATACGCAGTGGTGTCGTATAAGATTCAGCAAACTCTGGTTTCACACACAATGGTTTCTTATGAGCTGATTTGGTCTTTGGCTCCGAAGCTAAAGTCATCTTAACTGCTGCAGCTGTGGAGACACAAACAACAAATGATCCAACAGAATGAAAAAGAAGCAAGATGCAGATTGATGTAATTTCTGTATTACATGTGATTAGATGTATTTAAAAAAATGCTAATAATTTTTTTTTATTAGAAAATCCTCTTCTTTTCTTTTATTTCAAATATCACACCCATCAACACATACACCTTCACAACCAGCATAGTATTGTTTTTATAACCAAATGTATGTATTACCGTGTGGAGAGATTTTACTGAATTCCTGTTTGCAGAATTCCTCTAGTCTCTCTTTCAAATCAGAGAGAGATTTCCTCACTCCATCAAATGATAGATGCTGGACAGTGATGCTAGAGGAGTCCTCACATCCAGCAGAGACACAGAGAGACTGGAAACTCTACAAACAGAAAACATTAAAGGTAAACTGAAAGAAAGAGCAAATGAAAGTACTTTTATTTTCAAACTGATTTATTGTTAACTTCTTTTGGGGATGAAGTATTTCAGAATCTTTCTGAGTTTCAGGTCTCTCTGTAGATCAGACAGTGATTGCTACCTGGAGGAACTGGATATGATCCTCTGTGTGTGGAAGTTGCTCCAGCTCAGTGTCTCTCCTCTTTAGATCAGCAATCTCCTGCTCCAGTTTCTCCAGGAGTTCTTCAGCTCGACTCAGTTCAGCCTTCTCCTGAGATCTGATCAGCTCTGTTACCTCAGAGCACTTTTTCTCAATGGAGCGGATCAGCTCAGTGAAGATCCTCTCACTGTCCTCCACTGCTGTCTGTGCAGAGCTCTGTTACAACATACAGACAAGATGGAGCTCCATTTAAACATCAACTATCATTCACTCTCTCACTGAGACTCTAGATGACTCATTGTACACACTGTATCTGTGTAGGATGCCAAGTTTTTCTCACTGACTGTCTGACTGAGCTCTACTCCAGGAAACAGAAAAAAACTGAATAAATGAGTAGAGAAAGGAGTGCAAATGCTTCCAGAAAGATGTACTGCGTGTATATAGATTTACCTCAATTTTGACCATAGAGCATTATATAAAGATAAACAGAAGGGGAGCCGTTCCTTAAGTAATGAAAAAAAAAACATGAACGCAGGCCTCAATCAGACTGTTTCAGCAAGAACAGTCTGTCCACAACTACACAGAACGGGGTATTAAAGCTGGGTTGCACTGCATAAACCTCCAAAAAGACGATTAACCATTTAAGAGTTTTGTGGTCTAAAAATCATTAGATCGTTCCATGTAGTGGGCAGGTTCGTGTGAGGTACATCATGAGAATAGTGGAACAGTGATAGGGGCTGGTTGCACTGTTAAGGTTTGGATCTACTTTTCCGCATAAAGCAGGGTTGTCCAATCTCATCTCTAAAAGGCAGTTGTGGCTGCAGATTACAGTTTTTCTCAGTCGATTTGGTTTATTTCTTAGATCAGAATTGATTTCTCAAAACCACTCATTCAATCTCCACATCTCCTCGTCACTTGTGCACATCATAATAGCGTTCTTTGTTGTGTTTCACATTTTAAAAAAAATGCTTTTGTACATTCCTGCTAATGGTGATGTACAATTCTCTGCTGTTTTCTGCATTATCAATTGTTTATGTCACGTTCATCAAAGTGTGTTCTACTGATTGTCTGTTGAATTAGCTTTCAAAACATTTAGGCTGTAGATCATTGTCTAGGTCATTACATGCAAAAGTGCTGAACATCATAATCGCTCAGACATACTTTGTGCATTTCTATAAAACTTTTTTGGTACATTTTGGGAATTTATCCTAAATTGATTAAATTGTTCTCAGGTGAATCCGGGTTTTCAGTTAAGAAAGGGAATTTGTGAAGGTTTAGATCAACCAATGGTCAAATAGCTCTCAACCATTGGTCAGAGGTTCAACTCATGAACCTTCAGTTGACAAACATATATAGACACAAAACAATGCAGTGTCACAAAATCTCACAACGGAAAGACAAGACCATGTACAGGATGAACAGCCAAGAAGAGGGGTAAGGCTGTGTGGTGGAAGGCTGCAGGGACAAAACAGAGGAAGAGGTGAGTCCATGCACATAGGTTTGTCCCAAATGAAATAAGGGCAACAATTGTGGACCATGTTGTAAATCATGGTCTTACAATGGCTGAAACTGGTCGCCGGGTGCAGCCAAATATTGGAAGAACAACTGTGTCTTCAATCGTTCAAACGTTTTGTAGATAAACAGGTATGTAGTTCAGAAATGTGTACTCTGCTGTAATGTTGCACATTGACATGAAGTGTTATTCAGTCTTATGCTTTGCAGAGAGGAGCGGCAGGATGTATAGAAAAGAAAGCACTAGAATTCCATAAGTTTTTGTCGCAGGTTGTTTTTAAATGTTTAGAGTAAGTTTCTAATTGTGTAGTTTCTGTTATTGAATGCTGCCAAACAGTTGTCTGTCTTTCCTGAATCTCTATCTGATTTTGTTTGTCAACAAATTGCAGTGTGAACAATACGGAAAAAGAATATTACTATATAAATGTGTTTCCAGTTCAATTTCCTGCTGTGAGTCTCCCACATACAGTCATGTGTAAAGTGTTCTGTGTACATTTGTATTTTGTGGGTAACACGTACCGTTTTAACTGATATGCCATAGAATGTGCAGCTTTCTTATAATGAAAAGCTAGTTTCTATCAGAATATACTTACAATGTACATCGTTGTACTGACAACAAGTATTTTGACTAGCTTACTCATAGCCAACCACACACAGACTAGACATTCTGATGGCACTGACAAGTTGATAGACATAAATATTTGCTTTTGAGGCAGAAACAAGGGATTCTGGGCGAGGTATGTGCTTTTACAGTTATTTCATTGTGTTTTGCTGTTTGCACTAACTGTTTTGAGAAATGCACTTGTTGTGATGCCAGTGCAAATCATGATGTGAGAAATGAACCAAATCGACTGAGAAAAACTGTATCAACTTGTTTATTTAACTAGTATCAGTTACTTGAAATGATCAGGGATACTCCTGCTTTTGCTGGAATGTCCTCTTCCAGGATGACAATGCCCCATTTTACACTCCACTGGGAGGTTACTGAATAGTTTGATTGGTATGAATATGACGTTAAACATGTGACTTTTGCAGTCACCAGATCTCAACCCAGCTGATCACGTATGGGAGGTTTTGTACTGTCGTTAGACAACATTCCCCACTGCCATCATCAAAACACCAACTTTTAGCTTTTGATAGAATGGCGTTCAGTCCATCAGTGCAGTTTCAGAGCCTTGTAGATTTTGTAGGTGCATTCCAAAGTTTGGGCACGCCTTGCCAAATAACCTATTTAGTTCTAAAGTGAATAGAAGTAAACACAACCTCTGAAGCAAGCTATTTAAAAATAATATTTTCCATCAAACCCCAGTAAAAAAAACCCCAATGAAACAGTAATTGTGCCAGGTGCAAAAGTCTGGACAGCCCCTTTAGCTGACTTTCACATATGCTTTTTGTTGCCAGTCTTCGACTCTTGTTGTAGGTATTTTCATTCCTTGCAGAATGCTTCTAGTTCTTTCATATTCTTGGGTCGCCTTGCACAGTGTGTTTAAGATCTACCCACAGATTTTTAAATAATGTAAACGTATGATTTGGAGAATGAGATCATTTCTCACACTCTGACCAACATAAATAAGTTCATTCTGAGACTTTACAAATGGGTCTCTAAACTTTTGCATATGCCACAAGTAAATCTAGAGTAACCTTTGCAAAGAAATATGATATTTTTAACAATAGTTTGCTGCAGAAGTTGTGGCCTATACATGCTTGCTGCTCATGGTGGCCCAACACCTTCTTGGTTTTCCTCTATCACCTGTCCATAGCAGCTTCAACAGATATCTGCTCATTGCTCACCTTAAGAGTTTTCACAGTCTGTTTCACCTCCTGCAAATTCTTCTCTTTCTCCTGGAGTCTCTGCTGAACTTTTCTCTGCACCCGTTTTAGATGACTCTGTCAATGAAAACATTTTATGCAGAAATTTGTGATTTATAACCCACCACAAAAACCTGATACTAAATAGTTAAAGTTCAGTCTTGTGGTAACATGGAAATATGCTAAATATGCTGGAAAGTATGTGTTGGCTCTGAATGTTGACTGACTGGTCTGGTCTCTGATTCTGACGAAGGTTGAATTTCCTTAATACGTCTTTACTTTTAATATCATTTGAATATATGAATTTACCTACTGATGTGACAGTTAAAGTCATATACTTTAAATCAAGGAATATAATTCTCACTTCTTTCTCAGTTCTCTCTGTAGCAGCTGAGACTGTGTCGTGTCCTTTATGTTCTTCCATAGTACATAAATAGCAGATGCAGCTCTGGTCAGTACGACAGTAGATCTCAATCAGTTTATCATGTCGAGAGCAGATCGTCTCCTGTAGCTGTTTGAAGGCTTTGACCAGCTTGTGCTTCTTAAATGCAGGAGACTGATAGTGAGGCTCAAGATGAACTTCACAATAAGAAGCCACACACATCAAACAGGACTTGATGGCTTTAAGTTTTCTCCCAGTGCAGAAATCACACTCCACATCTCCAGGTCCAGCGTAACAGTGAGCAGGAGAAGCAGCTTGGAGGTCTGTCCTCTTCAGTTTCTCCACCACTTCAGCCAGCATGTTGTTTCTGCGTAGAACAGGCCTTGGAGTGAACGTCTCTCTGCACTGGGGACATCTGTAGACCCCCTTCTGACCCTCCTGATCCCAGCAGCCATTAATACACACCATACAGTAACTGTGTCCACAGGGAGTCGTCACTGGATCTTTCAGCAGATCCAGACAGACTGGACAGCTGAACTGGTCCTGATCTACTGAAATACTGGCCTCTGCCATTTTCCTGCACTCGCGGACTGAAAGAGAGAGAAAGCAGCACTCCGAGATCACTTTTCCTCTGAACTGAGTAGGAGTGTCTCGAGAAGGAGAGAAAGGGGGGAGGAGGACATTCTTTTATTGAATTAAAAAAGAAAACATGAATCAGAACCATTTCAAGTAGATATAACAAAATAATCCAATGTCTATCTGAATCCTCTGATCTACATACCTGCAGCTGTTCCACAAAAGAGCAGACTTGTATCATAAAGGTCCAAACACTTAGTGTCATGTGTTCAGTTTTTTTTCACTTGTTTTTTCTGTTTAAGTACTTCCTTTTAATGCCATTCATTTATATTTCCTCAGAATTAGCAGTGATAGAGTTACCTTACTCTTAGCTGTTCCTTGAAACAGTTCCATAGAAGAACCACTTTTGGGTAATTCTTTAAAGAACCGTAATTAAGTAACAAAGGTTGCTTAAACTTCTTAAAGATACTAGCTAGTATACAGTATATACATATGTATACAGTCATATATACAGTCTATACATATAAATAATACTGCTGCTATTTATTGCATATTTGCACTGCTGACTGCATAACTGAGTATTTGCACTAACAAAGTCTACACTGTTTAACTGCACTACTATCTATCTATTGATCTACTTACTCAAATTAATGTCAAATAATATAAATAAGTTGGTGAGTGTTAGTAACTTGTGGTTTTACATGTCAGTGGGTTTATTTAACTCTTTCCAATCTTTTCTTTGTTGTGACCCAGTATTATTTACAATTCTCATCTAATACCTGCTTTGATTACTCAGTACTCCATTAAGCTAAATCAAGATTGCTGCTGAAGAAACTGAATAAATTCATACAATGTCTGGGGCGTCCAGGAGAAATCTGGAACTACACTTTGTTCTTTAAACTGGTGCTCAAGATATGATCTACTTCTTTCACAATAAGATATTCATGTTACTTTGTATTGTATTTTTTTCTTATTTACATCTGTTCAAATGATATACGTGTTCTTACTGCTAAGATAAAGGGTTTTAAACAATCAGCTTAGATGAAAACTGATCAGACATCTTGTAATAATATAGTTATACATAGAAATACAGACATGTAAACTGATATGTTCCTTTAATTAAAAACGAAAGTAAAAAAAAACTGTAACTGTCTAATAAATTGTTTATCTTTATTTCTAATACATTTAATCAGCAAAAAACAGGCTCTGTAATTTAATTCATATAAACAGATGAACACAATATTTATTGGTTATAACAAGTACTGAGCTAAACGTTAACATAGACTAACTGAATCAAACCTACATCTAGTCCAAACTGTAAGTATAGGCTCAGTCACAAATTAAACTCTTATTAATAAATCTTAGCAACAGACACAAAACAGACACCTCAACATCAAACACCTTCAAACAGACCACATACAAAACAAATACGAGCCAGCAAGATTTGTATGTATTGCG